>CALSCE010009779.1:15902675-15949927 GCA_943593645.1 Bovichtus variegatus
CCTGAGCTGTTCCTTGACACTTTATGCTAATCTGCTCTATTATTTGCCCTTGATGGAGACAGCTGCACTGCACCCTCAGGCATGTTGGAAATTTTTTGCATTGATCTGATATTGTGCCTTCTAGCAGCGATCTGCGTCACAGCTACAGCCAGCAGACATTTATGAGCTCTGTCATCCAAAACAACAGAATAACACAGGGCTGCAGATGCTCTCATTGATCGTTTCTGTGGATAAGAGCTGGGACTTTCAAATGCAACTGGAAATGCAGCTGTGGCTATGAAAAAGCTTGTAATGCCGGTATGTTGCTCCCCGAATAATTTTCTCCACTTTAAGATTTACACACCGTTTGATACACTAAGAATATTCTGATTTTGGAGGTTACAGTAGCTTCTTAGTAGCATCACAGAGTGCAGCTCTTTTTCTTTGTGCATGAAAAACAAACTTTAAACTTCATCTTCTCACTTTTACTGATTGTTTTCACCGGATTCAGTGTCACCAAACCTCTGCAGAGAAACAAGCCCGCATACGTAGAGTTATATAATAAATCATTGAGTTACAGAATACATATAGAGTAAAAACAAATGTATTTAAATGATTTATTCAGTTGTCGTTTGCGAGTGCGAGTGTTTCAGCAGCAGGTGTGAAATCTTATATTGTCTTTTTTTCTTTTTTCTCAGTGTGACGTTGCTGAACAGAAGCCAGCCTGGAGAGAAAAAAAACATGTACACATTTTAATTTTTTTTATTTATTGAATTTTTTTTTTTTAAAGAAAGCAATTCAGTAGTAGCAGTGTTTTCAAGCAACTTTCTGAGATGAACAACAAATGGACCTGAAATCTACACTTTTAATTTGGTTCAATTATATGAGATTCTTATGTTTCTATAAGAGACTCTTGACGGAGTTTGTGTCGACACACGTGCACTGTGTTAATACTACTAAAGGCCCACAGTCATCACTGCCAGAGCAGCAGCAGCCTGGTACCTGTCTAACAAACCCCTGCACATGAATAACAGCCTGCAGTCCGTCTTTATACGGATTACTGTGTCCTGCTTGGAGGCACAGGGAACTTTTATACGGGCAGAATGCATTTATATTGTTTATGTATTATTTGCGTAAATATTTGTTGATATTCTGATTGTGAACTCATTATTTAATAACCCAGAATATGATTATGGATGAATAAAAATGTAAATGTGAAAGGTGTTTCTTGCTGGCAGACTCCTCGACTTAATTCTCTGAATTAAATTGTATCCATAATAAAAGTTAATGGGAGAAATAACATCATGCATGAAAAGAAAAATCTTTCTCATAAAGGAAGAAAGTTGTTTGAGGTCCGTGTTGTTGCTACGATCTACAATAAACAGCTTTTTAACGAGATGGTAAATCAGAAAACTAATGCAATATAAAAAGTGTTGCAAATGAGTTTAATCTGTTATCTGTCTTCACTGCGGTATGAAACTCCAGAGATGTTGAGATGAATCGGATCAGTCCGAGCAGCTGCAGCGTCTGTAGCACAAGTGTGCGTGTGGTTTACTGAGGAATCATCAGAAATGCTATATTTGGCAGGATTCTGCATAAAAAAAAAATCCTGGGTAAAGTGGATGAGGGATAAATAACACGGTGGAACATTGAAGGTTAAGAGGTTAATGGAGATCTTCCTCTTACTTTGGACTCCTGGAAGCGAAGCTAGCAAGGACATTTATGACTGTGTAGCTCACACACACACACACACACACACACACACACACACACACACAATCAGAGGTCAGTGGATTTCACGGTGAAGTAAGTTCTGTTAGCAGAGACGGGAGGGGAGTTACACTGAGCATTAAATTATCATTCATTAAACAGTGACTTGAGACCATGAATTTCAAAGACTCAGGGTCAGTTTAGTCAGGGTCAATTTAGTCCTTAATAATCTATTCAGAAAATGAATATTCTAATGTGCAAATTGCATTTCTGTTAAATAAATGGCTGTAATATCAAATTCCTTTGGGGAAAGTAGCCTGAAGCACCACGGAGATGCCGGGCTTTACTGCAGAGGTACTATTCTATTTTGCCATGTCGTACGTTTAAAATATTAGATTTAATAGCATTGTACTGACATTATTAATTTTTTGGTATTCTTGATCTATGGGTTATCAGTTTTGCGTAATCTCACTGCATTATAATTAGTCTTAAATAATTCTTCTCCCAATCATTAGTGTCGGCGTCAAGGATGAATGGATGAAACTTAATAAAAATGTGGTTTAGTTGTATTTTTTATAGCTATAAAGTTTTTCGTCTATTTTAAAATACTTCCTCGACACATAGTGTTAGTCTTAAAATGAACAAATAATTATTTTCTGCTGATACTTTTGAGTTCGCTTCATACATGCATTAGCCTCCAGGAAATAGCCATATGCATAAACCATAGAATTTTATGCTTTCTATAGATGGTTGACAGTAGAAAGATGAGTTTATTTGATGATTTAAAAACAGAGATTTAGTCTGCACAGCATTACAGTCATTGAGAATTAAAACACAATAAAGCACAATAGATCGTTGTGGCACTTCAACATACAACACAACAAAAACATAAACCACAACATGCAAGATATATACAACAAATACAATACAGGAGTGGCACAGCCTGCATGTTCCAAGCTCTCTTTATAATATAAATTAGGCTAAAAATGATGGAGAAATCATCTTCTCAAGGTCACTGGAGATGTGCTCTTAAGTAATCCATTTTTAGACCCAATGGAAGATTATAACTGAGTGCAGTTCCTGGTTACCGACCCCTAAGTCACCACAATACATCTTTCCTGACGCTATTTAATACTAAAGTGTATGAAAAGCATACAAAAATGGATGCCTTCTATCACCTAAAGTCCATCAATCAAGGTAACTACACCTCATTTATTACACATTTTGTAAATGCATACAATGTTACACTGTATCTTATCGCAAACTGTTCATTCAGTGTGTAAATTACAGTCATGATCAGTAAAATCTTGAGTTGTTCGGTGGCATGAACATGTGACTTCATAAAGATGGGAATGATCGAGGCAGACTGATGCTGTGTGTGTGTGTGTGTGTGGTCTCCTGCAGTGCTTTGTACGAGCTGCATGAAGTAGCTGCAGTCACACTGTGCTGTCTGCAGGCTGATGATTTTTTTTTTCATTTGATGAGGCTTCTGGTTGAATGAGCTGCATGTCGAGTGTTGACATGCAGCTCACAGTGGGGAGCGTAATCATCATGCAGATCTGGTAACAGAGAAGCCTGTCGGGCTGTAAGTGTGTGAGAGTGTGTTTTAATGATTACGGAGAGTGTGATTACCATGCAGAAGTAGTAGTAAGTGTCAGAGCAGAGGTCTTATGGGAGTTTCCTGTGAGGACACACACATGACCTGGGAAGCAGGTGTGTTGTGGATTTGTTGCGCTGAAATTCAAATAAATGTGCAATATACTTTCAAGGGAAGCAGGCAGACAGACGACCAACTTCACTGAAAAACACAAACTATTAGCATTAATGACGAAATTACATTAATAATGTGACTCAGTGAAGCTTGAGACTGAACCTTCATGGTTGGAGGGATGAGATGTAACGACATGAGGAGAATATCTGCCAGGAATCAGACAGAAATGAGTGTGTTTAAGGGTCTCAAATGTTCTTTTTCTTTTTAAAGTCGAATTAAAATCGCCAACACCAACTGACGAGGTGAATAAACTTGTTTCTAATGCAGTTTTCTGTCTGCATAACAGTAATGGGGATTTGTATATTAAACACACTTATAAACTGAACAACTGTAGTGTTCGTGTCAAGTTTCTGAAATGTTTCCACCTCATTATTTAGAAACTCCCCCGGTAAGTTCTCCCCTGGCGTCGCCTATGTTGAGGAATTTTATTTTTAGTGTCCGTTCATTTTCGTTTAGAGGACGGGAGACTTTAGTATTTATAAAATCCTCACTACAGCCCTGTTTTGGTCTGGTGTGATTTTTACTGAACGATAAACTTTGATTGGACTTTGGAGTCTTATCAGATTTAATATAATTGATAAACTGAAAAACCAACCTTTTGAAAAAAGAAAAAAAAAAACCCATAGCTGATCTTATTTCAAAATTATTCAGTTCTTGCTAAAATGGTAATCAGTTGTTTACTCGAACACAAAAAGCAATTTCAGAACTTTCGGAAAGATGAGCGTGATTACAGGAGGACAAACAGCCAGTTCATGAATGCAATCGCTAAAAGTCTTATTCTGCTCTGTTATTCGTCTGCATCTCCTCAGCCCTGAATCCCTCTGACCACTACTCCTACACAATTACAGAAATACAACACGAGTGGGGTGAAGCGTGAAAGGTGCTCAGGGTGAGGTGTCCCTGTGTCCGTACATCCCTTTTACCACCAATACATCAATAAATCAACTTTTTACTTCAAAGTTATAATAAGATTTTTTTTGTCACATCGAACTCCACTTGTGATACTATTTATGGACAGCTTTTTGTCTCCTTTTTATTATAAAAAAAAAAAAATGTGATTAAACCTCAGATCCTGCTTTTGGATGTCTGGCTACACTGTCAACAAATGCACAGAATAGCCAGAGACGGTTTAGAAAGGAGACGCCGCACTGAGACTCAGTTTCCTGCATCTGTGTCACGTGGGTTTAGCTACTTAACTACCCTACTGTGGGTTTAGGTCCGAGTCCATTAGCCCCAATGGGAGACGTGAACGTGAACACAGATTATGACCGATTCTTTCGCCCCGTAGTCGCCGAAAAAAATATCAGACCCATATTTCACAAGCCACATATCTTCTGCACATTCTGACGCTAAATTGATGGACAATTCAGGGGAAAATTAACTTTGTTCAAGACCAGTTTGTCTGAATTGTCTGTCTCAGCAACACACTCTCGCGAGATCTGGCAATACAGAGCGTTATCGTTGTGTCGAGCTTTTAACATCAACCAATATTCGCGAACGCCCTAGCTAACTACTATTTGTTTGTTAGTTGTGTAAATATCTAATGTTAGCTAAATAAAATATAAATACATTAGACCACGGCCATTTAGGGGACAGGAAGTGTATACCATTTTATACCACAGGCCCGGATGCACTATCTTTAGTTGTAGAGCATCTTTGGAAAACCGTGCATTTGCTGTCCAGAGTGCTTAATACAGGTACAATTTTGAGTGTAACCTGTATTATTTATAAAAAATTAAATTAAAAACAGTAGCCACAGTTCCCCTCAGCTCTCTAGAACATTTGTGTGTCTTTCATATTAATTGTTTTGTTTTTCCGTCCTACAAATTTACTGTTTTAGTTCACTCTCACTGAGCTTCTCTGCGTCTTCAGCTACAACAGGTTGCTGTTTTCAGCACAAAGCCACTTTACACAACCTGCTCAGCACCAAACAATAGACAGACCAAGCAAGCGACTAGATTTTGAACATAGTGGCGCATAGAGCCAGAAATGTCCTCAGGAGTTGGCGGAGATGAAAACAAAGCTTAAAGAAAAGCAAATATGTTCGACTTACATGACTGACAAATGAATGATAATGTTGATCTGTAACTGCTGGATTTGTAAAAAAAAAAAAACGAAAAAAACATGTGAACTTAAAAAGTGATGATGTCAATGTTTACAGCTTGTCCCCGCTTGTAAAAATAATAAATGTTCTGGTTTAAGGATGTTGACGTCAGAAATATCTGTATGACATAGTTTTAAAAAAGTTGAACTCTTGTCCAGGACAAGACAATTATCATATAATATTTATATATTATTGTATAAAATGCAACAATGAACTCTCATAAACGTGAATCATAGGTATTTCAGCTGCTGTTATTCAGAGTCACTTTAAATGGATGACACAGTTTCATCATCTTTCTCAAGGACACGTGAGCAGTCTGGACACAGACGGTAGCAGGGGTTGAAATCGTGACATTTTTTTATGGCACATCCGTTGTAACCACTAAGTCAATCTGTCACCCTTTCACTGTCTTCTGTTTTGTTTTAAGCACCTGGCCCGGACTCCGGCTGTACATACACTCTCCTCTGTTGTAGAATAACAATAGCCCAGTGGCTAGATTCCAGTTTGAATTGTCCTGATGGAGTGGACAGCAGCTCAGCCTGCGTTTATCATTTCCCATGCAGCCGGCGACTGAGCAGATATCAGCTCGGCCTTATCAGCAGGAGCCACGAAGGGCTGACGGGTGAAGTGGAGCGGATGCTGAGGGGGGACCGGCTCCTTGGGGGGGAAGCTGATGATCGTTCCCACTGAAGAAGTGTGACACTGGGTTGGGGGGCGGCGCCGCGACACCGTCTCTGTGGAGGACCAACAGAGGCAGCAACGGCTACCGTGTCATTTCAATGTTAAAAGAAGAATCTTCTCAACATTAAAGCTTGAGTACACCGAGTCTGTGACGTCCAAAAGCTGCCTGATTATAATCCACAGTGAAGGCAGGCGGGTGGTTGGAAAATTAGACTGACGGCTGTAAGGTCACCGGATCAGATTAGATGTTGACATGAATGATTACTGACATCTACAGTTAGGTAATACCGCATTTACTGAAATGGTTGAAATCATTTTAACGTTTTCTTTAATTGATTCCCAATGGAAAAACAATTAGCATCATCATCGTCCAAGAAAATAGTAGATGCTTTGATTATGAAATGGACATGGGTTTGAATGTAAAGGCTAACAACATTGTATGTATGTGTTAAAAAATGTATTTATTCTCCATGTTGATAGAGTTTTCTGTCCAAATCCTAAGCAAAATGGGGAATATCCAACATATTGGAATCATTGGACTCTTTGGATCCAAAACCGATCCTTGGAAAGTCGGAACTTTAGGTGCTTAAATAAAATGTAAAGGTACCCTGTGGAGATTTTGACCTAATGCTTTGGAACCACGTTTTAGGACCGTTTCCCCATTTAGATTGTTTTTGTAAACGCATTTACACTCATGTGTGTGATGCAATACGTATTCCTGCCCATGGTTTCACGCGGAAATCTAAAAAATTATAGATAATCCTGGGGTTAATAAAAAAAAAATACTCCTGTTTAGCCTCATATAACACATTGTATTGGTTTTATTGCGCACTATATTCCGTGAGTGTTAGCCATTGTTATGCTTTTAATCATTGCGACGCAAACTAAAGTCGTACAACACGGTGAGGGGAGTAGATGTGGTTACTGACTGCAGGCACTGATGGATAAATGCTTTGAAAAATACAAACGGACAAAAACAAATACAACAAAGTATCTTTGAAGTATCTCTACTTTCTCAAATTTTTTGTTCTTTATCCTACATAAAGACCGTTACCTGCCCATGACCTGAGAAACGCCTCTCATTATTTTGTCTTTGTTTTTTTGTGCTTTCCTCCTCAGCTGCTTTCTTACAAAATTGTGGCCTTTGATGTACAGAATTAATACCAAGACTTAACTTCTACTAAATTCAGGAGAGTTTAGCTCGGGTAGTGAGGGTTTTATTTAAGGGCCTCTGCCTCTGAGATATCTGCCTCCACACCAACAACAACACTCGCTCACACATCCATTTTCATTGGAACTACTTTCTACAAAAGAAGGGTCTGTATACGAGTCCTTATAACAACAGTGTGTTATGAGGAGTAATGGGAACACTGCTTGCAAGTTGTGAGTACCAAAGTTCCATCCATATCTCAAAACTTGGACAAATAAATCAAAACTATCAACATAATAAAGTATGTAGATCTAAAGACCTAAAGTAGATCTAAAGTCTATTTCCTGAAGTGGGATGTCTTTATGGCTGCTTCCTCCAGAAATGACTGTATTTCAGTATTCTGTGACTCCGCAGTACCATGCTGAGAGAGCGTATTAAAAATGTTTTCATTATAAATTTCACCACTTCCACTGCCACAGTACTTCTCCACCTGCAGTGAAGACAATTACAATTCAGATCAAACATGATAATAACCAAAGCGTCTCGGCTCGTGAGGAAAACATCTTATCAGATGTTGTTCTGTGGTCTGAAGCAGGGTTCCTGACATGGCTTTTGATCCAGAGGCTGCACAGCATGTTGTTTGTTTGCTGTCTGTCTGCATGGATCTGTCTGATCTCTACATGTTATTGCACACGTCTGCCACCCTGAGCGCAGCGATGGGGGTGTGACTAATGTTGTACAGTTCAGGAAGACGGCAGCTATGGATTTAAGCAGATAACTTCTCTGCAGAGCTATCGCCTTTTGGAGGTCACCTCTGAAATGTGCTTGCAGGCAGCACGACAGATATCTAATACATCACTTATGCATTTCTCTAAGAGCATATATTTTTCCTTTAGATCTGATGCACCGGAGCAGTCAAATGTGATATCAGAGGCCAGAGAACAGCAAGTGGGAAAGTAAAAATGTTGCCAGTTTCTCTAACATGGAATATATTTCCACTTCAGAATAAAACAAAACCAATGTTCTTCTTCTAAATGCTTTGCATTCGCCTGCTTACACCATGATATCCCTTTATAAAAGAATCAATTTTGCAAAATTTAACTCAGCCCAGACATCAAAGATCTCGTCAGATACATTTCCAAGAGGAATACTGCTGCCTTTGTGAGCATCCACATAGAAAATTAGACTTTGTTTTGTGCTTCAATGTGATTTTTGGTTCAAATTCTCGTTCGGAAATTGTCGTTTGATGTTTGTTTGCATTGAAAAGGAGAACTAATCTTCTTCAGAGTGCTCTTTTGATCTTCAGATGGTGGGTTTAAACCACAGACTGTATCAAACATGGACCTAGACTCTGTGACGTCCCCCATAGGTTTCTGAAGAGCCGTTGTGAATCTCTGTAGGGTGGCTCCGGCCATAAGCATCTAGGCAGTGACGACACCGCCTGACTCCCGGCTAATCCAACATTTGGCAAAGAGGTGAGGCAGCCTGTGATGGCACCCACCTGTCACTCAAAGCATCCACACCCTTAAATCATGAGTTATATAAAAATGCGTGTGTGTGTGTGGACTCATTTCCTCTCTGTATTTGGCATTATGCTTGGGGAACGTCTTCTGATTAGTTGTACAAATTGTTTTACTGATACAATAAAGTCGTATCTGACAGTATTAAAGTCCAGATATCAGGTGATACAGTATCAGGACCAGGACCAGTTCTTTCTCCATGTGATGATGATGATAGTGACACACTTTAATATCCATGGTTTTAAAAGTTGATCTTGCTCCTGCAGGTACCGCTGACTCATCAACACACACACTTGTTATCAAAGAGTGATTTGCACAGAAATGTAAAACACACCATTTTGAATATGAAGTTCTTTACAGGAAGGAAAAACTACAATATTTCCTGCACAAAATTAGCAAATAGAGCTTATTTCATTTTCCCAAAAGCGGTGGTGAGCACAGTCTCTGAGGAGCAGGAATGAGAAGTGGCTTCTCTTCTGAGTGCAGGGTTGGGGTTGCAGTCATGGTTTACTTTTGCCCCATTAGGTCAAACCGGAGATGCACTTGAGCTAACCAGAGGGCCCATTGGGGCACTCAAATTAAACTCAGTGGGTCATTCAATCTTCTTCCAGTAAATCAAATCTCCTAATCGAATCCTTTCAAATTCAATAAAAAACATGTGAGCTTTGTAACAAAAATAACGTAAATTGAACTTGTGTTCAATCCTGAATCCATAAACATTTTATTAGACAGATGTCTCACTTTTTATTTACCTAAATTACTCATCAAATGTCTTTTAAATTTGATCTTTCTAATAAAAACAAATACATATTTAAAAGTAAATATTTGTTACGTTTATATCTTAACAAATCTGGGTATTTTTCCTAAGATTCTCATTTATATATTTTTTTTTTCGAAAACGACAAAAGAACATTTTAATCTGTTACATTCAATGTATCATGAATGATGAGAAAAGTAAGTATTTCACACACACAAATCTTCCCAACAGCTCTTCTAACATGGCGATGACTCTATGTTTCTGTGCTGTGCTTCAGATCGTGTCCTGGTCTACAATCAGCTGAAAAAAGGTTCAAATCTGACTCCTGCACAATGAAAGATCCCACTGGCCTCGTTCCTTCATCCTAACCAACTCCGATCCATCTGAGGATTTTAGTTTTTACTCTTCGTGGTGAGACAATAAATCCCGTCACCATTAGGGGAATGTTGTTCCCTTCTCTGCTGCACGTCGCTGCCCTTCTGTTTGACATTTCTATTAGAAGTTGGCAGGCTGATCAGCTTCTCAGTGAACTGAAGATTCAGAGCTTCTTCTCTCTAAATATCATATAAGATCATCTGAGTGTCAAAACAGCGAGGACACACCTGAATTAATCATCATATGTGCGATTTAGTGTTGTGCTGTAGAGCATGAGCATAAGAAATGAGTCCCCACAGGGTCAGTGTAGTTTTTCTCTCAAGTGCTCCAATATTAATCATATTGAACCTCTAGATTTGTTCATTTTAAAGGGGGGGGGTTAATAACCATAATATTGCTGCTTATTTAAACACGCATAGCTCACAAATAATTAAAGTTGTCTCAGGATTGACCGCAGCTCTTGTATCTGCAGCAGCAAACTGTTCAGGCTTCACTGGAGACTTTTACCTTCGCCTGTTTGTGCTTTGCTCTTCGTTTGCTTGCAGGTGTAGTTAATATTGCCCTGGTGGGACATTTACCACCGAGCCATCACTGCTGAGGACGGACCTTTTAATTCTGCTTTAATTTAGCACGGGTTGTAATATTGGTTTAGCCAGAAATGGCATGCGGACCCCCCACATGGAAGGAGTGAACTTCACCGCTGAGCAATCAATGATATGTAGTGTTTGAAAGGGCAGTTGTTATTATTCTTCTCTGATATGATTGAGGTTGGAAAGGTCATTCCATTTTCCAGGAATCAAACATTGGCCTCCTGCATGGAAGGTGGGTTTCTACTGAAACACCCCTGCTGTATTGTTTTTACAATAGCTCTAATGGGAGCCCCTGGAGACCTGTCACCATTATTATTTTCCACACCTGAGTTAGTACGTCATGATCAACGCGGCTGTCAGGATGCAATGAACCCCAATCTGACCTTCAGCAACAGCAAATCAATTCTCGTTTGTAAAGGAGAATCATGCACAACATCAATATTTATGCCTCAACTCATCATCCTATTCATATTTCTAAACTCTACTGAAAAAGATTGATCCTCAAATACGATGTATGAGCAGTTTCACGAGTCTCGTTTCCATGTCATAATGAGCTTCACCTGATGAATGGTGACAGGCGGCGGAGCTGGGAGGAAGTTGCCCTCATGTCGACCAGTGATTTGTTTGGAAAACCTAAAATTGAGCAATCAGTTAAATATATCAACATTGTCATTCCTGAACATCTCGGCCACAGCAGCGCATTAAAATTCAAAATACTAATGACTAATAACTGCTGCTGATCTCTTCCCTGCAGCCTGCAGAGGAGCCTCTTTTCCATCCATTTGTACTGTTCCCATTTCCTGGCCAGTTGGTTCCTCTATTCAAAACAAACTACAAAGCAGTGGTTATTATTCATTAACAATTTCATGATTGTTCATCCAGCATCGTCAACATTTTTTTTCATTAAAAGAGCCAGTTTGCATTTGAAAAGTATTGCCAAGATTCAGAAACGGCACAACATAGTTCAATTGGTTCAAGATTCATTGACACTCCGTCACGGTCATTTCTATTTATTGGGTCATCTGTAGTAAGCTATTGGCCGTGTTGTAACACCCAATTGAAAGTCATGTGACATGATTTAATTATTTTTGGAGGGCATTTCCATGCCTTTGTAAGAGAGCCAACAGGGACGGGATGAGGAGCGAGATGGGGAGCAACAGATGTCCCCCACCTAATTCAGACAAGGGATTTTGTGATTGATGGTCCCACTGTTACTTTGATGAACTTCAAATAATTTACAAATCAACTGCATGAAAGCGTTTGACAGAAAAATACTGGAGGAAACAGAAAATATTCTCCCTATAGATTTCAAATGAAAGATTTATAAACGTGCAAGTCTTTGAGTGAGTATTTGAGTGCAACCTGACACTTGCTATAGTTCTGTTCACAATGTCTCCTTGAAAATTGCTTTTATTTCATCAGCGCTTCTGCTCCAAACCCTCAGCTGCAGTTTTGTGGATGATAAACGGGAAATATTTGGGTCAAATCTGACATGTGGACCTATGGATCTACAATATTGCAGGCAGAGAAAAAAACTAAAGGGTGGTGTATGTGTTAAAAGGGGTGAGAAAGCTGAGATATCACAGTAAAAAGCACTTCTGGGGGCGATGAAACGTTGCTAACAGCTGGGAGAAAACAGTGTTCAGTGTTTTTTATATGTTTTTCATATCATCAAGAAAACAGCAGTCAGTTAAACAACAAATATTTTTTTATCCACAGAAAATATAATTTCTTGCCTTGCTGGCCTTTTTTTCACAACATAGCTCATTAACCACAGAGGATATTGTTATATCATGCAGGTGATGTAATGCAAAGTACCCAGAGATATGAAGTAATAAAGAAATATTTACTCAAGTGCAGTTACTGAAAGAAAGCATTTACTGAAGTATAGTAACATCTGCCAAGAAAGTTATGATTTCAGTTTGGTTTGTTTGTTTGTCTGTTCATCAGCAGATTGCAGAAAAACTACTAGCCCAATTTTCATGATGCAAGGAAGAACCCATAAAATCTAGGAGCGGTTCCAAATCACGGTGTGAATACACTCATGTTTAATTTATGTAGATGTGTAGATGAGGCTTTGTACCTGGCCAGGGGGGGAAACCTTTCTCACATGCAGATTAGTTGATGGATCTAAAGGTTGAGTTAATTTTCTAAAACTGATACACATACGTCTGAACTGCATCATGTCATTGTGCTGAAAATGTTATGTTTTGGAGATACATTTTTACCTGAAAACAGCTTCTTTGTACAATCTTAATCTGCAATAGAGTAGAAAAGTACAGTGTTTCCTTGTAATATGCAGTGGGGAAAATAAAAGAGTCTTTGGACATACTCAAGTACATTAATATTCTACTTAAATACAGATCTTGAGCAAATTAGATTTTCTAATGTAAGAAGGGTTATGACTGATGTTATTATATATTGTTCGTATTGTCAGCAAATCCAACTTAAATCTTTACAAATGGGTCAAAAAATATATAGATTCACTTTGATTTATTTTATCAAAAACATTGCTCAAACAGAAGTAAATGGTGCATTTGTTTTTGATTGATTGAAACTATAGAATATCTCCATCACCAGTGTGTGTCCCGCGCTGTCCTGTAGAGGGCGCCCTGCAGCCTGTCAGCCCACCGGAAGAAGGAACAGACATGTGACATTTAACAGGATGTAAATAAACTGCCTTCCCGCGCGCTTAAACCGGTTCAACAAGACGTCCACATTCACGGATAATCGAACAAAATGGACGAGCTTTATTTGGATAACATCGACGAATTTGTTAACGACCAGGATAAGATAGTGAGTGCACTCTTCACATTTCCTCTTTTCTTACCGTGTTTCTGTGGGAGATGATGCCAACGGAGCGTCAACGTTACCAACGTTAGAACAGAGTTCATCACGACATGATGAGCCGCTGAACTGCGTCCACAAACCGCTTGTTTACTGTTTGCTTTCTTTATGAAACATGTATGTATTTATCATGGTCCTCCTTACAACTATCAACGATTTGTTCGGGACTTTTCGTTTATTCGGCTTATGAATTATCTAGAAAAATAGCGCTTAATTCAGACAAAACGTATTTTTTTTAATAAGTCTCTGTCAACTGTTTTCAGCTAATGTTACTGCTAATGTCCGCCAACAGCTTTATTTTATTATTATTTTATTTTTATTTTTTTTAGATGAACACTAGGATTTATCTTGTGTTGAACAAGATTCAGATTGACTTTGGTAAATGAGGTACAACATGTGTATCTTTATCGAGTTAATGATTGAAAACAAAATAACCAGGGTGCAAAATGTACTTTTTGGTCCACCAGCTAATGGATAGTGAATGTTCACATTTTACCAGCCGCTCAATAGATTCATTTATTCATTTATTTACCATTGTTTTTTTTGACTAGTGGCTGCAAATCTACTCGCCACTTGCATATACTACCGGAATTTGGCTGGTAAATGGTGCACATTTTCTGCCCAGGTTACAAATAAGGGCATGTTAGCTAGCTAGGTTCAAGATGAATAACGTTAGCTAGCTAACTGCATAACTTAATCTTAACGTTACTCTGACAAATGAAACGTGTATTAACAGCCTCTGTTTGAATACCACTTGTAGATGGAAATGGTAAATAGTTATGCTGTTTTTCTTTCTCTCAGGTGCCTCATTCATATGGAAAGCAACACATGTGATTGTGATGTGACACAAATGTTGTCGTGTTTTCTGTTTAACAGGTGACATATAAATGGCTGAGTCTCACTCTGGGAGTCCATGTCAACACAGCCAAACAGTGAGTGTTACTCCCCTTTTTTTAGACCTAGCATAACACTGTGCAGGGACAAGCCAAGGTAGTCAAACTTTGATTGATTATCATCAGGTATTCCTGTTTATTTTAGGTAATTACAATCCCATCACTGCATCATCATATAACTAGTCGTGGCTCATTGATGTCCTGAGTACAGATGCCTACCTTTGAGGACTTGTTGTTTTATTATAAAACCCCTTTTACAAATGTATTTAACTAAATGGTGCGACCTTCTTAAAAGCATCTGTTTTGCTTAACAAAAACAAAACATTGTCAGCAGATAGTTGTTCCGTTATCCTGGGGAGAGTTTAGTTGTTATCACATGAGCCCCGTATGGACCTTTGGGGTAACTGATAACAATTTCCCAAGGAGTTTGTTTTGTTTTGAAACTTCAAGTTCAACATCAGTGTTAATTATAGCACAAAACAGCTGCATAATAGCTTTCCAGAAAAGTATCCAAATTCTTATTAAATCATGAAAAGAAATAATGAAGGAATAAGTAAACAAGGCTAAGAATTCAATCAAGTATTCATTGGTAACTTTTAGTGCTTGGCAGTTTTTGATGCTGCTAGAAATGCATTTAAGTCGGCAACTAAAACATATTAAAGAACAACACCCAGCTCTTGCATCTGCCAGAGGCAAAACCAGGTGTCCTGGCACTTGTTCTACTAGGATCTAACATTATACACTGACATTATGTAAGTGACATATTACCTCATGCAGAGCTCAAGGATAAGTGTAGAGAAGGTTATGCTGTGTTCAGTATATCAATATCACTTTTTTCGGAATACAATATTATATCACTTACTATCACTAAGAACATTAAAGCCAGAGTTAAGACAATTGCTGGTAAGTTTTTAAATAATGAAACAATTAAAAATGTGCATCTTATTTTCAGAATGCTCTACCATTATTTGGATCACAAGAGAAAGGAAAGTTCAGCTCAGCTCCATGCCACCTACCTCGTGTCGGGGAAGTCTGTGGACAATGGGCAGACGGTGAGAAATAAATTAACAAGACTTGTTTTGGCATGATTTACATATTTCTGTACATTAAGCACTTTTTTCTGAATTTCAGAGATGTTTTTAATTTAGCGTTGCTGATGTTGTGTTGCCTTTCAGAGTCACAAGGTGTCAGTTGTCAAAGAGGACCAGTTGGAAGGTGTGTGAATACATTTCCCGGCTCACCAGCGTGTTTGTGCAGCAGTGTTGGCTGCTTGTAGCTGTTGCTTTTTAGCCTCCAGGCTGCAAACTATAACTATACTTATTTTTGGATATTGCATGTTTTCTTCAGTGTGTTTATTTATGGAGGAATCTGTTGAAGAGGCAGAAGCATCTAACCTCAGGTGTTGTCTTTTGCAGATTTCAAATCCAAGATGAGCTTGATAGTCAGTGTCCACGTCTACAGTGTCCAGAAAGCTTTACTGAAAGACAGCGGTCCCCTCTACAGCGTTGACTATGATGCCGTGAAAGACAATCTGAAGAACTGCAGCAGGTATTGTGATGATATTTTTGTGTGCATAAAAGTGGACAGTAATCATGGTCTTTGCACATTTGAGGAAAAGCTATTTTATTTGAAATGACAGGTACCCTGCAGAGATTGTGTAGATGCTGTAGAGCAATGACTTGAATGGATGCTCCTTTTAACAACAGTTATCTTAAAATGTTAAAATATGCCTTTTGTTTTTCATCCATTTTCTACTTCAACACCTACTGTGCTTAAGGATAATAGTAGCAAGTGAATAAAGTGGCCCAGCAGCAGTCTCTGGTTTAGAAGAAAAAAAGCAGTTTAATTGTATGTCAGTCTTCAGGAAAGTGTTGTTCCTTCTTTTTGTTTGCAGATACAGTGCGATCCGCTGTGCCAGTGCAGTGCCCAACTCTTCTCTGGAGCTGCAGCAGGCGAGAGAAATCCAACGAGCTCCTTCACCGGAGCCTGAAAACAAAAAATCTAGCATGAATGGTAATGCTCATCTGGCTTCAAAACCTTCCGCCAAGCTCCAGAAAGGCATCACGCGACTGTTTGGAAATAAGACTGCGCCTAAGAATCAGGACAATGGCAAAGATGTTAAGTCTGAGCAGAAGGAGGATGCACCTGTGGTATGTTTGCTAGACGTTTGTTGGTTTAACTGCCGTTTATGAAGAAATAAACTACAGTAGCAAAGTGATTGCTGTGGTTTTTTACTACTGTGTTGATATTTTAGGATGATGCCCCCAAAAGCAAACCAGCTGCAAAAGCCAATCCTATGATGAACTTCTTTGGGAGTCAAGCAGCAAGTGAGTATTATTCTCTTCACCATCTTTTAGTTTTTCTAAACCTTAGTGAAATGTCTGGTACTTCTGCTACTTTACTTTAAAGTATTACTCTGTTGGTATTTCCATTTTAAAATGAAATATCAATTAGTGGATTCAATTCAAAATACTTTATTCGTCCCTTTTTTAATTTCAGCAAATAATTTCACACGCAAAGAAAAATACAAATATGATGTGAGAGAGTTGAAATACACACAGTTTAATGGCAGTGGCCTGCAATGTCTCTATGTGTTTGGATGGATTAACACATTTGCACATGTTTTGACATAATATGTCAATTTTGGGATGTTTGCCTTTTGTGGTGTTGGACCACATGCCATTAACATTTTGGACTTGGCTTACTGCAACTTATCCAAATATTTTTGTTTACAGACTCAGTTTTTTTCTTCTGTTTAGCTCCATAAGTACACTGTTAATTTTGTGTCAGATTTTAGATATTTTTGATACACTTATTAAAGCCACATTAAGAATTAGTCATTTAGAGGCAGTTAGTTTATTACCATCCTCTCCTCTCCCAGAAATAAACCAGCTCTCGTTTTCTGTCATCAGAGGGCTGTTTACGAACTACCTCAGCTTTATGTAACCGCTCTTCACCGTTGGATTAACCCCATATTGACAGCGACTGCATGAAATTGTCAGTGTTTTTTTTTCTTTTTTTTTTTTTTTTCATCTAGCCAAATCTAGTTGTGCTGATGTTTTTAAAATGTGATTGTAAAAAACATGCAGACTTAATTTATTCACTTTTCTAACTAATCACTCTTCACTTCTTCAGGGAAACCAGATAAAACTGTGACGCAGCAGGAAGCAGCTCCATCATCAATCTCAGCAGAGCAGCAACGTCAGAGTTCACAGCCTGAAGAGAAACAAGCTGCTGCAGTGGAGCCGCCTAAAGAAACCAAGAAAGACTCGAGGTCTGTCTGTCTGTCTGTCTGTCTGTCTGTCTGTCTGTCTGTCTGTCTGTCTGTCTGTCTGTCTGTCTGTCTGTCTGTCTGTCTGTGTCAGTGTAGCACTTCAGGGGTAAAAATGCTTTGAGTCTGTATCATTTTAAACTAAATTATTGATTTTTGGTCAAAACTTTAGATACAAACACAGACAAGAACATTCAGCGTTTCTTCTTGAATTTAATGACTTAGCATAGAAATGTAAAAGCTTTTTGAAATTTAAGGGATGTTCATTGACTCACCAAATCAAATATGGATATAAATATATTCAAATAAAAGTTTTCCTCTTGTTGAAGCAAAACCAAGCGAATCCAGGATTCGGACAGCGAGGAGGAGAAAATGGACAAGAAAAAGAGACGAAGGATTAAGAAGCCTGTACCGGACAGCAGCGATGAAGATGGTGAGCTGTGTACTTTTTATTTTTAAGGCATTTTCTCATTTTGAAAACCAAAATTTAGGGAAAATGTAAGTCAGGTCTTTTTTAAAATTACTGAAAAAATATTTAGATAGTAGACCACAGGTCAGGAAGGGATTATGAAAAGAGGAAAATTCAGAAACCCTTTTAAAATAAATTATAGAAGACTAATATTTGTTCACATCTTCAGTCATTCCAGATTCTCCGCAGCAGATGGAAACAAGAGAACCATCACCAAGTCCTGAGAAGGAGGTCAAGTCTGTCTCACATTCACATGTAAGTGGTCTATTTAAGAAATATAAAATCCATTTATTCCACTAATGGTCCTTTTTAATGGAATGTTCTTTATGTTTTTAGCACTCAATAGCTAATTGAACATTCACATCTTTATGGGTTTTTATTTCTACAGCAGGGAGACGTTGAAATGAAGACGAGGAAGAGAAGACGAGTCCTGAAATCTCACACCTTTTTAGATGATGAAGGATGCATCGGTATGAAAAGCCTCTGACTGGACTACATTTGTACTACATGTCATTTAATTCCCTCCCAGACAGAATTAGAATTTTTATAACTTACACCAGTATAACAATGTGTTGTAATAATGACACTCAAGATAGAGTTCCTGATTTCTAATAATACTATACTGATAGTAAAAATACTACTAATACTGCTTTTTATAATAAGTATTTGTTTACATTGTGTAAGAGAGATGGTTATTCAATTTAGGGCTGCAACTAATGATTCACAACCAACTTAAAAATGTAATTATCAATTAATCTGCCAAATATTCTCTTCATTAATTGGCTATAGAAAGATAAGGAAAGTTGTGAAAAATGCCCAACACAAGCTAGGTTAAGTCTTAAAACTGCTTACTGCTTAGTCTGACAAACTGCCCAAAAGTGAAAGATATTAAGAACTTTAGACCATTACTCAATTATCAAAATAGTCAATATGTTGAGTAATGATCAGGTTATGTTTCAGCTCTGATTTAATTCCATTGTAGTCGTTGTTTCCTTCAGATTTAGTTTCTATGTGTATATAATGGGATTTGACTAAATACTTTAAAGACCTTTTTATTATAATGCAGTTTAATACACGACCACATACTATGGCCATATACCAACAAGTAAAGCCCAAAATCTCTCCGGTTTATCTTTTTTCTCCGCAGTGACAGAGAAAGGCTATGAGAGCGAATCGTACTCTGAGACAGAAGATGACGTTCAGGCCACCAAACAAGCGCCAAAACATCCGTTCGCTGCAAAACTACCAGCAAGTAACAAACCGGAGGAGAAGAAAAATCAGAAGAAGAATTCTGCAAATGCAAATAAAGGAACTAAACAAGCTTCAATTATGGGATTTTTCCAGAAGAAATGAGGTAGGAGCAGGATGAAGAACGAGCACTGCTGCAGACTTACTGTGATGACGTTTTGGTAAAGCGGAAACAAATCACTTCTCAAAACGACTTCAACTACATGGACCTGTCCAAATCAGGATGACAACTTTTTTTTACTTTTCAACTTCCCATGACCAGCTGTGAATACATGACTCAATAAACATTAAATACTGAAACTTAACGTGTTTTTCCTAAAAAAGAGAAGAAAAAAAAAAAAGAAACTAGGTTGTGAGTAACATGATGCATGTAGGAGGTTGACGAGATTCAGTTTGAGGACAAATTATGAATCTGTCGTACAGAACGTAATTAGCTGTTAAAAAATTTAAAAGACACAGATGAACATAATATAATTAGGATGAAATCTGAAATGCAGCACGGTAAATTGACTTTTCGCATTATTGTTTTTCATTTTGTAATTATGGCAACTAGTACTGTAGATCCCCTGCAAACTGTAAACAGAGGGAGAGGCTTTTTTACTTCAGAAATACACCAGAGATTAAAGATTCAACATTATTGGTAAAAAGAGTAAATGTAACTAGATTACACTTCTACACTTGTGTGTGCACATGTCCCATATCTCACATACTTTGTGCTCTGTGGTTGTTTGGTGCATCACCCTCTTCTATGTGTTTATAATTCTTCACATATAATGAAAGACAGACTTTATTATTATTACCTGCTATCACCAGTATTGTTCGGCCTTGGAGCAAACATTGGTTAGAAATACAAGTTGTTCTTGTATTTCTTGGGACCTTCAGGGAGTCTTAACATTAAATGATTTACACACACACACAAAATAGTCGGAACTAATTTCCGCATATTTATATATCGACGTTTATTTTCAGTACGCACATATATAACTAAAATTGAGTGATATGGGAAAATAATAAAAGTAAAGTGTTACATGTCTACAAGGGATCATCATTTTGACATTTTCAGGACACTCTTAAGACTGATAATTAAAATCAATAGTTGGAGAGCAAATAAGGGCTCAGTAATGGAAGCAACACGAAATAAGAAGAGGAAGTAGATACAAAAGACATAGTAATACTTAACTTAATGATAACTGAAGATAACAACTGAAGACAGTTTATAGGATGCTACTGCTATGAGGTTAGAATTATTTGTACATTTTAGAATTGTTATACTGTCTCCTGTGTATTGCAACTGTTGCAAAGCAATTTCCCTTGGGATAAATAAAGTTACAGTATATCTTATCGTATACTATTTCTGACAAAAAGACCAGTGAAATGCCTCAAACCAAAGTTTTGACTTAATTGATAAATGACTAAATGATAGCTGAAATGTAGTTGATGTGACTGCAGGTCACGCTAAGTTGTCTGCAGACGTCCTCAGTTCCACAGACGTCCCCTCCTCTCCCTCGTTGTTCCTCTGCCAGGCTGGATCTTCAGCAGGACGACAAAGGACAGACAAACACTGAAACACACAACATGAGCACGTTCACACACTAATTTAATATAAGATTAATTCATTAACCAGATTTTAAAAACATGTATATATATATATATATATATATATATATTATCAGTATTACTTACTGAAGCATTGGCAGGTCCAGAGGTATGTTTTTGTTTAGTTCTTTTCTTCAGGCTCAGACTTTGTTTTCCATTTTGTACTAAATAAAACAACGTGACCAACCCCACTAACATGGGGGGCAATTGTGCCATCTTTTGTCAGACCCGTCACCTGAGACCGGAGCTCTCCGGGTCTTTGACACACACCAGCGTCTCCACTACAACAAAGTTACAGCACAATGAGGAACAGCCTTGCTCCTTCGTACAGTACTGTACTGCTGGATTCAGGCCTATCTGTCTCTTACTTTGAAGGTTTCGCAGGCTGCCATTTCATGCTGCCATGTTTTGATTTACAACCAGACTGTGGTGTTTCATTGTCTTGTCAGTCGTTTTCTGAACCATTCAGGATGCAGTACATCCTGAATGGAAACAATTGTTGCCTAGACTGGCAGCTCCTCTGACCTCTCCTCATATTCTCAAATACAAAATAACCATTTTTATATCAATTACTCCTCCCGAGTTACATTCAATTCTTGAAAAAAAACTTTTTTTCATCGCATGCCTCCGAGGTGAACGAAGAATAAAAAAATAGAGAAAAGTCTTGATGCAGTCCAACATAATTCATTTATCTATAAAATGCTGAAAATAATTAGTCTCAATACTTCCTAAACACAATACTTTGCTAAAATCTTACTATTTAAACACTTCTGCATAAACAGTATTACTAGTAGCATGATTCTTTGTTCACCATGAAGGCATGAAAAAAAAGAATTATCTTTAATCTTTAAGAATTATCATGGTAACATGGGGTAAAGTAATTGATACAGAAATGGTCTTTTAATTAGTGAAATATTCTTTTAAGCTATGTTAATTAAATGAAATTAGTGTAAACTATTCAGCAATCAACAAATTAACAGGAACCACTTCAAAATATTTTCAGTCACTTCTGGGTTTTTTTATACATCCATCTGGAGAAAGAAATGAAATAAAAATATGGGTTGTTATTGAGAAGATTACTAACCAGTTGTTCGACTGTCTTTCTCTAACCTCACCTACAATGATTATCAATAGCCTACATGCTAACATAGGAAAGATACCTCAAGGTTAGCCAGGCGGTGCAGGTCTGGATGCAGGTAGTAGTAGATGTCTTCCCAAGCTCCAGGGAGTCAAACCCCTGATGAGCAATATCAGGAGCATCGCAGAGGGGAAAGTGGCTGTAAAGTACGCTTCCTTTAAGATAAAAGCATATTATTTGTAGAATAAATGGAGGTTATTAATGAAAATAAGCTGTAGAATACTACACTGCGTAATGATGGTTTCCTTGTACTATAGGTATAACATTTGAATTAAAATATTTCCACAGACCTTTCCAGAGGATCGGACACCTCTCCAGATACTGAAGTAGCAGAACAGATGGCCACAAGACACAAAGCTCCCATCTCACACTGCCCAGCTCCTCTACGCCTCCAGACATGCCCAGCACCCGCCGTCTGAGGGGAGGGGGAAGTTAGGAGGTAAACATGATATGACAAGAAATTATGATTTATGATTTCTAGATATTTGGCATTGTGCAATGTCATATCACTGAGATTATGACAGTAAAATCAGTTAAATCCCCGGTGGAAATTTCTTATATTGCTATTTATGACGACTTGGAGTTCAAGCATGAAAGTGTTTATATTAGTTTTCTGGTGTTAAATTTGTCTGATCAACATCATTACAGAAGGAATGGCTATAACGTCAAGAAGTTTAATAACTAAAAGTTGCTCTATCTCGCAATGTTAACGTAAGTGAAAACTGTTTTTGTGTCCGCCCTGGTCCATGCTACCCACCAAGTTTCATGAAATTCGGCCCAGTAATTTTTCTGTAATCCTGCTGACAAACAAACTAACAAACCAAACTGAAAACATAACCTCCTCAGTGTAGGTAATAATAAAACTTGGGCAAAAATGCATAAAGCATTGAGGAAACAAACATGTTGTTTTCTTTGTTTGCACTAACTAAGCATTACAGACAATGTAGATTATTGTATCTATGCCCGCGGCCTAACAAATTCACAATGAAAGTAAATCTATACGCTAGAAGACTATAATAACCCAGACACAGCTGTCAACTAATAGGCTTAGTTAGACACTGAACCCTCTGCTACACAGTTTGGGTGGGGAGGAGGTTGTCCTTTAAAAATGTAACTCAGTATTATAGATAAACCCTCCCATTTATTCTACCAGCGCCATAGATGATGAACAGTAGACAATGTGGTCTTTGGGGACTTGTTGCTCAAGGACAACCAGACAGACTTCCCTGTCAGCTCACACAGAAGCACCACACCCTTTCTCTCCCAGTAGAACTGGTATTTGGATTAGCTAAACACTCCACTATGAAAAAGGATATTCCTCCCTCACTGTTTCGAGGAGTGGCCAGAAAATGTGTTCAGCCACCAGTGGTTTGCTGTGGCTTTTGCTCCATTATGGCATCTGTTGAGTGAGGTCAGACATGATGCATTTTTATTTAGGAGGAGGACCCACAGCTGTGGCCTGCTCTCTTAAAGACAGCTGAGTCACAGGCTGCAGTAATTTCCTCTTTTGGGTAGAACAATAGCACCAGTGTGCATATTATTTCCCTTACATTTTCCTTAAAGCAGCTTATAAAACATGTCTTCCACCCTGTGTGACATCATACTTGGTGTCAGTGTTTTATTGAAGCTTTATCACACTTATATTCCGTGAAACATTAAAATCTAAGAAGCAGTTTGTTTTATGGCTGCACTTACACATTTCCACATAATTCAGCAGAACATATTTGGTATTCTGGAAAACCCTGAGATCTTGAGTAGAAGTTAGCTCTATGGGTTTTAACGTTAGACTGTATATAACAAAGCTTGTCATGCTTCATGTATTGAAGGACCTGCAAATGGGTCAACAGGTATACAGGTTAAAGAGCACGACAAATGACTTGAAGCCCATTTTACACATTTCTTACGTCTTTTTTTAAATTCTATTTTATTATCACGGCTGTAAGCAAGTAGTGTTACAAATTAATGAGAAAAATCTTATTTTGCATCAATGTGTTTATTAATTACCTTGACTTGTCTCATGAGCTCTTAAAATCTGATTCACTATTGTACTTTTTACTCCACTACTAATAAAACAACCCAGCAGTATGTAAAAGTTAAAATAGCTCCGACTTGACCAGCCATAACATTTAAATGCTTCTTACACATTATATTATATCACTAATGAGGGCTATTCCACTAGTTTAAGGAGTATGTCTACTTTTTATTTTATTGTAATTTGTATACTTTTGCATACACAACATTGTCGACATCTGCTATAGATGTAACTATAGGTGTCAGATACAGTACATGTAGTGGAGTATCACCACCTCTACAGAAGAAGCGTAATGCATTCATTCATCGTGAATGAAGATGAAATGAAGAGAATAAAGTCCATTGTCAAGAATAAAGTCGAAATGTTGAGAAAAAAGTCGAAATATGGAAAATAAACTCGAACTTTCAGAAAAAAAAAGCAACCAGAGGAGAAACATTTTTATTTTGAGAATTAAGTCGAAAAGTCAAGAACACAGTTGAAATATCAAGAATAAAATCAAAATGACGAGAATAAAGTTGAAATAGCATTTGGAAATGTTGAGAATAAATCAAACTACTAGCCTTTGATACTAAAAGTTCAACTTTATTCTGGACATTTCAACGTTATTCTTGAAATGCAAAATAAATAAAAATATATCTTCTTCCTCTTTTTTCTTCCTTTATGCCTAGACCTAACACACATCCGTATGCTGGAGCTTTTAAATATTGTTTTATCCACTTTAATTTGAAAGTGTAGTTCACATCCTTGAAGTCCACAACAACAGAAACACGGTGGGGAGGGGAGCGAGGTGACGTCATTGTGATCCACATCCACAGCAGCGGCAGGAGGGGCGAGGCGGCTGATCCACCGGTATCATGGCTTCCTAACAGGAGGGGGAAGCGATTCAGAGGAAAACAAGGATTTTTGTTGAATGTCCTATTAGATTATCGCCCTTTCGAAAGCCTGATTTTGGGACATAGGGGTTCGGCCTCCCTCTTCGACCCCCAAAGGCCGCCCCTGGGATCCAGGATACACTTTAATTGTATTGGTGAATTTCCATTCGTAAACCGTGGAAGATGGCCGACCCGGCGGAGTGCACCATCAAAGTGATGTGCCGCTTTAGGCCCCTGAACAGCTCCGAGGTGACCAGAGGCGACAGATACATTCCCAAGTTTCAAGGGGAAGAAAACGTTATAATCGCGGTGAGTTATTTTGTGTTGAAGCACTTCCTATTTGACAGAGCCCTCTGGCACAGTCAGCAGTACGCCATTTTTGATTGTCTCGCAGCTCCGGTAGTTAGCACCTTAGCTTGTTAGCTAACGTTAGCAAGGGCTGACCTGTTCACCGTTGCGTTGTTCCGCCGGCCCTCAGCAAAAGCCAACTTCTGGCAAGTCAGTTACACTTAACTTGTTACTTATTCGGTCTCCAGTTCATGGAAAGTCGTTAACAGCATTCAATTTAACATATCTAAAAGACAGTCCAGTTGCTGTTGCTGGTAAAATGTCACTTTTCGCCGTTGCCCTGTCACGGCTAGCGAGCTGTCATTCAACAAAGCCACAAACACATTGGCTGGCTCAGGTTAAAATGTCGCCAGCGCTAGCCTCCACATCCTTCACGATATATACATTGCTCTATTATCACGACATTAGTTGATAAGTAGCCGTGCATCAGTAACTATAAAGCTATTAATTATGAACGATTTGCGTCAGCATAAAGCGTAAGCCAGCTTTGATTTAGTAGTGGGCTAACAGCCTGTTGGCTAGCAGGCTAGGCCAGCTGGTAGTGACAGATTAGCCGGCCTTGGCTAGCTGGCTAGTTTTTAATACTGTTGCTTAATTAAAGCTAACATTAGCTAGCTGACCAGCTGGATTCCCAACCAACCCTTTTTATAGACCACCTAGAAATAATCTGTTATTAAATATGACATGATAATAAACCCTCATTAAGGAACACAGACAATGGTAGCGTCAAAATAATGTCATTGGCAGTGGAAATGTCAAATGATACGCAGGCCATTGGCATTCTGTTAGCCTTCAGTGACTGGACACTTTAAAGTTAGTAACTCAACAGGTCACAAACTTTTGAGTAAATGTTTTTCTTTTAATGAGGACATTCTGTTTGGGATCAAACCAAAGTGTGTTGTCATTGGTTTAATTAGCCCTCTACTGATACAGATCCACCACACGATAAGGATAATGCCATGGCCACAATTTCCACTATAACAAAAGAAGGAAATGCTTAACTAACTCAGTGCCATGTTCACTCCACTTTACTGAATCAACCAGGAAATTCGCCTGAAGTCAGTTTGCAAATGCTGTGTACTTTAATGCTTTGTCATCATACACTTATACAGTATGTCTTAAAAAAAGACACCCTTTGCACAACCTGTGTTTATGCCATTGCGTGCTTCCACACTATATCTGTATGGCAGCAAATTATGCACAAAAGGAAAAGGTTGGTCATTTCACATGCCTTATGACTGGAGTAATTAGGAAGCATAACAACATCCTAAAAGTCCAGGCTGATCTCACAGGTTTGTATATGCTAAACGTGCACAAACCTATGGCATATCATTTGAAAAAAAATCATGGCTAAACATTAGGTTTCCTTAGCAACATATTATCATTGTGTTTGTGGACTTTGTGTCTTTGCTCATCTATGCTTTAAAATAGTTTACAAGGCAATAGAAACTGATCTTGAATTGCAGGGGCAAAGTTGCAAGTTCCGGCTGAGTGGATATGAATCACATCTTCTTTGGAGTTAAAACTGCTAATTTAGGTGGTGAGAATACAACAAGACTATTCATTTACTGTCTTTCAAAACAGAGAAGACTGTTGACTGCTGTGGTGAATTCTTGAATAGTTATACTGACACTGACTTTAGGCCTTTAACTAAAAGCATGCCCACTGTCTGTGCCCCTCACGTGTTATGTGGCCCAGCCCAGTTCAGAGTGCCAGTCATAGTGCCAAATACCAGTGCACACTGTGAAGGACACAAGTGTTGCAGAGCAGAGCCTTGTAGCCTCTGCTGGTGCATCTGCTTTGAGAAGTACAACACTCACATTGCCCATAAGCAGCAGCACAGGCCTCCTGGGTAATCCCCTTGTGTTTTCTCTCCTGGTAACCAGCTGTTTGACCAATCAGAGAAGGCAGTTGGCCGGGTGGGGAGAGTAATTATTAGATGATGTACTTTGTTTTGCAGATGCTCTTATCCAGGGTGACTGACACACTTAGCTCATATTTGTATCCATTTTGAAACAATCTAGGGCGTGGACCCTGTATTAGGGCTGAAGCAAACGGCAGTGCTCAACCAGAGGTGAAGCTGACCACACTGCGTGTTGTAAAGACATCTAACAAGCAGCTTCACCATTGCAGGCGTTGGTAATGCTGCTTTGATGCTCACAGATATACATGGAGATATTCCCTACAGTAGAGATTTTGTTCTCCTTGAGCAATTCCTGCAGTACGCCCTTATTCAGCTGTGGCTCACTTAAAAGTCCTGGCAGTTTGCCGGAAAGAAATGGAGACAAAGTTTCCAGATGAGGTGGTAAGGGTGTTGTAACTAGCTTGGTTTGCCAGCGTAGTGTGCAGCAGGTGAATTATTCATGCTTCTATTACGTCCGTGTCAGTTTTGCACATACAAGATCAAGTCACTCCTCCATGACTTGCTGTCACATTTCCTATTTGCATACACTAGCCTGGGACGCCCCACAAGAACACGACTCAGCTACTTTTAGTGTAAGGGTGGAGTTGTGTGAGGAATAAAAGGATTAGAGAGATAAGAAAAAAGTGCTCCCTATGCATTTAAACAAGTAAATAACAGAAGCAACTGACACCTGTTTTTCTCCTGCCAGCTGTGTGCCAGGGAGTAAGGTTGCCAACAAACTCAAATTGATGAAACATAAAATTTTGCTTAGCATCACAAATCCAATTAGATTTCATGCATCATACAACAAGAATCATGTGGATGCTGCAGAATATCCTCTGACTGTCTTAGCCTGGGCAAGTATCATAACAAAGCCATCAGGAATGTGACAGAGCACATATTAATATTTCAACAATGCTTTTCACTGTAATTACATTTTCAGCAACTAATCCCATTAGACAGAAGTGTAGGTAACGAGGCCAGTAGCAGCAGTAACAATGAGGACTTTAAACTCGGGCTGGGCCATTGTTTGCTGACAGCGTCTGGCAGGGCCGATAGTGGCTTACTGCTCTTGTTCTGGACAGGTTTAATTGCCAGGATATGGCTAGCTGGACTGAAATATCAACGTATTAAGGTGCTGCTGCTCTGTGTTGCACCGAGCTGTGCTTTTAGATGTGACCGTCTGTCAGGAGGGATTATGAGCCGGAGTGCAAATTGAGGACATCTCGGCTGTAGTAGTCTGAATAATTCTAGTACTGGTAAAGGTGCCTATAGCTTTTAATGCCAGGCATTGACGTATTTGTGGTTTCACCCTCAGTTATGAATGTGTTTACATGTCCTAAATGAGTTAGCAGTGGCGTCTCCAAAATAACACCAGCTGCTTGTCAACATTCTCAGGCTTCTCCTGCTCTAAAAGGTGTTAACAGGTAATGGGGCTGTCTTGATCCTAAACTCTTAATGCACCACAGCTAGAACCCCACCCATCATGCTGGAGACGACATGAGTCAACTGGGACTTCAAACCTCTAAAAAAGCGTGCCATCTCAGTAGAACCTCAGAAGTGCTGGTAGCATTATTTTTATTATCCTGCGGTTGCCTTCTTAAATCCAGCTATTGATTTGCTATCGCACTGGAGTTGTGCTTTGAACTTTTGACTAGCCCATGGGATATCACGATCTGCTACATTTGTGCTTGTTTGAAGTCAGCTGGCTCTTAAGCAAGTGGTAAAAGGAAAAGCTCAGAGTCTAGTTTTGTTCATTATAAATGCTGTACCGAGTTTGTTGGAGAGGAGTTCAAATGGGACGATAGAAGTTGTATGAGGACAGCTAACTTTCAAAGGTTAACTAGAATGCAGCCAGCAGAGGTTGAATTAGGTTGAGATCATCAAATTGTGACAGCTTGGGGGCGTCTTCTTAGAAAGACTGACCATGGAGTACAACACCCTTGGTTTGAGTCTGGCAGGGGATCTTTGTTGCATGTCCTCTCCTATTTTCCCTCATTTCCTGTCACTTTACTATTTTCGCTATCAGATAAAGGCAAACTTGTCTGAAAAAAATACTTACCCATCAGTCAAACTAACATGTTTTGAAAGTCTCTGTAAAATTAGGTTGAGAAATATGTGAAGGGTCAGTCGGGGCTGCATGCATATACCTTTCTTTGAAGTTTGAGTTTCTCTGGGTAGATCTTTTTACAAAACATGTCACAGATTATTTTGAATGAGTTTACACAAGGTGTGGTTTTGGTGCTGGCGTTACTCACTCTTCTTCTCGTCATTCCAGGGCAAACCGTACATGTTCGACAGAGTGTTTCAGTCAAATACAACACAGGAACAAGTGTACAACGCCTGTGCCCAGAAGATTGTAAAAGGTGAGGTCTCACTTTTGTTTTTTTTAAGTATGTTTACACACCACACTTATTATTTAAAGGCATGTACACAACAAATAAGGGTGACAGGGTCTTCTTTAAATCTTGACTTGAACACAAAAACCTTCTGTGTGGTGTCTTGTAGATGTTCTTGAGGGATACAATGGAACGATTTTTGCATACGGACAGACATCATCTGGCAAAACACACACCATGGAGGTAAGACTTCTAAGAATTTATATTCAAATGAAAGTGCATCTTGATGTTGATTTTAAAAAATGTTCACTCTACATCATTACATTCAATTTGTTTGCTTTGTGTTTGCAGGGGAATCTCCATGACACAGATGCAATGGGCATCATCCCCAGGATAGTTCAAGATATCTTCAACTACATATATTCCATGGATGAAAACTTGGAATTTCATATCAAAGTAAGTTGTTAGAAGGGGTAGAAGTGACATTCAAATCCAAGCTTCAGATAATGCGTTTAAAATCAGGTATTTATGGCTGACTATTTCAAACTGTAGGTGCTCACAACAAGCCACACACACCCTGTTCTGCAGTTTGCTATTACGAGACATTTTTCTGGAGACAATATAAGTGATGTATAACATGTCACTCGGTGCTGCTGCATTTTATTTTGTGTATGTTGATCACTGCTTGTGCATTACAACACACGGTGTTACATTTTTACAAAGAGATTATCTTACTCATGTCAGACTTGAGCTGCGTCTCTCATATTATTAATTAATAATTCTCAAAATATCTTTACGCATTTTTTTTTCCTGTGTCTCTTGGATGATTTCACTTATTCGTAATAATTAGGACTTAATTGCGTCTTTTTGTGTATTTCTTAAAAATAACCTGTTTTTACCGTGCTTTTGTTTTATCATCTGCAGTAAACAAAACATTCCCCTTGTGTGTTTTGATTCTCTGGTCTGATCTCTCAGCTGGATTGCCAAATAATGAGGTTCTTTCTCTGTTAACAGGTGTCATATTTTGAAATTTACTTAGACAAGATCCGGGACCTTTTGGATGGTAAGTGACTGTAATGCTGCCGTGAACACTCTCATCTCTCCTAGTCGCACCAGACTGTGGTAACGGACATGACACAACAAGCCTCTAAAACGTCGAGAAAAATGAACGAGCGCAGAGGAACATGATAGAGGGGGATGTCAGCTGCAAACACACTGACTTTATTGTTAATTGTCAGCTGTAAATGTGTATATTCTATATGTATAAAAACACTTGGTATTCTCAACTGAGTCTACTAAGTAGATTACTCCAACACAAGTGTTTGGAGAATCTTGAAAATATCTTTTTGTTGTATATTTTATGTTTATACTTTAAGGTTTTATATAACCCAGTTCTTATGATGATGTTGTCAAAAACAGTATGACTTGGCGAGAATTACATTTGTTTGCCATCAATTTTTGTTAAACGATTCAAAGACACGTCAAATATACAGTCCTCACAACACTTGCTCTGATTGGCTAACCGCTGTAGCTCGTCTATTTCAAGGTATATAAATTTGCTGTGTGGAAGTTTTCTAGTTTGTGCACAGTAAACTGGCCAGTGGGGAAAGACTTCAGATGTTATTTACTGATGGGAGCCATTTTATGTCAAAGAACATTCAATGTGATGACCAAATACGATTCACAGTAGCAGTCGGTTTGGAAGCAAAGTCTTTAAAAAACATTTTGAGCGCACACAGACGCAAGCTACATATCTATATAATTTTACATTTGAAATGTTTAAGGTAGTAAATATGAAAGTGTTACACTCACAGTATGCCATATGTTTCTAGTGCAAAGTCAATTTCCCTGACGCCCTTTTCCTTCTCATCTCCAGTGTCAAAGACCAATTTGTCAGTGCATGAAGATAAAAACAGAGTACCGTATGTCAAGGTGAGACCCAACGCGTGTCAAATGTCTGGTAAAACTTGTTTGTGAAGACTGATAATCTAACCTCCATATTCTGCATTTTCTTTAAAGGGCTGCACTGAGAGATTTGTCTGCAGCCCAGATGAGGTCATGGATACAATTGATGAAGGCAAATCAAACAGACATGTAGCAGTCACAAGTAAGATACTATCTTATAGTCTGGGTCACTAATTCATTCACTGCATTTTTTTGCATTTTTGAGGCTGATACGCTTTAACCACATGGGTATCATTTCTGCTTTTTAGACATGAACGAGCACAGCTCCAGGAGTCACAGTATCTTCCTGATAAACGTCAAACAGGAGAACACTCAGACAGAGCATAAGCTCAGCGGCAAACTCTACCTGGTGGATCTGGCTGGCAGTGAAAAGGTACAGAGAGCAATCTGTTGTACAAATTGGTAGATTTCCTTTGACTCTGGCATATTCATTATTTTGTGATAAAGTATTGAAGTCTGCATTTTTGGTTGACCCATTTTTACTGTGTTGTCGCAACACTGAGCTGCACGAGACCTTGTTGAGGTTATTGTTAATGTGATTATTCAGGTCAGTAAAACAGGAGCAGAGGGAGCTCTGCTGGATGAAGCAAAGAACATCAACAAGTCTCTGTCGTCCCTGGGAAACGTCATCTCTGCTCTTGCTGAGGGAACGGTCAGTAACTCTACTTGTACTCTCTTTTGCTGTAATTTTCTTAAATCTGTTGGTGCAATCAAGGAGATCCATTTGTTGAATGCACAGTGGTGTTCTGTAGGTTTTGATCTTTTAATTTGCACCGTAAGTAAACGTGAATTATCTAAATGTGTTATTGGAGGTTATTGTGGCACAGTTAACTGGTTTGTCAATTAAGCTTTAATCTTTACTTTAGAACCTAATGAGCCCACATCATTTTTTGTTTGTTTTTTTTATCCTGTAGCTTTCCACCCGAAGCACAACAAATCTGCTTTGTCTGATCTGTTATAACCACGGATAATGATTTCTCCCACAAATGTTTTTATAGCTTTTTGAAATGACAGACATAACTGTTAATGTTGCAGGCAGAAGGGAAGTCTGCTGTTTACCAGCTGCACAGCCCAGAGCTAGGTGTGAATCTGTAAAACCTGTGTCTTGTTCAGTTATCTTAGTGTGAAAGTGCCATTTTCCACCATCTACAGTTCCTTTGTGTCGCAGAAATAACTTGAGCAGATAAAAACTTTCCTCCGAGCAATGTTTTGCTTTAGCTGCTTCATAGGGATTTTACACTTTTCACTTTAATCAACAATCGTTTTGTTCTCGGGCCCCTTCGCTCTGTAAACAACCTGGGGCGGACAGCTGATGTGTTTGTGATGGTCTAAAACAAATGAGCTATTGTGCAGAGATGTCTCACTGCTGACTGAGCATCCTGGTGTCAGAAGAATTATAGCAGACTGCTGCAGCTTAGCTGTTCGTATAAATACTAATATTATGTTAACATTTATTTAGAGATGCACCTATTGTAATTTTCTTGGCCGATTTGCGACTTAAAAAAATAATAATAATCTGACTGACCACATATGGACATTAAAAAAAAAAAAAAAAAAAACTTTTGTTTCATTAAAATTTGAAATTCAATTATATGTTCATAATGAAACTATTAAGTAACTTATGTTGTTGAATAAACTTTGTTTTTAAAGTTGCTCCTCCACGTCTCACTTTAGACTTGCAGGTGTTACGAATTGCAAGCTTTGTGTCTTCACTCACGCTGAAGAACTTGTACAATTGTGACCTACAAAAAAATGTGGATACATGAGACCGATCGATTGACCTGTGGCCGATAGATTGCTGCATCTCTACATTTAACTGTGATTTAGTTTTACTAAACTCATGAAAACTGTAACTGAAGCCATCACATCCTGTTGGCTCTGTGCTTGTGAAATCACAGGCCTCTTATTAAGTTTCAGGACCGCAGGAGCAGCATGTTTAAGTGTATTATCCTAACATAGTGAAAACCATACTTTCTTTTGTATTCTATTTCTCTGTCTTACTCAGGTTTTTATTTATGTAGATTATTATTGTCAAATAATCCCTAATCAAGGTTGTCTGCCACTCAGACGTAGATGCATCCTGATGATACATCTCCCAAAATGATTTTTTGATGAAATGAACACAGGTTTTGCATGGTTCACTGCAGTCAGTTGATTTTGTTTTCCGCTCATTAAATGTTCCTGTATATGTTTTTTTCCGTATACCAGGCCTACATCCCTTACAGAGACAGCAAGATGACCCGTATCCTGCAGGACTCGCTGGGTGGTAATTGTCGAACCACCATTGTCATCTGCTGCTCGCCTTCTTCCTATAATGAGTGCGAAACCAAATCCACCCTTATGTTCGGACAAAGGTTGGTAGTAGAACATTAGAAACAAGCCATATTGCTCTGTCATTTTTTCATTTTTAAAATTATTTTTAAATCAATACTTTAAAATTATTGAAGAAGTCCATGTGTAGATGTAAAAAAAGTTAGAAAGCCATACATGTATTCATAATCATTGTCACAGTTGGTCCAGTGATGGTTTAAACTTGGTTGCTGGTAAATTTAGGCACCTTTTTTTTTTTTACATCCAGAGCAAAGACCATCAAGAACACTGTCACTGTGAACGTTGAGCTGACAGCAGAGCAGTGGAAGCAGAAATATGAGAGGGAGAAGGAGAAGAATAAGACCCTGAGGAGCACCGTCACCTGGTTGGAGAACGAGTTGAACCGCTGGAGGAATGGTGAGGAAGTAAACTCTTTGTTTCATCTATGCCCATCAACAGATTCCTTATAAAAATGGGTTGTAAATGCTTTACAACTTATTACTTGCTTCCAGTGCAGGTTGAAATGCCGGAAACTGATTTTTGACTTAGATTCCTGCTATAGGACACAGATCAGTTCACCTATTTGTATATGTGTAAAACATTAATACCTAGGAGTGATGGCAATTTTTTTCTTTTAGGTTAAACAGACTGCTAACTGCATATCATTTAAAGGGTTGCTTTCGGTGTATAGCGCATCAAAGACAACTTACTTTAAACCTATTTGTTTATTTGATGGTACAAATGCAGCTTTTAACACATGCATAACTTAACATGCATGTGCTCCCACCTCAGGTGAAAGTGTGCCAGTGGAGGAGCAGTTTGACAAGGAGAAGGCCCACGCCGAGGTGCAGGCCCTGGACAACATAATCAACGAGAAGCAGGCCTCCACGCCCAACGTGCCGGGTGTTCGCCTCACTGACGTAGAGAAGGACAAGTGTGAGGCTGAGCTGGCCAAGCTTTACAAACAGCTGGATGATAAGGTGAGCGAGAGGGGGGGATGTATGCGTCAGAGGTGTATAATTGTGCATTTGTAGGTTTAGAACATGTGTGCAAGTTTTACACACTACTTGCACATCAAAAGAAGAATGTGTCAAAATGAATTTCATCATAAAATATGCAAAATGACACTTTAAAACGGCTGTAGGTTATCTGGAGGGAAGCGGATCATATTTGTAGAAAAAGACTAAAATGAGTGATTAACAAGATTGAGTCCTTTGGACATCTCCCTGCCTCAAGCTTTATGGTTTCCATCCAATTTATTTTAAAATGAGAGTAGAGGGAAGCAAGGCAGCTGTTTTTCCAACTTCTCATAAGTATAAATCAGCTACTGCTGGATGTCCTGCAGGTTTGGCTCTGACTAAATGCATGGGTGAAATCTGACTTTTGATTTTCTTTTAGAGACTTTCACATTTGATTTTGATTTAACATGCAATATTTTCACGCAGGATATTTGCTTATTGAAAATGGCACCTGGTAATTATTGCATATCTAAAAACTAAAAAAAAGTATCCTCTAATAAAAATATATCTTTGTTTATCAGGAGTTGAGCGCTCAGCGTTTGTTTTGAGCAAATTCAGATATATTATGCACAGACTAACACCAATATTTTCATAAGAAAAAATGAATAAAAACAGTGTTCCTTTTTTATTTTTTTCATTTATCAGTGTTCTGTCACCTTGTGCCTACCGTCTCCAGTGATACCTATGGTGCATGGTGTGAATGCTCATGTCTCTTTGTGTCTCTGCACTTTACAGGACGAGGAAATCAACCAGCAGAGCCAGCTGGCTGAGAAGTTGAAGCAGCAGATGCTGGACCAGGATGAGGTGAGTACTGGAGGTCCAGCAGGTGCAGGGAAGGTGCAGGGGCAGAGTGAACTCTTGATCTTTGTAGTTTCAGAGGAGTGAGGTAACGCATGAAGCGATCACAGCTGTCAAGTTGTGTTTATATTTTCCTCACTACAGTCCTGTTGTCTCAAATAGGGCTACAGTCTTCAAGTACAATAGGATTTACTTTCCACATGCGCTTGAAAACAAGTAACATCATTACACTTCTCTCCGCCGCTTGCAGCTTCTAGCCTCCTCCCGTCGCGATCACGAGAACCTCCAGGCGGAGCTGAACCGCCTGCAGGCAGAGAACGAGGCCTCCAAGGACGAGGTGAAGGAGGTGCTGCAGGCTCTGGAGGAGCTGGCCGTCAACTATGACCAGAAGAGCCAGGAGGTGGAGGATAAGACCAAGGAGTTTGAGGCCATCAGCGAGGAACTTAACCAGAAATCGGTGAGCAGGGGACAAATATCGGCATGCCCAAAGTCACTGTGACGCTTTAATTTAGGTCATTTGCCTTTTATTTGCCCTTCATTTTTGCTATGTTAATATGCAACACTATAATTAAACTTGTTAAGCCTGCAGGGATAAAATGACACATGCAGGCTTGCATGCACACATTTATTGCTGCTACAGCCCCTTACTTTCACTATATTCCATCTGTTTTAATGATGAGCCTAAAGTAAAATATGATAGATTTCTATAGGAGCAAAAAGCACCTATAGCAATTAAAAATTGTTTTCATTATAGATCTGCCATTTATTTTCTAGATCAACCATTTGGTCTATAAAATGTCAGAAATTGGTGAACATGTCAAGAGATGTCTTTAAATGTCTTGTCAGTCCAAAACACAAAGCTATTTACTTAAATATGATATAAAACAGAGAAAAGCACAAACTCTCTATATTTGGAAGGCTGAAAACTGTATTTTCTGCTATTTTTGCATGAAAATTACTCTTAACGATTAATCGATTATTAAAATAGTTGCCGATTTTTGTTTGTCTGTTCAGCGACTAATGTAGCATCCTTTGAATGAGTAGAAATTACAAGAAAAGTGGGAAGAAATGTAATTTGATGAGCGTTATGAGTGTGTGAAAACAATAGAAGTGGCAAAAGGTAGATTCTGCATACTGTTCTCTGCTCACGGTTTTGTTTTTTCCATTGAAAACAATAGAAAAACAAACTGAGGCAAAATGTTAATGCTCCCCCCCCCCACACAGTCTATCCTGTCGTCTCTGGACTCTGAGCTCCAGAAGCTGAAGGAGATGTCCAACCACCAGAAGAAGAGGGTGACTGAGATGATGTCTTCACTGCTCAAAGACCTCGCTGAGATTGGCATCGCCATAGGCAGCAATGACATCAAGGTACTGAGATGCCCTGTGCATGGTTACTATGGCAACACTATAGCTACATTAGCTACACCAGCTTCTAGGAATCTAGAGGAAGAAGAAGGAATTTTTTTTTTTTTAATGGATGAGGATAATTTCTAAGGATGTTGCCGTGATTCAAAATATATTGAGGCCCAGTGAATAACCATGATATCTACGGTAACCATGGTACAATGTCGATTCAAATATTTTATGCATGAACACCTGGTTCGTTCTTCTATCTCTTCACCTCACTGTTTCCTCCATGTGGTCGTGCCTCTTCAACGTTCCTCTTCTGCCCTTCCAGCAACATGAGGGCAGTGGCCTGATAGATGAGGAGTTCACTGTGGCCCGTCTCTACATCAGCAAGATGAAGTCAGAAGTGAAGACCATGGTGAAACGCTGCAAGCAGCTGGAGGGCACCCAGTCAGAGAGCAACAAGAAGATGGACGAGAACGAGAAGGAGCTGGCTGCCTGCCAGCTGCGAATCTCGCAGGTACGTAGAAGCGAACTACAAACAATGTTGTGAACGGAAAACAATACACCTGACTGATCCCTGTGTGTACATAAAGAAAGAATCATTTCATATCTAACGATTGTATGCATAAACATCTGTATTATTCCTTCTGTCTCCAGCACGAGGCTAAAATCAAGTCCCTGACTGAGTACCTGCAGAACGTGGAGCAGAAGAAGAGGCAGCTGGAGGAGAACGTGGACTCTCTCAACGAGGAACTTGTCAAGATCAATGCTCAGGGTATGTGCAAGGACAGAGCGAGCGATGTAGCTCAGGTACTCACTTGAAGTCCACTTAAATACTTCTATTGGAGTCAATTAATCCTAACAGGAACTGTGGAACAGCAGTGGTCTCTCAGGAACTCTTCAACCTCAACATACTTTTCCAATTTCAAAAACTTGCTCGGGTTGGGTTTTAAGATCTGTTTCTGAAATGGAAACTGATTCAAATTTATAAGAACGTGTAGGATTGGGTAGGAAACGTGCTATTGTATCCTGTTGCTGATTCCTCATACTGAAATAGGGGATCGACCAGATCATATAGTGTTCACAATATGACAGATCAGAGCAAGTGCTTGAAAAGGTTTAGCATGCGGAGTCTATGAAAGTCTAAATCAGCTGCTTTCAGCGTTTTGGTTTCTTTTCTTAACCAAATGACGTGACAAGAACCAGAACCAGGACTTCAATATAGTGACTTCAAAGTCAATAAGTGAAATTAGAATCATTTTGAACACAAAATAGGGATAGTGAATAGTAACGTATGCTCATCTCGTGTTTGTTTTACAGAGAAAGTCCACGCTATGGAGAAAGAGAATGAGATCCAGACTGCCAATGAAGTCAAGGTACGTTCCTCATCCCCATTAAACTGTGGACACAAGTGAACAATACAGATTTCCTTGTTGCAGATTCTGTAATAAAATAAAATAATGAATTTGCATCCTGAATGGAAGAGTTAAGACCTAATCTAAGCAACAAAGAATTGTGTAAAGAATCCCAGCATGATGAATGTTGGTCTTTTTAACGTTTCAATCAATTTAACAATAACATGTTGTTTTCACACTGTTTCTGTAAATTATTCTATCAAATAAATAAAAATGTTGTGTGTGTTCAGGAAGCGGTGGAGAAGCAGATCCACTCCCACCGTGAAGCTCATCAGAAGCAGATCAGCAGCCTGAGAGATGAGCTGGACAACAAGGAGAAACTCATCACTGAGCTGCAGGAGTAAGACTTAACTTTTCTGTTTCCTCTGTCATTGCTCCGTTTAGAAAGGATGGCAACAGTGGTGAATGTTAAAATAAAGAGACACGATTACTTTCAAAATCATAAGAAAAACAATGTTTTAGTTATGATATTTCGATATTTGAAGTAGCAAACAGTAGTAGCTACCTAAAAGATCATTTTTCATATTACAATAAAAAGAATACTCAATGTTTGCACAGGGATACAGATTCACATGATGCTATGTTGTGTCTTCCAGTCTGAACCAGAAGATCATGCTGGAGCAGGAGAGGCTCAAAGTGGAGCACGAGAAACTCAAATCCACCGACCAGGAGAAGAGCCGCAAGCTGCACGAGCTTACGTACGTTTCACATGCAACCTGTGCAGCCATTTATCACCAGCATTGGGACATGGGTATTTCTTTAGATGTTAACTGTTGTTGTTGTTGTTGTGGTTGTTCAGCGTGATGCAGGACAGAAGGGAGCAGGCCCGACAGGACCTGAAGGGTCTGGAAGAGACAGTGGTGAGTTCATCTGAATCAACGGATGATTTAAAAGCACTTCTTGTGACTAAGGTCATGTGAGATAGTCGGGTTACATCCCTTTGCAAGTACAATTGAATTATATTATTCTTTACAGCTCATACTGACACTAATGTCCATTTCAAGTGTTCCATATAGTTAATTGTTTTACTCCATTCGGCGGCTAATATTTACAGTAAATTTGATGATTTTAATTAATAATTTTGAATTCAACACCAGCCTCAGAAGTTTAAAACATGTAGGATCATCTGTTTACATTTGCTGTTGCAGTGAGTTTCTTTGAACTTAATTGATAATCTGCCGTGTTCAGTTCTTTGTCTGTTCAAATCTTCTCAACCAAGTTTTATTTTTACTTTTACTTTGATTGCTTCGTCTTTTTTCCATTCAAGGCCAAGGAGCTGCAGACCCTGCACAATTTGAGGAAGCTCTTTGTCCAGGACCTGGCTACCAGAGTGAAAAAGGTGAACAACTGTGATTTATAGATTTTCGTTGTCTGGTGGACAAGATAATCTTTTGAATTGCAATGAGAAGAATTCGATTCAGCAAAAAAAAACAAAAAAAGTACACAATTGATAAGAAAATGACGAAGTAGTTCTGCCACGAACAGCAACATTTGAATCTTTTTGTTTCATTGTCATTGGTGTATTTATCATATATACATATGTACATCCATCAATGTACAGATGACTAATGTGATCATAAATCCCCCTGTATAATGCACGTTATTTAAAGTTTTAATGCTCGTGTTTTATTCGTTGTGCAGAGCGCTGAGATGGACTCAGACGACACAGGTGGGAGCGCAGCACAGAAACAGAAAATCTCCTTTCTTGAGAACAATCTTGAGCAGCTCACCAAAGTTCACAAACAGGTAGGATTTTAACAAACACCCTCAGAAACAAGATGCTCTACCATCTTCTCCTTGATGTCGTTGTGTTTGCTCGCTCGTGCTTCCCCACTGGAAGACCGATGTTGAAAGTTCGATGAACTAAATTGTCTTAACGCGACGCATATTGTCCCACAGCTGGTACGTGACAATGCAGACCTGCGCTGTGAGCTTCCAAAACTGGAAAAACGTCTTCGTGCTACAGCTGAGCGGGTCAAGGCCCTTGAGTCTGCTCTGAAGGAGGCCAAGGAGAACGCCGCCCGCGACCGCAAGCGCTACCAGCAGGAGGTGGACCGCATCAAGGAGGCCGTCAGGGCCAAGAACATGGCCAGGAGGGGACATTCGGCCCAGATCGGTTAGTAGAAATGGATGAAAAGCAAATCTACACCTTTTTTTTTTTTTTTTTTTTTTAATCCAGGGCAGAAGAGACAGGATACTTTATGACATGTCTCTGTGGCTGGAGAACATTTCTGTTCTACCACTATTATACAGATATTTTCTCTACAACACTTTCTAGCCACATCAAAAAATGGACAAGAAACATCGCAATTTTCAATATATATCGTCAAGATAATATCACCTCAGGCCAAGTGCTTGTATTAATGTCCTGAAATTAGTTTTCATGAGAGAAGCACGGGAGTTTTATTTATTTATCAAGAAGGACACTCAAGTACGCACAATGATGCTACATACCTGAAAAATGTTAACTTGAAAAGACTAGCAAGCAGTAGATCAGCAAAACAAAAGCTCTGTATGAGCTGATGTTCCTTCTTTCTTGCAAATAGCTTTAAGTTTGATTTTCTTTCAATTCTCCACCACCTACTTGATTATCAGTCCCTTTCTCTGATTGTCAGTGAGAGTGTATGTATTTTTCTTATTAGATTGAGAGAGGGGATCTTGGAAGAACAGTCTAATTTTTTGTTTCTTTTTTTGCGTCTGAAATTAAATGCATCATCTGAAACGGCCAATCCTCAATCTCCTCTTTCTCCCCTCCCCAGCCAAGCCTATCCGGCCCGGGCAGCAGCCGGTGGCGTCTCCCACCCATCCCAACATCAACCGCAGCGGAGGAGGCTTCTACCAGAACAGCCAGACCGTGTCCATCAGGGGAGGGAGCAGCGGCAGCAGCAAGCCAGACAAGAAGTAAGAATAACACCGCTCTTTGTTTTCATGGAGCTGATGAAACAATGATGCTGGAACTGTAAAGAACCAAGATACTGCTTCTCAAAGCGTCTTATATTCTAGGTTTCTGTATGACGTATTGATGAATTCTCTTAATTAATGTCCCCAGTTCCATTCTGGATGGAGGCCTTCGTTAGATGTCATCCCACCCCCTTTATTTTCTCTCCATGTTTTCTGTCTGCATCTCAACTGTAAACCATCAAATTAAGGCAAAATGCCATAAAATCAAACAACAAATATGTCTCTGAAGATAAAATAAGAGCATACATAGTTGCCCTCTGTTTAAGATGCATGTGTTTTTTATGGGGTTTACTGCATCTGGTGACTACAGAGTGTAAGAACCAAACAAATATATAATACTTAAAAAAACATGAAGTTAACAAACTGCTTTACAGTATAGGGAGTAAGACTAAAATCAATAACAAGTTAACATTTATACAACAATAAGGTAAAAATCAGCACATAAATTATGTAAGAAAATTACAATAATTAAATACTTTTAAGGAATTCTACATTAATTATACCCTTGCCTCAGTAATCGCATGAATTAGTAGTAAAAGTATCGCTTTAATCACTTTGTCCAGTTTTTTGTGTGCTTGTGTTGATATTAAGATTTTCCTTCTTGATATAACTTGTCAGCTGCAAGACGGATGGTTGTAGCTGTTAGTGCAGAAAGTCTGATATTCACAAATGCATATTTTCTTTGTGTTTATCTGCAGCTGAAGAGCAGCGGGATAGAAGGAGGACACCACTGAAGAAGCCAATATCACCCCCTGCCCACCCCGACGACCTGTCATTCCATTACAGCGGACAGGCTCCTCGTCGCCGCTTTGGAGCCGCGAAGGAGTTTCTGAATTATAAATATATATATATAAATATTCCTGGCCTGTACAGCTCCATCCCCCACACCTCCAACCACTTCCCCCAATTCTGATCATGACTTATCTCTTTTTCTCGTAATGGATGTAATAATGAAAATTAAAAAAGACAGCGAATTTAATTTACAAAAGGCAACAATATTATTGTTATTCACCGAAATAAACGCAGTCGTGAGCGCAGCCTCGGCGAGCGAAACCAGCTAACACCTCAAAATGTGTAGCTTCGGTTTCGTTTTTGTTTTGCACAGTCTGTCGTCATCCGTCGTCGTGCGAGTAGTTCTGCACTGTGCCATGCTGAATGTAAGGGGAGCGAGATCTGAAAAAAAAGATGAAAACACAACCGAAAACAAAAAAATACCAAAAAAAAAAAGAGACCCCATCACGAGAAATAGCTTGACCCTATAGGCTAACCTCTGTACATTTTATTGTTACTATTATTGGTTGTTAACCACACTTTTCTCTGAATAGATTTTACATGCTACTTTAAGGAAAAAGAAAACTACAAAAAAAACTGAGTGGCTTTGAATTGACTAGATGGCGTTGAGCACTACTGTTCTGTCCGGTCTTGTACAGATGTAAAATTGGCACTACTGCACACGCTTCCCTGTAGAGAGAGAGAGAGAGAGACAGAGAGCGAGAGAGAGAGAGAGAGAGCGCTGTATGGAAACAGCAGGGGGAACGGCTAAAAAGAAGGATTAAAAAATAAAAAGCCACGACGTGCGACAGTGTACTGTAGATGTATTTAACTAAATACCTGTGGAGGCCAATTGTTTTTATCATTAAGTTAAAATAAAACCTATACTCGTTATTGGTGACTTCATGAGAAGGATGTAAAGAATGTAGAAGAAAGCGAATGATCCGGTTAACACAACAAAACTTCCACCTTTTTAGCATAGCCTATGCTAAGTAGCTAAATGTACTGTTTTTACTCCTATCAGTGGTTAATATTGCTGGTTATTGGGCGCTATTTATATCTCTGCACATCGGAGCACATAGTCTGCAGGCATATAGACTGAGATAGCACACACGATGCTTGTCCTGTCCTAGCTGCGTCGCTGACACTCACTCATCTTCGGGACTTTTTGTTTTCTAGTTGTAACCGTATCATAAATTCTTTACAAGGGTGCCTCTCCTGTTTTTGTTTTTTGTTTTTGTTTTTGTTTTTTGGTCTACCCGCCACACCCTTTTTTTGTTGTTTCTTATAGATTTAGGACCCTTTAACTGTATGTGCCCCTTTTTGGTTGTAAATTTGCAGAAAAAGCAATGTGTTTCGCTGGGTTTTATGTACTGTATCTCTTTCATTGTTCCATAGACGTCGTGTAGATGCATATTTGAAAGGGTGCGGCCGGCGGGGGTGTCAGTCGATGGGTCGGACCCTGGCCACTGATCAACCAGTCACGAGTGCAGGGTCTAAAATTGCACAACAATCTTCTGTCATCATCTGTAGGAGGGGTTTATTTAACTAAATCTAGTCAGGGGTGTAGGATTTATTTTTGTGTTTTATTGTCTTTGTTGTGATTTTAATTTTAGTTTTTTTTTTTTGTTTGTTTTTTTAAAACCCTGTGAAGCCCCACTGCATCGGCAAAGAGCCAGTTGTGATTGTAACCCCAGCGTGAGAACACTAACACCTTGTGCAAGTGCAATATACTGTAAAATACACTGTATATCAGTCGACTGGCAGGTGTGATCAGGGTGTGCTTTCTTGCAGTGGTAATCCTGCCATATAGAGTCCAAAAAAAAAGTCCTGCCCCTCTTCGTTGTTAGCTTCTGTTCTCATAACTTTTGGTTCTCGATGTATTTTCTCATTGAGGACTTCTTTCATGGCCATTTCTAAAAAAAAAAAAAAAAAAAAAAAAAATGGAAAAAAAACCCTGAAACATAATACAGGAGTTTTTCTGGACCATATTCTAAGATAAAAGAATATTTACTACTGTACTAGACAAACTCCCTGTAGATGAGGAGATGGTGACATTTACAATCCGGTGCAGTAGGAGATATTTTAAATTGGAATATTAACAAAAGCTTTTTAGAAATGCACATTAAAGAAACTTGCTACTGCAAACATTTTTGACTGAGAAGAGTGGAACAAATCTAGCTAGGTTTTAAGCTCTCTCTAAAAGATGTCGTACTAAAACTAGTCTTCTTGTAACAGAAAAGTTGGGTTTATTAGCACTTCCTCACAATACCTGCACTCGGAAGAGAAAAAAGCACTCCATATGTGGCTGTTTTTGACTGGAAGAAAAAGAAGTTTCCAATGCCCTGTAAATGGAACTGTTTGTTGCCAGCAAATAATTTAAGGAGTAATAATTACTTTCTACAAGCTGCAGGGCGGAGTAGCTCCCCCGTATCTATGACAGGACAGTGTTTGGTGTCTATCGAGATGGTTTATTCCATCTGTGTAATCTTCTAGATTAGTTGTGACTTTGCAGCATGGACCTCAAAATGTTTATCCTTTGACCTTCCACCAAAACTGGATATGAAATGAGGGGGAGGGGGGGTGGGTAGTTAATTGAAAAGAAAAAAAAGAAAATGGCAAAGAATATTTGAGGTGTTTACCTAAATTGGATTTTGCATTAATTCTAAATAAAAATGAAAGTGTAGCCACTTTTTTTATTACTGTGTAATAGTTGGTCAATTTTTAAAGGACAGTTTTGAGGATCTATCAGTGGACAAGGTACTGGATCATTCCTGGAGAACTGGGGCACAAATAGCGGGGCTCTGATGAGGACGGAGATGGGAAGTTCATGAGATCACAGTTTTGGATTGATTGCATGATGTAAATGTATGTGTGATTAAATAATTATGAGAAAATACTTTCATCTCTCTTCCTATTTGCAGACGTCAATTTAATGGTGAAGTGTGGTTACGCTTTCAAATATATTTTTTCCTGAAATGTAATACTGTTATTCCAGAAGGAAGGTGATTATATGTCTGCACATTCGGTCTGGGACTGTATTTCATGGTTTGGGTTAGACTCCCTAGTTCAAATTAAATTAAATCTTAATGATACAACATAAAATTATATTTTAGAAAACACTGCTTTTTAGTTCTAACAGATTTGGGGCAAACACGTTCTGGTTTGTGTAGAAAGCCTGCTCCATGAGGAAATGTTTTTTAGTATCAAAAATACTTTAATGATCCCTGGGGAGAAATTGGGTTATGTTAAGTTGCTCCCATTGTGAAATGGAAATATACATATATATACAGTATATACATGCATACATATAAAGTATATATGTTTATATATATGTATATATATTTATGTATGTATACATATATATTTATATAATATATATATATAATATATTATAATTATATTATTATCATAATATATATTAATCATAGATCCCATTTTTGAGCATTATTACTTACACTGTTATATATTGTAGTATAATCCACATATTTGTACATACTTTTATAAAAGTATGTAAAAAGATGTGGATTATACTACAATATATAACAGTGTAAGTAATAATGCTCAAAAATGGGATCTATGATTAAGTGTGTTAAAATGCATGAATAGCATATATAACTATTAGTTTAAATGTACTGTATAAATACTTCCAGTAAACCAAAGTGTTGCACAGTGGAAAATTCCCAGTTTGGTGTGGAAGGACATTGAATTAATGGTTAAACCTGAGAGCTAATATTTGTAATTAATGTTGGTTAGTACCCGTAACAGGTGTAAGTATAGTATGTGGAGATTAGTAGGGCCTTTTAAATTGATTATTTTAATACAATATTATTAAGAGACCATATGGAGATCTGTGTGTTTCGTTACCAGGCAACCACGTGTGGCAGTAGCCCAGTTTGTGACGTGACCACGGCGGTTACTATGGTTACTCCGTGATTCTGTTAAATCTTCGGGGGGGAAAGAACCAAACATTTGACTTTTCCCTGTTAAGTAGCAGCGGTTTGTTATATTCAATGGCGTGTTTGTGACCACACAGATGTCTACTGTGTGCCCGACATGATCAAATGTTTCCCCCGAGGTGAAACCAACGTTAAGCCTAAATTTAAATTGACGCCTAAAAATATCCACAGTTTGCGTAGCGGGTGGACTGACGTCGCCTGGCAACTGGTCCTGCCAGAGAAGTGGTCCGGAAACAACATTTCGCTTTTTGTTCCGAATAATCGAACAATCGAGTAAACTTCAGTTGGTAGGGGCATTTTTGTTATCTTTGGACAGAGCCAGGATAGTTGTAATCCGTATTTCTGCTAAACTAAATTACAGACGTGATTAATTAAATCAAATAGATTGTTGATAAACGGGAGTTTAAATGAAATAAATGTTTGTTTGCATCCTCGCTGTAGCTCCAGTTTATAACCGTTGGGTGGCCCTGAGCGCCGGTTTACTTCGTTTGCGTCCCTCGAGGTCTCTGGCCAGAGAGTACAACATTAGACAGGAGCTCTCACTCTGAGTGTATCTCCGCTGCGGACATGGAGCCGCTTTTAATGAGGCAGTGAAACAATGCTAACAACGTAGAGCTCATGGGTTGACGTCAACAGTTTATCGGTAATACCTAAACTAAATGTATTCAATAACGGGTGCCTATGTAGGCCTAGCAGAATGGTCACTATGGTAATGCCAAAGTTATTTTGAGTTATTTAGTCATTAATTTGAGAAAGCTTCTCATTATCTTGAGATACTAAGTCACAATTCTGAGAAAGTTTCTCATTATTTGAATATAGTAACTTATTATTTCAGGATGCTAACTCATTATTTTGAGATACTAACTGTTAGTATTTCAAAATAATGAGTTAGATAACTTAATACCTCAAAATAATGAGTTATTATCTCAAAATATTGAGTTAGTATCTCAAAATATTGAGTTAGTATCCTGAAATAATGAGTTAGTAAAAAACTAACTGATTATCTCAGGATACTAACTCATTATTTTGAGATAATAACTCATTATTTTGAGATACTAACTCATTATTTTGAGATACCAACTCAATATTTTGAGATACAAACTCATTATTT
>CALSCE010009779.1:15952617-15965556 GCA_943593645.1 Bovichtus variegatus
CTCTCTCTCTCTCTCTCTCTCTCTCTCTCTCTCTCTCTCTCTCCCACCTTAAGTGAGCTGCAGCTGGCTGTAGTTGGTAAAGTGTGACAGATTGTGGTTACAGGGGACCTCGGGGAGTTGAGTTTTGAGGAAAGTCGTGGGGAGAGGTGCCTAACTGGGACAGCCTGTGCTGAATCTAGGCTGTTTAAGGGAACATGGATCTATATTTGGCGTGACTACGTGTGAAGGTCACAGTGCAGTTCTTGACAGGCTCTGCTAGTTTCTGATTTTTACAAATTGTGACTTCAGATTCCCATTTTAAAGATTTAGTTCACCCTAAATCACAGAAAAACACATTCCCTCACTTACGAGCCAGGCTGATAGTTTTAGTTTGATGTCTTTACCTCTAAAATATGTGAGGTGAATTGTTTTTTTGTTGCTCAAAGTGTATTTTATTGTATCCTTTTTTACCTTTCTGCTGTAACCATGTAAATTTCCCCGCTGTGGGACTGATAAAGGATTTCTGATTCTGATTATGATTCTGAGAAATTGGGAAATATGCTAAACTTAAAGGCAGCTATTTGGTAGAAATGAAGTTCCAATGAAAACAGTTGATGTTTGTGAATTAACTGACATCTTGGCTCTTCTCTAACGACACCACATGAGCTTGTAAAATGAGTTTAGTGAGCTTGATAACCTCATTTTGCTTCTCTTTAAATAGCTCTATAATGGGAGAGAAATGTGCTCTCTCACATGTAAAAACACTCACTCAGAGTAATCACTGGCAGGCTGGCTCTGGACAGAAACCGTCTGAACTCTGCTAACAAGTGTCATGTGAGACCCGATGCAGAGAGACTCGCTTGTCTGTGTGTCAGTGGAAACATTTCATGCGTTTTAATGTTGAAAAACTCTTTCCGAGGTGCTGCTTTTTGTTTTTGCTCAGGGCGGGAGAAAATGAGAGGGTGTGTTTCCTACATGTGCTGACAACGGCAGATCTTTCCAGTTCAAATAGTCCCTCGCACATTTATTCTTCTACCTTCCCATCTCTTCAGCCGACGCCATCATGTCTTGTAGCTCTAGATGGTTTTATTCTTTGGATACGCCCCACAGCGCCGTCACTGTAAATCTTGTTACCATCAAATTAAGGTGCTTCCTCTGATTTTGCTGATTGGACTCTGAGAAGATTTGTGCTGTCCACTAAATAGCTGCGTTAATGCTGGAGCTTAATCTAGACAGTGATGAGTAAAAGAGACCACAGCCTCCAGGCACTTAACCTTCTAAATACCTTTCAATATAAGGAGTAAGAGTAACCAGAAAGTCCTCGTAAATAAATGTGTTGTTTGTGGACTTGTCCAGCCTAACTCTCCAGAGAATGGCTCTTTCATAGCATCATTCATTTCATTACATTTATATTAATGCTAGGCTATTTGGAAAGAGACCTTATTTTTCTGATGAAAAGGGTAGAGGGACTATATTGTTGAAAATATGTGACATTATATTGGTTTAAAAATGTAAAGGCTACAATTAATCTTTTGATCGTTAGTCTATCGGTCTGTAAAATTGTCAGAAAATAGTGAAAAATGGCCATCACAATTTCAGAAATGACTAGTCAAAAACTCAAAGAAATTCAGTTTATAGTCGCATTCAACAAAAAAAGCAAATCCTCACAATGAAGAAGCTTTATACTTTGAAAGAATTTCGCAAACAATTAATCGCTTATCAAAATAGTCGCCAATTACTTTTCTGTCAATTTGACAAACCAATCAATCGAAGTGTTTCAGCTCTAAAATATCTTGGATTTTGACCTGAAAATCTATATATTTAAAAAAAATAGTCTCAAATTTAATTGCATTCATCTTATACTGTACATATACATGTGAGCTGTAATGTCATGGAAAATGTACTAACACGGCATTAAAAAAAAAAACCTGGTTTCAGATGTAGTACATTATGTGATATGAGGTTTTTCAGTTATTAGAATCAGTCAGGCTGGTTTGTGATTTACTTAAAAACTTCAGCAGGATATTGACGAGGAGTGAACAAGTTCAAAGAAAACTACCTGGGGAAATGTTGCGCAAGGAAGGCAGGAAATGAACTTTTGTCTATCTTCTGCAATGATTTAAGTCCCAAAAATCTCCCAGCCACTTAAGTGACAAGCAATACTTCTAGAATAAAGCCTCTGAAGAATGTCATGTTTGCTGTTGAGCATGTAGAGAAAGTCACGCCCACTGTTTGCTTTTGGTTATTATTCCCAGAATTTGAGAAGCACAGGATGTGTCAGAATTGACCAAACGGACTCTGGGCAACGCGCAGACTTTTTATATGAAGTGCATCACTGTTGACCGATTGTGTAAAGGAGCATTCAGTGCTGCAATGTGCACAGATAAAATCTCACATCTACTGCGGATGATGTGAGTGAAGGCTGATGGACAACACAAAAGTATAGCCGTTCAGGTATAGGTAAAAGAAAAATAATAATCCTTATTATGTAAAACAGGCAAAGTTCCTCAACCTCGAAGAAACGCTGTCTTCTTCCAGCGACAGGTTAATGAAGAAGGCTGTCAGCTCTTGTATCTTGTAGTCAAATGCTTCAGTCGTCCGCTGTGTGTTGTTACTGTGAGCTCTGAATTGGCATCAGAGTGTGTTTTGCTTCATTTGGCTAATGGACGTTCTGCATAGCCAATAGATTTAGTAAAATTTCCGTCAGTGTCTGTTGGCCGGAAACAGCGAGGTAATCCACGATGATATTATCGCTGCGGTCACTGTATCAGGAGTAATCTAGGCGCTGTTGGCCGAATCGCACCTAATCACAGATCTCTATTAAACTAAAGCACAATTGGTAAAGGTGAAGCGAAATGCCACACAGAAATATCAGATAATAGCTGCCCTACGTTTACTGGCTTTTTAAACCAATGTGCCTGTTATTGAAGCGGCTATTAAAGGGCGTAGCTCATGTCGCTTGTGGAATTTGGATAGGATGGCAAAATAATTCTCTATAAATATGCTTCATCAGGATTTTGTCTGTCCGACAGCCACTACACAGACTTGGCAATGAAAGTTATTTGTTTTTTTGTGGTTGGTTGCCCAGTCTGCTGCCGTGTATGCCCCGTGAATATAGAAGCTGAAAGACAGATTTCTGTGTCAGACTTATTTTTTGGGGCGAAGTTCTTCCTGGATGTGTCTCACTGATGACTGATTGTAATTACGACTGTCATTGTAATATCCTGCTTTAACTGCTACTGACTCTGTACTATGCTGCCACTTCCTCCAGGTCAGATGATGACATCCTCTACTTTCTTTGAATCCGCTGTCTGGGTTGTTGCTCAGAAAGTCATTTGAACCTCATTTTGCAAGACTGAAAATTATGACAATAAAATGTTTAAAATCAATTCATAAAAGTCAATAGAGAACAATAAAATAAACACCAGGGATAAAAAAAAATGTATGGTTAAAAACTAAGGCTATAACGTTACTCCAAATTAAAATCCAGATTAAAAAGATCTTTTATTTTCCTTTTTTAAAAATACTGAGAGAGCTTGTGTTCTAGTATCCAGTGGCAGTGAGTTCCAAAGTTAAGGGGCATAAAACAAGTTTAATTTTAAGAAGGCCAAAGTGGTCGCATTACACCATATTGTATTACAACAAAGAGTGCTGTGTTTTATCATGTTTTACTCTAGACCTTTTAATGTGAATGTAGTTACCCTTGAAATCTTAAATACTATGCAGATTATGTTCATGTCAACGCAATAAGTACATTCAAAGTTTGCCATTGTTGATCTGACACTTGCATTTTGCACTGTGGTCTTATTGGTCTGAATTGGTCAAGAATCCATGTTTAAAAGACTACAAACTCACAAACGTATTGCTAGAGGGCCTTGCATGTTTACTTGCGCACAGTGTACATTAAAGGCATTTGGCTCACTTTCTCTCCTCTAGTGATTTTATAACAGTAGAGCAGTTACAGGAAATACAATTTCCTTGATTACCTTCAATCCAGGAAACTGTAGTAACACATTCAGAAGTGTTGTAATGCACCTCCAAAACTGCAGTGCTAAATGTATATTTTATAAATAAGGGTAAAGTCCATGATCTACTTTCTGTAAAAAAACAAAACACTAAACAGAGCTACATGGGCAAGATACATCTTTGAACTATTAAGCTTGTTCGAGCATGAAATATTTCTTTTCCAACCAGCACTAGAAGAAGAAATGTGGAACAATCTCTTTGTATCAAAATAGCCCATGCACAGAGCGAGCCTGAGGCAGTAGATCTCGTCATGTCACAAGGGCAAAACGTGTACTATATATTTAACAAAAACATTTTCTTATGCTTATTCTCACTACACGACTTCAGCCCTGATTTTCCATTCGCCGACAGTTTTTGGAGCTCCCTGACAAAAGCTCCAGATCAGAGGCAAATCGGCGCTGGCTCGGCGCTCGCAAGTCTGCACTCGAGCACTATATGTGAACTGTTTTGAGACTCTTCCCAGACATCTAGCAGGATAAATATCTGGACCAGTCAGAGAGTCTTGAGGGGAGCCAATGAAAGCACAACACACGGGTTAAGGGGAAACATCGGGAGGAGTGGCCTGTAATTGTGTTGTGCTATTTGTTGCATTTGCAACACGGGCCAAAGTTGTTGTTGCACCTAGGGTGTTGGATGTTTTCATGAATGAACATAACACAGTGACTGATCTACATTGGGGAAATAGTAAAGACATGTGGATGGAAACAGGCTATTTTGTGGACACATGGCCAACAACAACAACAACAACAACAAACATGTCTACGCCCTTGTCACTTCAGTTCTCACGTGTGTCTTCGTGACAAAGCGTAGTTAGGACACGTTCAAGTTCTTCCTGGTGAAAGTTCTTGTAGTGTTTGACCCCCCTGCCGGTCAGTCATGTAGTGTAGACTTCACGACTCCTAAATACAAGACAGCAAGTTGTTGTAGTGTGAACTTGGCTATAGCTGTGGCCTCTGTTTTGGTATATATTTGCCCTCAAAGTCCACTACGGATAAGACGTGCCTTTTCAACTTTCAACCAAGGTTTGGCTCCATTACGTGCTTCTTGTTGTCCCCACCAGTTGAGTTATGAGCATTTTTTACATAATTTAAAACTAGCATTTCAGAGCTCAGGTTGCTCAAGGTGTGCTGGAGCCTCACCTCGTGTTGTAAGAGAGAGAGGGTATGAGTGTATACATGTGACTTCAGCAGGAAACTATTTGTGTGATTCAACTAATCTCTCCGCACAGCAGCAACATGCCTCACCTCTGCATGACTAGCTGTTATTATCAGACAGAGGAGCAGATAGGAGAGACAGAGTTGGACACAGAAAAACAGAGATACAATGGTCGAAGAAGACCATGTGAGTCCCATTACTGTCTGCCCTCCTTATGTCTAACGTTATGTGCTGCAGCCTTTTGAAGAGGATTAAAGCTCTTCAGCTTGTATTTTACTAGTTCAGTGCCTGCTCGTTATTGCTGCTTGCAGCTTCCTCGAGAACCACTCTTCCTAATAACTTCACACTCGTCACTGCACTTCCTCGTGTCCTCAGCAGTACACCCGCCAAGTGTGTAAGTTGATCGTATGAACAGTTTTCCAGAAACATGAACGACAGACAAACATACAGAGACTTCTTCCATTTTAGTTAGATATTTGTTCCAGGTGGAGTAATAAGCTTTTAAGGTGATACACTATAAGATTGTTATTTTAGTTTTTGGGTCTTTTGCCCTTTATTATATAGAACAGCTGAAGATGGACAGGAAAGGGGGAGAGAGAGGGGACGACATGCAGCAAAGGGCAGCGGGTATTATCTTTACCTTCTTTTTTTGACTTGGGTCATCAAAGCTTAAACATTATTATAGCACCTTTTTAGCTTAAGTTTTAGTTTCCTTAGGTGACACTGTTATCCTTGACTGTTATATATTGCTGCTGGTGCTTACTACCCTATTCTTCATTTTCTTATACAAAACAACTTCTGTCATTGCTGCTAGAAATGTAAAACACACAACTGTCTTTGTGCTGAAGGATTTTCTCAGTAATATTTGTTTTCCCATAAGGATTGTGTTTCATTTAGTAAATGGGAAACAAACTTAATTCACATCCTGACAATATCCTTGTACAATAAACCGCTTTCAATGTAATGCCAGTTTAGCCTTTTATTTTTAATATTCGCCATTTGAAAAGCCAGCAATATGAAATTGTTCCTTCAACTTGATGCTATTATCTTTCTCTGCATGATATTGAACCAGATACTGACAGTGGAAATGCACTTTTTGAGAAAACAAATTTGACATAATAGAAAGAAATATGTTGTTAATATAATTTTTGGGAAAATGTGGGCAATTACCTATTACAAATGTCCTGAAGGACTTTGATACTTATATGATACTCTTCCGATACGCCCAAGAAACATCTTGTAAGGCCCAGGTATTGATTAAATCATGATTGTGGAACATAACATGGCTAATGCATTTATATTGGAACGTATCGGATACTTACTTTAGGTCCTTGTTGTTCTCCCTCCAGCTCTGCTCAGGAAACCATGCTAATAAACGTCTTCCTCTTGCGGTGAGCTGCCTGGTGGATAGTCAGAGGCATCATGGCGGAACTGCCTATTGCCCCGGGCGATGTCTACATCGAGGTGGAGTACGACTATGAATACAAGGCCAAGGACCGCCTCATCACCATCCACCAGGGGGAATGCTACATGCTGGTCAAGAAAACCAACGAGGACTGGTGGCAGGTGAGGAAGGAGGAAGGGACTAAAGCTTTCTATGTACCCGCTCAGTATGTTCGCGAAGTCCGCAAAGCTCTCATGCCACCCCCGAAACCCATCCCACATCCTCTTGCTGCCACTGGCAACACACCTCCACAAGGTGGGGGTGCACTCTGGGTAAAGCCAACCAGTCTGGACCTGGGACTCCAGGACCGGCCCACGGAGAGCCTTCACAGACATGAGTCCAACTATCGGCGCTCACCCTCTGCACACACGGCCTCTTCTGGGCACTTCAGCCCCCCCAGTCAGCGCAGGAACAGTAGCCTCCATCACTCCCCCACCACTCCCACCGACCACGACCGCGCTCTGGCTGACATCCTTGTCCACGGTGGAGCCCTCCAGCCCCCTCAAAAAGAAAAGTCCAGCACTCTACCCCGCACCCGAGCTCGATCTCCAGACCTGGAGCGAATCCCGCTGGACGTGGACAGCACCCACCGCTGTGACTCTGCAGGGGAAGAGGGACGCACCAACGACTCTGAGTCAGGAGACGAACTGAGCAGCAGCTCCACTGAACATCTCCAGGTAAAGTCATACAAATGTAAACAATTGTTTGTGCTGTTGAATATTTATATACATGCACATCTTGGGTTGGCATTCATTTTGGCTTTAAGATCCAGATTAATATATGAGGCCCAATCCAGGATCTGTGTAAATTGAGGTTGCCAAATGCTTTAAAAAAAATAACACAACAACACAAACGTCACCCCTGCACGAGAGGCGAAAGTCTGGAGCACATATCATGCAATGGAGCCGTCTGCAGCCATTTGCCAATTTCAGACCACAGTCAATATTTGTAGACAGCTGTTTTATGATTGTACTGTACTCTTAATGTACGAACAATGATGACGATTCAAAGTGGCATCGTCATTCAAGCTGTGGGGATCATTTTGCAGCTTAACAAATGTAAAGTATAATAAACCTGTAATCATAGTGATTGTTACTTTCTGCCTGTTCCTATTATAGCTACAGCAGTTGTCTGTATTTCATTCAAATCTGATTGACATGTTTGGGTGATCTGACCTTTTGACCTAAATCGCCAAGTTTTGTTGTACGGGGGACGTTGATCATCACTGCAGGCCTAAAGCTACTGAGGTGCAGACAAATGCAGATCAGCTCAGTCAGAAAGCCTCAGTGAGATGATGCAGCTGATTATTTGTGAGCCTGGTCAGTGGGGGCGTTTGTTCCTGAAATCATTAGCTCAGTCTGCCGCTGAACAAAAGCCAGAGAGAAAATAGAAACCGGGTCTGTGTGGTACTGCCACTGGCTGTAGACCTCTTTTTGTGTACAGAAAGGAGGGGATTGTAGTACAAGTTGTGTTCAAGTTACACATGAATAGTGCTTTTACAGTTGGTGGAACTTTGACCTGAATATCAATATATATCATGTCATAAATATTATTTCTTTCACGGTACCATAGCAAACACAAGCAGTTATAAAGCTCAACTGTTGCTTTGCAAATGGATTTGCGTAACTTGATACTTGATTTGGTAAGATTTGTAGCAGCTTTTGTACAATAATGTATTTGTTTGTCTGTAAGTCTATTTCACACCAGGTTAGTTAAACTCTGCCTGCTGTAGTCAACTTTCAAAGACACATAATTATTCAATATCCTTTCCTTTTTTAAAGTGGTATAACAAAATATAACCATATAATATAAGACATTACATTTAAATGCTGAGCCTTCCTTAAAAATGTAATCTCAAACTTGTTTGTAGCACCCTTATTCAACTCACAAAACGGTGCCAAATGCACAGCACATTCTTGCACTGTTTTAGCATAAAGGCTATACAAAAAATTATTTTTTTGGGTTTCTTAAAATCTTTTTGAGAAACCCACATATTCTTAAGTGACCTCTGAAATGGACTTTTGGTCAAAGAAATAAAAAATATTGCATTCAGTCATCCACAGTGCTATCAAACTGAAAATGTAGGTTTACTGGTCATTAACTAAAATATTTAGTTTCACATCCACTAAACTACTCTTGACAGTTGCCTGTAAGCTAGTTAATTTATTGCAACAAGTTTTGGTCATACTAACACTTCACTTTCAGAAGAACTGATTTCAGCGTGATGCATGACTGGGTCAGTGACGTAACCACTGACCCAGTATGATGTGTTGTTAAAGGTTATCTAAAAGTGAGCATATACAATTTCAAAGGCTGTATATTCTCTGAAAGCAGCCCAGTCCACAATGGAGTTCCTTCCTTTCTTCGGCCACTCTGTGTGCCATGTAAATGGCAGAAGAAAAGGTCACAGTAGTCGAGCTTGTTTTGGTAATCTAGACAATCAGGCCAGCTTTGTCTGAAAGTAAACACTGTGATTTCTTTCATTCTGTGAGTCATTTACACAAATCTCTGCCTTTTGGTTCCAAGATTTCTCTGTTTTTGTTTTCTTCCTCCCTTAGATAATTGTCCAGTAAATGATGGGTGAAGAACTTCTATTTATTTTTGATTGGTTGTTAAAACTAGAAAACGGGACACTGTTCTATATAAAGTGTCATCTGTATTAGGCTGCAAGTAATCACGGCAACAGCTCTAATGTTTTATGTTGATTTCATTTACAGTTGACGAGTAGACAAAATCTTAGTTATTAAGCTTCTTGGTGTTGTAAAAGTTTTGTTTATATTACAAATTCCTGTCGAACACTGGAGTAAAATAGTCATGTGTCAAACCCAAATTATGGCTGTCATTTTTTTTTGAGTGACCCTGGTGTATAGGTGATAATGCACTTTGAGGTGTTTATAAGAAAGAAATGATGCGATGTGTAATTTTCCACCTCCACCTCGTCCATTCTGTATCAAGACATGTAAATTACGGGAATTGTTAACACCCTGCTATTCCTTAAGGGATTGATTTGTTGTTTGATCAGGTGGACACAGATAGACCTACAACACTCATGTGAGTCAGAAGTGGTGATGTGAAACCACTTTCAGGGGCCTGCCTACTTTTTTTGCCTCTGTCCTGGCGGCATGCTGCTGGTGACAACAGCTCCGATGTGAGTCAGGACTTCCTAAATATGCAAACCCTCCCCTCCCCTATCTCTGCTCTCATATTCTCTCTTCTCGTGTATTTCCTCTCCTGCAGCGTGATATTTTAAAGGGAATAGGAAATAAAAGAGTGACTTTTAAAGCAAGAGAAGGATGACTGAACATAAAACCGAAGCAGCAGAAAGTAGAAAGCGGAGTTTTCCAGCTGCCAGGCCTTGTTCCTTATTGCCAGCTCTTCCAGCTCCTTCTGATAAGCTCCTTGCTTTCAGGCAGTAATGAGTGTGTCTGGAGAGCTGCACAGTTCTTTGCCCGGCTCTTATCTGCCACACTGGACCTGCCCACTTTGTCACTACTTTTGTAAGCTCCCGGCTTCGTTCCTTAGCACTTTTTCTTTAGGGGGCTATAGAGCTGAGTTGCTAAGTGTGGGATTGTTACATGTCCTTTTTTGTGGCCAACATATTACCAATATCGTAAAATGGTCATAAATCCAATATCTTAAACACGACTGACAGAATTTTGATGATATATGAGGCAATCATTAAGAATATGGGCTTTTTGTGAGTTATTTTCTCCCAATTATTTTCTCTCAATCTAAAGGCCTGGTTACACCAAAACTTAAAACGGTGACATTTTAGGACACAATCAATTATTTTCAATGGAATTGTCATAATCAGTGGATTTGCTGGCAGAGGCGAAGTAAATCAGTGCAAATCTTTTGCATTACGTTCAACTTTGGTGAACCTTTTTTGCATTTAAATTTGCAATGTTGACCAATGGCAAGCAGCACCTTTTGCGGGAACAGAGAGTCACTTAGCAAGCTAACTAGTTCAGACAGCTTTTTCCCCATTATTCAACACACTTTTTTTAAATTAAATGATGCAAAATTTTCTAAATTAGGTCTCTTGTTTCTTTTTTAATTACCATGCAAGGTATGACGGGGATCACAAAGTCCTGTTGTCAATGCAAGCTCATAATTTCCTTTTGGCTTCTTCACAGCAAAAACCCTTTCAGGACAGAAAATTGATAATAGCATTTATTGTGTAGAAGCTACAGGAATTTGTTGAGTTGTAGATGCTGCTTATATTTCAGCATTAGATCAGGTCAGGTTTAAGCGGAGGCATTAACATTGGTTTACCATTTGCATTTGGACATTACTGGCAGATCAGTGTGCAAGGGTGGGTGTTTGGTAAAAAAGAAACATGCTATTATCTCCACCACCTTCCCCATTTTGTACCGCTCACTGCATCCAAAGCAGAAAGAGGAGATGTGCTGCAGTGCAACTATAAATAATAAAAGGAATTGAGCAGGTATGTTTGAAAACTGCCTTGACCTGTCACAGCATTTGTATTGAGTGTCTTCTGAGCCCAACAGCCATTGATTCCTAGTTGGAAAATGTTGAAGTTACCATCTGAGATATCACTTGATACTTCCATGCATACGGTACGTTTGAAAGCCCCTAGCAGCGGTGGATTTGACATTTTATTCACCGAAGCAGATGTCTCCCTCTAGCCACTGAATATAATGGCTGTCAAGGTCTCGGTGTGTTTTAATTTGCTGCTTCACTGCACCGCCCCATCCATTCTGCTTTTCCTCACCGTCTTCCTCTGGGATCATAACAATCCAACAGCACTCGTGAGAAACACTGAGAATGCTATAGTGTGTGCTCTGTATGTAAGAACCTCACATAATTAGTTTAGAAAATTAGAAATCAGTGTTTGCTTCAAAAAAGGTGTTGTGCTTTTGTTTTAACTAGCACCATCAAATGTGACTTTTTTTTCTCCTGGTGTTGTAGCTGTTGTAGTGGATAAGCAGACATTTACATGGGAGGTATAAAGACATCTGGAGATCTGCAATGCAGTCCTCGCTTTACAAAGTTAATGCTCAAAAATGCAGCTGGAGACATTGGCTCTTCAGGTGGCAAATATCACACTAATGACAAGCCTTATTAAATGTGGTGTGTTACAGACTCATTTTTTCTGTAAAACATGTTTTTTTATTTCTTATTTGTCATAAATATCACTTGACTGACTTTAACAGCAGTCAGTAATTGTTTAATGTTTATGCATGAACAGAACTTTTAATACTTGCAATATCATTTTAGCTTTCTAAGATTAAATGACAAAAACAGTTGATTGATACTGTGCAGACCAGAGTAAATTAAACTTTTCAGGACAATAAATGAACAGGAATTTTAAAAAAAATAAAAAATTGATGCAGGTGCACAGATCATAACGGCACCAAGCGGCAACCTCTGGGTGTGAAAAGTGAAGCCGCTGCAGAAGGGGTTGAATTGTATAGAAGTCTATGAGAAAATGACCCTACTTCTCACTTGATTTATTACCTCAGTAAATATTTTCCTGACAAGTTTATGGTCTCAATTGCTAGTTTCAAGTCTTTCTGACGTTGATTTTGTAAATTATTGTTATTGAGAAAAATAGACGATAAAGCAGCGCATGTTTTAGGGTGGGGCCACCTTGTGATTGACAATTTGCTATCACAGGGTTGTCTGGTCTGGGTGCTCTCCGTGTTTTCGTCTTACAACTGTAACCCTTTCACAGTGTGTTTTCAGTTCATGAAATTTTATTGTAACATTTTTGGTCATCTAAAAATGCCTTGTTCAGCGTTTGGTTGTACTTAGCTCAATCCTCTCGTGTGTGTGTGTGTGTGTGTGTGTGTGTGTGTATGAGAGAGAGTGAGAAATATGAGCTCAGATTAAATATCGAAAATGTTTCTTCTGTGTCCTTTTTAGTAATATTGCCTCATACATAGACTCATTACATAATCTAATACAAATGCAACACTGTATTTGACTTTAGCATGATACTTTGGTGCCTAGTTTACCCACAACTCCCCTCATTATTAACCCAACACTGTTATGCGTTAAACACTGAGTTAACTTGAACTCTGTCTGTCTGTCTCTGTATGTTTCCGGTGTGTCTTGAGGAAGTCTTTAATTTAGAAACTCGTATTATAGGCCTCAAAAGTCTGTAATCAAAAATGAGGATCATCTCAAAAAAGTACATGAATCAGTTTTGGCTCAGTGTTTCCAGCTTCTGCTTAGTGTCTCACTTATGAAAGTAACAGGCACTTAAGAGTTATTATCTTTACACCCCCACCCTTGATTGACTCAGTCAGTAACTCCCACTCAACCCTGCAGACTCCCATCTTTTCTTATGACGGCTGTAATCAACTAAA
>CALSCE010009779.1:15965566-16015500 GCA_943593645.1 Bovichtus variegatus
TGTGTGTGTGTGTGTGTGTGTGTGTGTGTGTGTGTGTGTGTGTGTGTTGTTATTTCAGCTGGGGCGTCCTGCGTTGTGGCATTATGGGGAGGCAGGTCAAGCAGTTTTGTTGTAGCAGCTCAGGGAGAGTGAGCGTCACTGAGCCCTGAACGCTCTCCCTCTCTCTCCCTCTCTCTCTCTCTATGTTTATGTAAGAGAACGTGTGAGTGAATAACAGTCAGTGTGCGTGTTTGCGTGTGTGCGTGTGCATGTTGTGTTGTGTTGTGTGCCAGGCCTCAGAGTGACATTATCTGGTTTTGCCACAGTGACATGTCAGTCAGGGAGAGAGTTTGTGAATAGGCAGAGGCTGCTGTGTTTCTCTGCATCATCGGTGTCCTCGCCAGCACCGCCGGCTACCAGACTTACCCCTCTGCAGTGGCAACTCTGCTACAGGACAGTATGTACCCAGAGGACAATGAGACGGTAAGACCGCTTCTTTATCGGTGCATGTGTACTGGCAGCAGGGATACAGAAACTTCCCATGCCTACAGTCTGATGTATTCCTACAGCTGCGTGCACATTTTCAGTTGTTGCCAAGTCAGCACATCCCTCCACATACTGATGCATCAAAGTAATGTACTGCACAGTGACGCTCATTACAAAGATCTCTGGTTTGTAGGAAGCACAAGCCGGCTGGCATTGTTTGTTTTTTTGCATTTAGTGTGTTTGTTGCACTCTGAGAGAATTATCTTTAAATAAAGTGCTGTCTGTTTTAAATGTCATTAGTATTGCACTCATATGTTGATCCCAGTCATGCAAGCAGTGAGTGTTGATCCCTGAAGTTATATATATACATATAAGCACTCAGTGATTATTTCACTATTCCTTCTCAATTTGTATTTCTGTCGTTGTCTCTCACTCGCGCAGCAGCTGATCTTGCAGCTTTTCGCAAGCTCAGAGCAGGATTTGTGTTTATTACCTATTCGTTCACTGCGAGCGCTCACCGTGATCCATAACATTGATTATTTGATCCCCAGCTGCTTTCTAGCCAGAAGGAACAGAGGAAGAGGTGCAGTTGTACTATTAGAGATGTTTGAACGGATGATGGCATGCAACAGGATAGCTAAGAGGACGTGCTAAGAGGACGTGCTAAGAGGACGTGCTAAGAGGACGTGCTAAGCACTTGCCATGCTTCATTACATAACCGCTGGCTACGTAACATTTGTTTGGACAGCTGGCTGTTGAGACGAGCTCTGGTCAGCGGTGATGATGGGAGAGAGGACGCAGGGCGGCAGAAAGGACAATATATTTTGTGATATTTATTTGATTTCATATATAATGGAGCTTTCATTTTACACAGTTAGAATAATTGATATTTTACATATTGAGTGCACTGTTTACAGAACAGCGCTTTATTTTACAAGATCATTCGGAACTGAATGTGAACTTTACTCTTGGTTAACTTTAGTGTCCTAAAATATCAATTTACTGGCAACATCAAGCCATAAACTGCTCAGTTTAAAGGTAATTTTTCAAAAAAATGTTGCTATAGATTTTTTTGTTTTCTTGCATCACATTGATTTTAAATGCATGAACAGACATAAACAGAAAAAATGCGGCCAACCCCTTCTTCCCATTTCCTTAATTTTCTCCCTTTTTATCTTTTGTTACACACCAGAAAAATGTTTTTTTTAAAATGCTAAATGTACACATCTATAAGCATCTTTAGACACAATGTGCCCACAATAAAAAGAAAAAGGAGGAAAGTGCATACCTGTTTCCTCCTAAAAGATATACCATGAGATTGTTCTGTAATCCTGACCCAGTTCTTAATATATAATAAGTAGCTCCTTGTTTATTTTTTTAAAATGTAGTTTAAACACTGCTTTTTTTCTGTGTCATAAGATCAATCCTCTCCAAACCACCGTGTGTATCTGAGCAGCCACTAAATGACAGAGAGCAGTTTGCAGCATATAATCTCTTGGTCCAATATAAATAAAGGTTTGCTCGTGGCCCTGCCCATGTGTACTCATGCTTGTCTGGCTGATGACAACATGCACTATAATTTCTGACTTTCCAGTGGAAAGGACTGTCTTTGTGTGCACTTTACCCCCAGTGAAGTTCAGAGTCAGAGATTATTAATTATTAAACTTGACAATATGGCAACAAGACTTATGTCTTATGTTAAGATAGTTTCAATGTGAATATAATGCATTATGTAAGACATGGAGAGAAGAAGAGAAGAATCACAACTGTTCTTGAATACTTTTCACTTGAGTAATGTGTCATTTGATCTTAACTGAAAAATGTAAGAAATGTGGAAACATGAACTTAGTTAAAAGTTTCCAAAACAATGGAAAATTAGCTTAATACTGGTTCAGACTACAAACCCTAGAAGAGCCTCGGGTCCTCAGGATTTACATCTTTTCTCAGTTTTATATTATTAAGTTAACACTTTACTTTTCTTTAGTTGTTGCTTGGACAAAACAAGCAATTTGAAAACATCACCTTGAGCTCTTTTTCACATTTTGTAGACTAATGGTAATAAATAAATTGACAATATTTGGCATATCAAGCGACAATGGAAATAAATCATTAGCTGCAGCAAAAACAGTTACAACAATTACTTTAATATCCAAGGCGTGGAACATACACGTAATGTAGAGATGGGAAACACGTATAGGAGACTTTTGTAGGCTTAAAAGAGGACAAGTATCCATGTTAGGCAGTCAGACTGGTTTAACCTTTATTTACAAAGACATACTTACTCCCCAGAGCTTTCACTGTGTTTCTCATAGATGTCACACGCTGAAGGTTTGAGGTCAGTGGGTCACTGCATCTTCAAGAAATGTTTTTTATTGTTTTTTTTTTTTTTTTTTTTTTTTTTTTTTATATAAATAAACCTTTCAATGTACACATGGCTCAATAATTGTCCATGCTGGAGTGTTTTTTACAATCAGGGCAGAGGTCATAGGATAAAGAAGCCAGTGTGTAAATGTTAATGATATGAACTGGTTTGGGATCAATGACAGGATGATCCCAGCTTAAGCTTTGTTCTAGTTCTGCTGTTTGTGGCATACTGTGTAGGCTTGGAAAGATTTATCTTTGTTTTTTTGTAGTTACATAAAAAAAAACAGTGATTAGGCTATATATCTCTATATCTCTATATAAAGCATGACACCTGATCTTAAGTACACAGTCCTCTTCAATGGATTGAGCAAGACTTGTAGTAAGGTTTAGTAATGTGAGATATTGACATGCCTCAAGTATAAATAGAAGAACTAGAAAAAATACATGATGCAAACATTTTTATGTAAAACATTAAAAGTGTACATTTCTAAGAACATAGGGATCAAGTTTTTCTTATTTTATTTATTTATATATATATATATATATATATATAAAAGAGAGGTTCGACCACAGCATGTTTACAGTTGATAAAAAATAAATAATTTGTTGCCTTTTGTCCTTGACTATTTGTGAAAATAAAATAAAAAATGCTCTCACATCTCTTGTGAGGTGTCGGTAAGATGACAGGGGGAGTGGGTGATGACAGAGTCAATTATCGTAAATAAAATTCTGCTGCGTTTGCCGATTTGCTAAAATTTAGTTTGGGAAGAACGATGTTCTTGCTTCTTAAACTGCCGTATGATAAATCTTCATTGCATCTTCCCAAAGCTTGTAAAATACAATACATTTTTTGCCATTTCCGTTCCTTTCTCCTGCAGTCACTGTGGCCCCGTCCGGTCGTTGACAATCAATGCACTAAATTATATAACTATCACTAAATGGAACAGTTGTTTTTTCATTACCCAGTTCACCATACTGGTCTGGACGAACTGAATGACTTAATCTGAGCCTTTTCTATGTTTCCTCATAGCTCAAGGCCTCCCTATTTGAAGTTTAATCATAAATGAACTTAGACATGTTTAGGCGAGTATTAAAAGTATTTGCTGAAATGTGCACTCCTCAGCGTGATGGGTAGCTTTCAGTGTGTTGAAATAACTGGATGGTGCTTAGCTTCAAGATCAAACTTGGCTCTACAGCTTTTGTGTGTATCTGTCAAACTGCCATCTAACAGCTGTGCAGCCATGAATGTCTGCCTGCTCCCCACACGTCCGTCTGTAAAACTTAGTGAAGAATCCAGCTTCCAAATACGCTGTCTGAAACACTGCGATTTGAGTTGTTCTGATAAAACAAAGATTGCAGCGTGAGTAGAAGGACCTGCAGAGTCATGCTGGTAAATTAGCTGCACCCTGTCAGCTCTCAGGTTTAATGTCAGCTCCTCTGCTGCAGGATAAAAGCTCCTTAACTTTTAGTTTGGACTGTGCCCCTGGGATAATTACATTTCAGATTAGATTAGTAGATTATTGTACGAGTCTGCCTGTTTCTCTTCCTCCTAGTCATGCCTTCTGATGGTTTAAAAAAAAAAAAAAACAACCTAATGTAATATACCTTTCCACATTATCTGTGTGATGTTGTGCTGGTGATCTGAAAAATGCACTTAAATCCCACAGCGACACATCCAGCGACCCTTTGTGTTGTTGAACTGGTTCGACTTGAGCAGGTTTTTGTACCTTATTCAGGTTTGCTGTCTGAGAAGCCAGAGACGTGATGCACACTTTGTAATTTTAACACTGGAAATAAAGGTTCAGGCCCAGTGAATGGCTGGTATTCTGAATAGAGAAAAAGCAAGCAGTTTTTTTTTTTTCTCTCTCCAAGGACAGTTGGATTTTAATGTGCCTGGGTGAACACACAGTTGTGTGATTTGACTCGATGCTTGTTGTCGGTTTCACAATACCTCCTCTGTGCTGGGTCTTCCGCTCACTTTATTCTGGTTATTTTGTAAATTTTTAGGTGCACGCTGAATCTGATCCTTCTCCTATCTGCTCTGCTTCACACTGTAATAGACTAAATGTTTCAGTGAAGTGTAAGACTGAGCCACTAAATCTTACCAATATGGAAACCTCTGCAGCTCTGGCTTTGTGTTTTATCGGCTTTTACGGAGATAAAAAAAAGTGTTCAGGCCGAGACAGGCAGCTCAAGAACATGGTTCATCCTGACTAAGAGCATGCCAGCATTTTACCCAAACACCCCCCCTCCCACCAGTAACAACTTGTTAAAAATAAAAACGCAACTCAAGAGACTATTATCAGGGATAACTAGTAGGCATTTAGTGTTTCAGAATCTGGTTTATTGCCAACTACGTTTTCACATACAAGGAATTTGCTTTGGTTCATAACAGTAAGAGTCGGTAAGAGAGTCCGTGTCAGCGGGGGTCCCGAACCTTGTTGATAAGGCCAGCTGGAGTCGGGAAGAAACTGTTTTTAAGGTGGATTTTTTTCTCTAGCCTCCTGCCAGAGGAGAATGATTCAATCATGGCCAACCTTTGCCAACTCAACCTTCTGGTGTATAACAACTTAACTCTTATTTTTATCCTATCGGTATTAGATGACCTTGTACTCACAAAGGTAATTGCTGAGATCTCAAAGTGCAGCAACATCGCTTAAACAGACAGATAGGGCCAGAAACACGAGAAGTTAAGACAGTTTTACCGGGTTTTAAGGCAAAGGTGATGGCGGGAATGAGCACTAAAAATGTTGAAAACATCCATTATAGGTTACTTCCTGCTTCAACATTACCAACCCTTCTCACTGTAGCTGTGTGCACAGTTTCAAGTTTCATGTTCACCTACAAATAAAGTATAAATAGGCCATTGGCTTGGTTACAATCTGCTCTGGCCCCTTAAGACTTTGCTGTAGCAATGTCGCACATTTCCCAGAGCTTATTAATTAATTTGGTGAGTACAACATTATCAAAACTGAGAGAAAGGAGGGCCAAGATACAAAAATAAGATCGAAGTTGTGATAAACTTTCCAGCCTGTACCCACTAAGAGATAAACAAAACCACCAGATGAACCCGTGAATCTCACCCAGCTGGATGCTTTAGATTACAGTGAGACCTACAAACAATGATTGTTTCTGAACATGGCTGCTTGTCAGGAGAACAGGAAGCCGCTGATGTCACGTGGTCGCTCTCCCCTTCAGCCTTGTATCTTTCATGGAGAGAAACTAGCACATTTATCAGATTGTTCTTAAAATGTCTGTCACTGCCCCTTTGTTGGGGAGAACACTTTATCTCTGCCATCTAGACAACAACGATGTACATATCGTGGTTTAAGAGTTCAACTTAAATGAGTGTCACTCGTATTAAGATGTATGGTTTCTGTCGCAGATAAAAATTCAACTCTGCTGGATGTGTAGCATGTATGGATTGATTCGTAGACTGTTGTTGTTTTGAGTTTCCTTTCCATTGTTGTCGCCTGAACTCAAACTCAGAAACCACCTACACCAGAAACTCCTGAGTGCTTCAGTTTTTCGGTTCAGGTTAGAACATGTCTGTGGAAAATATCTGTCTTGGTGCAGTGTTCCCTCAGAGCTCCCTGTTGAATTGTCACCTCCGCATCATTTTGTTTGCCTGCTACCTCTCTGCCTCCCTGCATGTCTATCAGAATGACCTTGCAGCATTTGGATGGTCATTGAAGGAATCACAGCCAGCAGTTTTTTTTTATTTTTTTTATCTGGGGCTCCTCTCTCCACGCCGCTTCTTCCTCGGCGTGAAAGCCAGTTTATGGAAAACTGCCAGAAGTAATTTTGAAGACAAGCTACAGCAGCTGGTGATGCCTGTGCAATGCAGTTTCCCCTTTCTTTTCATTTTGTAACACTTTCCTTGTACTTCCCACATTTTTACTTTCTTTTATCCAGGGTAGGTTGGCTGAATACTGGCTTTTTTAGTGTGTTAGCAACAATAGCTCAGTGCAACCTCCTTGTCTTTGGTTGCTTACTGACTCGCCCACGTGGATGAGGCGCTTTTCTCAAGGGCCCCTTATCCACTTGCCCACCTAGTTTTATCCTACAAATGATCTTAGTCACAAGCCCATCTCTCTAATGTCTGAATATTAATAATTGAGAAAAGTCTCTGGACTTTATGCAGAGTTTTTGTTCGCAATTGATGGATACTGTTTTCAAACCACTCCGAGAGAAGTCAGACGAGAGATTTCACAAACTCTCGTCTGTTGTTATTTTACTCTTCTGTTATTTGTTAAGAATTATAAATGTTCCTACACCAAATATTTACCCCATAGAGAGGAAGGTTTAGAGACCAGATTTAGAAAGCCACATTATTTTGCATACTCCTTTTGGAATATGTGCTTTTCTTGATAATATAGCTTCTGTCCTGCAGATGTTTTTGTAAACCATCAAAATGTTATAACATCGAGTGCTACCCACTGAAACGCAGTGTTTATCCTTGAGGTCTAACAAATGTGTTGAATGCATTTTCTTCCTCATAAAACACATGCAAAACCGATTTTTATTGAAGCCTTATTAAATCTATTTTTTACAGCCATGGTTTTAGCTAGCAGTCACTGCTTTTCCTGGTGCATTGCACAGTTTCTTGGCTCATTACAGCCACCTATCAGTGAAATGGTGTGAAACCATTGGCAGGACTGTATCACATCACACGCCCTACTTTTAATGTTTGTCTGTGTACAATAGTAGCTCATGTTAATGCAGCCTATGTTTATTTTGTGACATATATATTTCCTACTGCTATGTATTACATTACCTCATTATAGTCACGAAAATAGTTAATAAATCAAGGTGCCAATAGTCGGACATAAGGTTGCTTTTGTATGGTTTAATAAGGTTTTAGTCTTCCTTAAATATCAAACTCTAAAGCTGGAGTTAAATAGTCCTTAAATCCTTATCGTACATTATTACATTTGATTAAACTGTATCCTACAGCAGTGCTTTGCTTGTCAGCCTAAGTTTTACACACAAGTTTCTCTCAACTTGAGCCCATGAAGTCGTTTCAAAAGTAGGAGTCGTGACATGCTACAGGCTGAATGAACAATCATCCTGGGCCAGGGGGATCTCTCTTTCTGCCTCTCTCTTCCTCATACCTGCCCTTTACTCTCCTCCTCCTCCATAAAGAGGTGCGCTGTCAAGGCATGTGTCTGTAAGGAAACTGGGACACGTTGCCTCTTCTCTGTAGCTGCAGGAGGTGAAAAGTTTTTTTTTTTTCCTCTCCCTCTTCACCACATTCTTCAAGGTATGCAGAGACGAGTCGATGCACGATTCCCGCGGTGGACAAAACAAAAAGACTGACGGTTTGAGAGGAGACGCGCAAAAAAGAAGAAATTGACCGATAACGTAAAAGACATTTTAGGGTTCTACCATCGACAGGCAGATATTTTGTGCTGATCTTCAAAAACACTTTCTGTTGTTAAACCTGCCTGTTAATAATTACAGTAGTGTTGGCCTGTTTTTCTCAGGCTGCTCTCTGCAGTGTCCCGTGGTTTAACTGGGATGCGTGATGATCAATGAGGCTCTGGCATGAAACAAAGCAGGCTAACCTACATTGGACTGAGAGAGATGCAGATTTACTCCACAGAAGAACGATGAAACAAAGTCATTCGATGTAATAGGAGTTTTCATTATGTATATTTGTCCTCTTAACACTTAAATCTATGCATCAGGTAGTTCTTCGCACCGGTTGACTCTGGTTGTACATTATTTTCTCATTACTCACCGCCAATTACTTTGCACTGTTGTTGACCTTGTAAAAAGACTTTATTGGGAATATTTGGGCACATTGTCAAGCTTAATTACACTCTGAGCTTTTCTAATTGCAGTGTCATTTTGTCGTTGCGTGCTGCTGCTCAGCTTCCCTACATTGCAATTATCGGCCTCTCCGCTTGCTGTATAACGGATATACAGAGCTTAACTGCCATTCTGGACCTGAAGGCATGAAGTGTTCTCCTGGTGTTTTCTTATCGGTTAAATATCGTCCTGGCTCTATATTTTAAATTGGGACTGCAACTGACAATGTTTTTTCATTATTTCTTACAGTGTTTATTTTTTCCTGCATACAGAATTTTAGAACATAGTGAAAGTTTTCCAGATGTCAAGTTTATGTCTTTAAATTATATCTTTGATTAGACCAACATATTCAGTTCACAATGATATAAAACGGATAAAGTAGCAACTATCTCCTCGTTACAAAAAGCTGGAACCATTAGATTTTTGGTTATTTCTGCTTTATAGATGCATATTGATTATTGAAATTGTTGCCGATACATTTTCTGTTGATTGACTACTTATCTAATCAATTAATCATTAAAGCCCTACTATAACATTTATACCTTTTGTCAGAATGAATTCCCCATATTTCTGCAGATATGGTCTTAAAGGTCCCACAGAAACAACATCACTATTTCTCAAATTATTCCGTTTAAACAGGACAGTAAGGCGTCAATGTTAAGTACAAACCACTAGGTTATTACTGTAATTATAGAGACAAACGCAGCTTGATTTGAAAGTACTGGCAGAATTATAGCATTGTTGATGCCTTCATTGTTTAGACTTACTATTTACAGCTACTTGTGCAGCATGAGGTCACCACTGAAGAGTTTTCCAGGAGAGGAAGGGAAGGAAAACTCTGAATAAAGTGTAAAACTATTGTGGCCCTTCTATTCTGTCTGAATCAGCTAAAAGTCTCTTAAAGTACATCAACAGTCAGTACTGCTTAATCTCTTCCCACATCTGTCTGCAGTCTTTCTAAATAAAGCACCGTTTGCTTCAAATACAACTGGGTCCATCTGTTAGAATATCCTGAATAAATGTCACACCAGTAACCTAGTTAACCCAATCAGGCCAACACTGCACTGACCTCTCAGAAGCAGCACTGAAGTTCAACAGCGTAAGAAATGTAAATTTAAAGTTAGCATTGAGCAGATGTGTTTCAGCTCACAATCCAGCCATTTTATACAACTTTGCGGGGTTGTTCTGGGCTACCAGATTGGGAAATAAACACCAGCCAAATAGAGTTTTTTTTACTTCTTCCGCAGCTATTCTTAACCAGTGCTATAGTGATCATATTCTGAAAAGGTGGATGAATGTTAAAGTGGTTTCATTTGGTGCTGAATTTAGCTGTGGCCTGAAGGTAAACAAATTCTTGTTTTTAAGCTTCTTTCAATGGAAATGTGTTTGTGCAAGCACATTTCTGACTGAAACCAAGTCAGTGAGGAAGCAGGAAGAAACATTTGACCCAGAATAGAGCTGGGCAATGTGACGATGTATATCGTCAAAACGTTATATTTATGTTTATCGTATATCATTTTTATAAATCGTTTCTAACGCGATATAGGCAAGGCCTATTTTCTTTCTCTATAATTTACCTTAAAACTGTTCTTAAAATGAGTAAATACTCAGTATTTTTTATCTGTCAAGTACGTATATCGTTTCCACAGGATTATACGAAAATAATCTATAACAGATAACATGCTATTTCGTGATATATGATTTGGGCCATATCGCCCATCCCTTACCCAGATTGCCATCAGGGTTAGTGCTATTGTAACATGAATCTCTTTCTTGAGCAACATATTCATCTCACTTACAGTAATCCCTTAATTTCTGGGTGCTGCCGTGATGTGCCGTCAGTAAAAAGCCACTTGTGTCATGTCTCGGGCATGACTCACTCTTTTCCAGTGCCCACTCATGTGCTACATCCACTGTCTGACGTTTAGTGTTTCCATCATTGTTACAGCCACATAAAGCTTTGTTTTTGTCAGATTTACTGTAGTTCCATCGTGTCAGAGACTTGAACATATAACTGAAGAATAATATTCTCTGCTTGTTTCTTTTTTTCTATTTTAATTTCCTCCCAGCACTCAAATCTTTTGTCCCGGCCCGGTGAAACGTTTGTCAGTTGTACACCTTTTTAAAAGGAAACTATATTGCTAACAGGATGTGTTGGATGTACCTCAGTCCGCCTCTGTAATCAGCCGCCATTTGACTTGTCAACCACACGTTTGACCTCACAGTCGTTATTAATGCATCAAGGAAAATAATGTGGGCTGCAGGCGCTAAACTAAAGTTATGAAATGTTGGGGTTGTGTATGTGATTATTGCTGAGGGTCCTTGATGTTGTTCAAGGAAGTCTCCAGGGGAATGATGAATAGTGGATTTCCATCTCTTCAGAAAGCAAGAATAATTAGTCTGATATATATAGCTTAACTTTACCCTTTGTTATCTCTTCATGGTCACACAGCAGTTGTGTATTGAAGTCACAGGGGTCTAGGGTTTTTTTGTTTTTAGATATGGTCTTTGGTAATATTCATTGTTAATTATTCTGCTGAATACTTTCTTCATTTATTGATTAATTATTTTGTTTGTAAAACATCAGAAAATAATAAACCAATAGTCAAAAGATATTCTTTTTTTTTTTTTTTTTTCTTTTTTTTTTTTTTATATCATGTGAGACAAAATAAAGCAAAATGACAATTAGTCAACATTCAAAATCTTTGCTTGGAAAATGTTCTTTTCTCGATCAATTCATTATTAAATAATTGTTTCAGCTTTGCAGCAGTCAGTTAAAGATCTTGACGAATGAGATGCCAGATGCTGCTTTTACTTGAAAAAAGTATGATATTAAAGAACAGATTAGTGAGTAATTATTTGGTTTCCTGTCGGCAAATTCTAAAGTTTTATGAGTCATCCTTGAATATCTTATTTGACAAGCCCACTTTTTTGTTTGCAAAGTTTTATATGACGTTGCTCCTATGAAAGGCTTTCAGGCAAAAGGCTGAAGGTAAGAAGAGATCAGCTGCTGCTGCAGTTACAGGTTTAGGAAACAATGGGACACGTGTGACTTTGCAAACAAAAAAGGAGATTAGTAATGTTTTGTAAAGCTTTACTTTACAGAATTGAAGTTTAAATAGCCCAACTAAAAGTTTATCCAGAGTTTTAATTGGATGTTTGTCACTTTCTATGTGGAGACTCTGAGAACCATTATGATTTGTCCTTTTGAGGAAGAACTGGGATCATTATTAGTCTTTATTAAACAAGGACCATGCATAAAAAAAACATTACTCTCATAAAGAGAAGAGATGATTTATGCCAGGTTTAGCTATTATCTCATTTCCATCTGTAGTCTCTGAGCAGGTACACGTATAACAATCAACAGACACTAAAAACATTCAACATGCAGCAGCATCACACCAACAGTTACACAGACAGATCAAATAGCAGCACATTTTTTTAGAACTGCTATAAAATTATAATTCATTTAAATAAAAAATAAAAAAGGGACTGCATTGAGACAAGAATTAAATTGTAGGTGGTTAACTTTAGTGTATTTCAGCCCGTGGCCTCACTCGAGGCAAACGCGTAGCTCTGAATGAATAAAGTCTACTCAGATAATTACCTCCTTTTATCTTTGTCAGTGCTGAGCTCAGTGCATCATGGCTGTGTTGTGTCCCTGCTTGCTGGGTTAATGGACATATAGTCTCATTCATGTCCATGAATGAACATCCAGCACATTTGAAATGATGGCCTTAAAGGACCTGTGTCTGTGTTTTGAAGGAATAATACTCAGTTCTGTTCCTCCCCACTGGGTTCGGTCTTAACCCATTCAGTGTTGCCCAGCTGCTCAACAGTGCAGCTGTGTCTGTTGTAATGTGATCTGACAGGATGAGCAGGGAAGAAAACTCAATACACTGTTTGATAGTTTTCACTGGCAAGTTGTTTCTCTCAGTTGCCAGTTAAGATTTGTTGAATAAGAGACTGTTTTAAGTTGTTTTATTGTGTTGTGGTTCATTAATCTGATTGACGATTCAACCAGCGGAAATGAATCAATGTTTGAGTCAATGTGCAAGGATGGAAACTGTAAACCAAAAAACGGTTGTGACTAAAATCCCAAATTCACCCGTCATAATCTTGAATGCCATTTAGTGTATGTGTTAAACATGAGTGACTCTCAGTGGTAGTATTAAACCCCGGGGACACTAGCCAAGTCTACATCCAAATTTAGTGCAAATTTAAACTGAATTTCCAGCAAATCTGCTTAAGAAAATGCAAATTAATGTGCATTTCCATTTCCTACGGTTATATGAATATTAGGAGTTGGAGCAAATGGCATTACTTCTGCAGTCGAGTGCCTTTTTAAACCATTGCAAAATATGAACTTTTTTTCACTCAGGTTGTTTATGCACAAATTGAATAGGCGAATGAAAACAGGTAGATGGAAACGCACTTACTGAGTTGAATGGGCTGAAAGCTATTTTTCTACATACTTATGCCATTAGAATAATTAAAAAGATGTTAGAATCACACATTTATTAAAGTGCAATTAAAGCCAACTGAACTGAAAACTTCCCAAAAGAAAAATCTTTCTAGCCACAGCTAAACATTATCTGACTGTAGTTTCTTTAGTTGGTGTTGCTTGTTTTAGAAGTCGGTGTTTGATAGAAATAAATCTGTTGTTCCTAAAACCCAGACTGTGTGTTCCTGTTTGTGCTGCTGAATGAATAATGAACTGCATGTCTGCCACAGAGGGATTACAACACGCTCACACATACATGCACGCACCCACATATGCAGCCATCTGCCTCGCCACTTTCAAATCAACTTAGACGTCTGGTTTATCAAATTAGGCACACAAAGGGTAAACGATGTCTCGCAGTAAGTGAAATGCTTTTTGCCTTCAAGGCCTGTTGTTGAGATGGGTGCCTAAAGGTCAGATTGTATCAGGCTATAAGGATCGCATAGCTTGAGAGATGAAAAGAGTAAAGGGCTGAAAGAAACCGGTACGTCGAGCTGCAGGTGCTCTCATCTTTCCGCTGCTCTCTAACACACATTTTCCCATTTCCTATGTGTGTTTGTTGTTCTGTTGACATTCACTGCTGCTGACAATGAGCAGTAAATGTTGTTGTCTGTGTAAACACTCTCGTCCCCTGCTGCTCGCTTTGTCCGTGATGTTTTTGTTCTTTGTCACTTTGTGCCCATGACAACACATCTAAGCAGGAATACATTCAAAAGTTAAAAGGAAAAATGCATGTTTTCAGAAGTAGGCCAGTAATTGCAGAGAGATTGCACGTCACCACTTAAAGTTATACATGCATTACCACGCAGTCCCTTTTTAGGCAACGTTTTCGGCTTGTGACCCTTAATAACGTACCCGATTCCCCCAGGTTGTATATGTCAAAGAGGAAACCAAGAGTGACGTTACCTTGCCAAATTGTTTTTGTTTTTTTTTGTTTTTTTATACAGTTTTTCACATAGTAAATATTTAAGAAAATTCAGAAGAAATACACACTTATTTTGCATATTCGTTTTTCTCCTTCTCTCCTATTTTGTTAAGGATCTCACAATCCCTCAGATTTATCTTGTGACTCTTTTGTAGGTCAAATCTCTCTAAAATTCTACCCATAATTGCTTCTTATTGCACCAACAATTAATTTGTCAGAACATGTCAGTTTTTAGTTTTTACCCTGGTTACATAGTAACTGCTCTTGTGGTTTTTCTAGGTCAGCTTACTTGCTCAAACTCACTCACTGGAGAGCAGCTGTACATTAGTGGGGCTTGTGACCAGAAGGTCACTGGTTCAAATCCCCAGACCAGCTGGGATAAATTTGGGTGGAAAAGTAAATGAAAACTGCTCCCTTTATGTCTGAGAGTGTGTAACTTCACAGTACGCTGCTGAAAAAGAACCTCCAAGATAAATAGACAATTGTCAATAAAGACTTAAGATTAAATTGGGTTTTTCTGCTCTTGACTTTCATAAAGCACAATTTAATACGTGTGTGGTGTTGCACAAGATGGCCAGATTCAGATAATGTGCACAGGTCTCCATGTTGATGTAAAGACTGAGCCTGGCTTTATCGGAGTATGAGGAGTTCATATCTTCATCCCCCTCAGCTCTGTTGGTTCAACAGAGCTGGATCGAGATAACAGGCGTCAAGATGTAAACCTCCATCAGTGGTGACTTGGATACCGTCTGAAAGCCTGTTGTGATGTGGTCGCACATTTATTTCTAAGAGATGCAACCAAAATTGCAGCAGATATGCTAATCTCAGCTAACTCTGAGGCTGTTCTATTGTGAAAGACAAAAACCTTATCTTTTTCATTTGGATTTCATTCTTCCATTTTGGGCTTTTGAAAACTTTTTCTTTTCTTAGCCACTGAAAAAATGCCATTTTTTAAAGATGCATGTTCCACCTAGCAGCAGGGCTCAATGTTTCTGCAGTAGGTAATGGCATCAAATCCTCCACAGAGCCCACAATTGGAATAGAAAGCTACACACAGCATGCATCTTTCTAAGTCACATCCCGTTGCATTAAGTGTCCTGAACAGTGACCGCACCTGTCCCGCTGCTACCCTCTTACATAATCACCTACACACACACACGCACGCACACACACACACACACACACGCACACACACACGCATATATATATATATATATATAAAAACACATGCCATCTGTCCTCTGTGGACCCCTGCAGACTCCAGCCAATCACCGCGCAGGAGAATTAGCGTCATTAGCTGCGACCAGTCAGGTAGATGGAATTAGAGGATTAATCATTCGGTCGAGGCTGTCGGCTTGCCTCGCTGCTCTGCGTTCCCTCCAGCTCATCCTGCTGGGTTGCCTCGAAAAACGTCACCACAGCACCGATCATATATCTAAGGCTGAGTCAGTCAACTCTGACAATGTTATACGGCCATTTTTTGACTATTAAAAGTGTGTAGCACTGTGGGAAAAGCTTCAAGCCTAGAGAGGGGAAAGCGAGCAACACTGAAACCCTTCCCTTTCACTTGTTTTAAGTCTATGTGGTTAAAAAATGTCAGTAATGTGTCTGAAAACTAAGAGTCTCTCTGCAAAATTAGACTCTAAGCTAATAAAGGGTGCGTGTGGGTGGAAGCATCAGGGAACAACCCTCTTCCCTCTGTGGAGAGGGCAGAGCAGCATCCAGACAGCTGCTTTTCCTGACGCACAGGCCGCATATGGTCATACACTTTACAAAAAAAAACAACACACGCACACATCTGGAAAGTTAATTTCCTCCCTCCTACGTTTGGGCAGTGCCAACAATAATCACGTTTAACTCTCTGTGTCACTCTTGCTCATGTATTTTGTTCATTTAGTCATAACTGTACGGTCCCTGCTGGGAAGCCGACACTGTGGAAGATGTGACGTATTGCTTTGATATCGTGGAGGTGGGCATGAAATTCTTATTTTGTTCCACATGGTTTTTGTTCCTTCATTAAGGGGAATTAGAACAACTTTACACCTGCTTGAAAAAATGCCTTCCCCCCTCATTCATTTGAATGACACACAGGTCAAAAAGTTGAACTTGCCGTAACTCGCCACAGTACCAATGCCCATAGATTTCAACACGTCCTTATGCCTCATCAGAAAGATTCAGAGATTCTCAAAACAAAATATATGACCATTCTGTTTAACGTTGTGAAATGGAACTACTTGTTTCGGGAAAGATCGTTGTTTGGGTTGAAATAAGTACGAGACGTGATGACTATGTTACGTACGTGACGTGGTTACCTACTATAACTGAAGGTAACTCTTGTGTGTTGAGTTTTCGTTTCACACGGGGCAGGAAGGCCGGCCTGATAGATTTACAGTTCTTTGTAAAGTGAGCGCCACATTTCTTTTTCTGTTCACCTCTCTGTTGCAATGAAAGATAAAATTGCCGCTTTACTCAATTTTCTAGAAGAGTAAATCTTTCCTCCATAATATTACAAAATCACTGTGGCATTTGATAAATCTTCAAACCAATGGATTTATTTACCTGGATTTTACTCAATTGTCTCAATGGTACCTGAAACAACATGCCCCCTTCACACAGCCAGTTTTTTATTTAAATGCAGGGCAGTTTTTGGTCTGAACACACTGAGCTCCTGCATGGTTCATTGTTGTAACTTTGCTTATCATGCTTATCTTTAAAAACACTTCTGCTTATAGACAATTAAACATGAGAGACCAGCAGCAGTTTAGTTCACGGATGTTATTTCTTAAAACAATCTGACCAGGCTGCTTCACAAAGTATTCCAAATGTTCGACAATAAGTCTCAATGACTCGTAAGTGAATTTGATATATACGGTAATTTATGGACTGTATTCATACAGTGCCATGCACATAAACTTAACCCAAACTTTAACATTTCACTGTGTTGAAGTTAGAGTTAAATGATGATAAGAACCAGACGTCATGTTGCGTAGAAGGTGTCTTCCACTATGAACATGTTGGAGCAGCTTGTCTGACTCCTTTCTGCATCACTTTCCGAGTTTCGTTCCCTCCCTCCTGCTGTTTTCTTAGATTTGACCCATTTGCAGCTCATGTAGCGACACAAGTAGATCAGAGACGGATTCAGAACAAGACCAGGATTCCTCTGTGGCCTCACGTCTCTGACAGACTGCAATGATTCTGCACTCAGACGGGATTTAGTAAAAGAGGGCACTTCTCTGTGATCTGTAAGTGTGTAGACCCTCACAGAACAGTAACAGATCTTATTGCATATGTCACGAAATCTCACAAAGAGGTAAAAACTGCACCAAACACCCAGGGTAATCTACCTGAATGTATTCTTTGTCTCAGGAAAGTTGTTCAATTTACTAAAACGATGAGTCCATTAATCGATTCTCTGAATTCACATAAAATAAACTGATCAATATTGATAACAAATTATTGTTAGTTTTCCAGCAAGCAGAAAACAACAAATATTTGCTGGTTTCAGCTTCTCTAATTTAAAGAATTGTTGCTTTTCTGTGTTTTATATCGTGGTAAATTTAATATTTTGATTGTTGGCTGTCCCAGAACTTGTGATGTGCATTTTTCACTATTTTATTTAACCTTTTGTAGATTAATTTATTATTAAATAATAAATTAATAGATAATAAAAATTGGTTTGTTGCAGCTACAGCTGGGTTAAATAATTATATTTTTGTCTTTTTGTGTCATTTATCGTCATTTAATTTCCAGTTAAATTATCCGGTTTTCAGTCAGTTGTGGTTATTTGTTTTAAGTGTTACATCTATAGCTGTAACTCTATTCTATGTTTTATGGACTTTTAATTATTACAGCATACACAAAACAGTTATTATAGGTCAGGTCATCAAAATTTAATGAAATGTGGATATTAGTGCCAATATCCAGCCCTATTTGTATCAAAATCAGTCAGATCCAACACTATAGTGGAGATTTCATTACAAATTCAGAAATAAGAAGCAAAAAAGTGTCGTAATCTTGATGCACAATTCAACCTGATACAAAACGTTTTATTCTTGTTCCTCTTTTTGTTTTTGCTGTTCCGTAATTTTATACAATAATTAATTTCTTTCTTGCACGATTCAAAAATAATCCTAATTTTCTATGTGAAGGAATGTTGAACCGAAACAGACGCATGGAAGTGTAACGTGTGTGTCTTTATTTAAAATATGGTGAAGTGTCCTAAATGTGAGCTTCACGAGGTCACTCAGGGCTCAAACTCACCTCAGGCTATTCGCTGTTTCCCCTGCATTGCTTTGTCATTTGTCATGTAATTGCTCTGGAGTTGCGTAATGGCTTTGGATAGTGCCAGTGTTTCAAGGCCTTTTTTGTTGACTTGCAGTGTGTTTGTCCGCAGGTTGCTTTTCTTCCTTTTATTCACTCAGGCACATTTCGTGAGATTACCTCAGTCCAGACTGAAAGAGACACCAACATGGACATGTATTTTGTAAGCTTGAGATTCTTCAGGGTCCCTTTTCTTTGTGACTTTAGCCATTCAATTATGTTATTGTTTTATCTTTTTGTGCTCCTGGTAAATTCTTTGTAGATTTATTTTCCTCTGCAACTTTTTCCACTCTTTTACATACTCAATGACTTTCCCCTCTGACATATACGACCTATATACCTTGAATACAGGTCTGGAAACTTCACAAATATCATCATACAGCTGACAGGTTGGAAAGCCATAAAGGCTTTTTGAATGTGTTATAGTATCTATGATGTAATCTTAACCGGAAAAACAGCCTGGCAATTTTCATTTACACAACTCCTCTTTAATACAAACTCCTTTCTTCCGGTTTCGATCAGGCTCTGTCTCACTTTCCTGACTGGTTTCACTGTCATTTGTCCCGAATCTGGAATTGAATGCTGCACCTGTTTTTACGAGTAACTACTTCCATCCCAAACAATATCGCCAATATAAATGAAATGACTTTAAAGATGTTAACAAAAACAAGAGCTGCATTTCTCCCACTTTTTTTATTCAGCTCAGCCAGAAATAAAATTCACTCAAAATAACTACAAATGCATGTTTATTTAAGTATGTCTTAAAGGTTAGAATAAATGATTAAACCCGTTTCCTAAATATGTATCCTAAAAATTAAGTTAGTTATTTAGCCTTCTTGCTGTGGTAAATATTGGTATTTATTGGTGTTTTTTGTTGTCCACCATGCTAGAAGTGGCTCTGCAAATTGGGACACATAAGCTATAATGTGTATGCATCAAATGTTGCACCTTATGGGAATGTTGTCCAGATCCTAAATAAATCAAAAAGTTGACTGACTATAAGAAGAAACCTGTGTCCCACACGTGAAGGAAACAGTGAGCTATATCTGGGGTGTTGCCAAAGATGGAAATATTAATAAACATTTCCCACTTGTGTGACACGGTAGTCATTTGGTAGCCTGTCAGTAACAGGTTAAGCACTGCAGTGGCACTTGCACTCAGTGACACTAAAGAGTGAATGGACGAGGAAGTAGAAACGTTTCAGTTGTTTGGTTTTTGTGCGAACAGTTGTACATGTGCAAACTTGCACTTGTTTGTATACCAGTCTAACCCACGCTCTCATAGGTTGACATCAAAGTGTGTGTATGTTTTATGAGTTTGTATGTTTTGTGTTTGCGCGGCACTGCAGGTATGCAGCAGAGCAGGTTCATCTGTGTCAAAGAGAGAAGGGGAGGAGAGATGAGGTCTCCTCCCCCTCCTCCTTCTCCTCCTCCTCCTCAGCCCTTTTTAAAATTCAAAAAACGTTGTTGTCAGGCTGCCACCTAAAGGACACTGATGCTTGCACGTCTGGTCAACTGCGACCTTCTCTCTGATGTTTTTCTAGTGTCTATGAAAAAACAGAAATAGTTTTTCAGCTTTGGAGTGTTTTAGATTTGGTGTGATTGTGTTAGTTTGGTTTTGATATCAGCTGAAGAAGAAATATGTTGCGTGCTTGTGGAATAAATCCACAACTTTAGTTTTTAAGAATGCATGTAGTCATGATGTTCCCTGTTGTGTGTTTGATCGAGAGTCTAAATAAAACTAATCCGCTCTTTGTCGTAAATATGATATACATGATCAATTTATTACCTCTTTTCAGAGTAGTGCTGAAATAATTTGTTGTTGTTTGTTGATAGATCAGTTAGTTTATCAACCGACCGATTTTAAGTAATTTTTCATAGCAATACTAGGAAACATTTGCTGCTCCAAAGTTAAGAGATTTTGCTGCTTTTCTCTCTCAAATTGTAATTATGTTGAACCGAAAGATCGACTGAAACCACGACAAACAAACAAACTGAAAGCGACCCAGCTTTGCTTTTAAAAAGCAACCCAAGCAGTTTTACTCCAACTTTATGTGAATCAGGACAACAGCTTTGCATAAAGTGAACACCGTGTTCTGAATCTCACACTACTCTAAATATAAAGTATGTGATGCCAAAGCATCTGCAGCCATTTCCGTCTAATATTAGCTGGGATGCATTCAGTGCCTGAAGCCTCAGTCTCTCTCTTCTTCTCTCTGGCTCGGATGTGGTTTTATCTCCGACTGAAGAACAGTGGACCAGTAGATTATTATTCCACTGCAGAGCTGCAGGCAGCACAGATAAGACTATGCAGGTCTCCTATCTGGAGCTGGCAGCGCCACTCTCGGTTCCTTCCTATTCTCTGCTCATTAACTCCTGCTCTGGCCTGAAATAGGAAATTAGGAGTGTGCTGAGCTGCAATCAGAACTGTTTATTGGCTGCTGCAGTGTAGTTTACCCTCAGACTCTTCTTCCTGCTGACGGCACAGTAGGTGTTGTGGTTGCAGTTGACTTCTGTGATTGAGGCTTACTGGTCAGTATTGTAATCGGTCAGATCAATTCAATTTGAGGTCTTAAACAAATTAGTTGAATCCTCGACAAAATGCCAGGAAACTGCGATAAATGAGATAAAAGAGGCCGAAATTATTTATTTAAATAACTTGAGTTGTTCGTCCAACATACCCAAAGATATTTAATTTGTAATAAAACCACAAATTAAAAAGGAGCAAAACCTGAAATTTAAGAAGCTGGATCCAGATAATATGTAACCTCTTTGCTTGATAAATGACTTAATCAATGAACTGATTATCAAAATGATTGCTGCTTAATTGTCTGTCAGTGTTTGTCAACCCAGAAACACTAGATCACTTCTCATAACTATATAGTTTATGTGCTAGCCAGCAGTTTAATTTATTTCAACTTTTCTTTCTGAGAAGTCCAGTCTTTTCTCCTGTTAAGTTGGCATGGCGAATGGATATTAACAGCCATGAGCAAAATGCCACGCCATGGTTGCTGAATTAATAACATTCAACAGTGAACGGATTTATACTGAGCTAAATCGGCTGTCTGTGAACCGTAATCTTAAACTTTCTCTTGATATTAACAGCCCTTGCAACATCATTTTAAACTCAGTGATTGGACTTTTTTTTTTTTTTAAAACCGAAATGGTCCTTGAAAGTCGTAGTTTACTTTTCTCTTTTATATTTTTACATTCATAAACAGGCTTGTACTTTTTTACTTTTTTTTTTTTTTTAATCAAAGTAGTTGATTATTTTCTGATTCAGGTGCTTGTCTTTGAAAATGATGATTGAATCAGGAGAGCTTCATGTCTATCCAAACAAACATACAGACCTACACAGAAAAAGGACTTTATTTTCAAAACCCCGGACGCCCGAAGTAACTCCTGCCACTTCTCGACTCTACACGATAACACTTGTACACCTCGACTAAAGCGCTGTGTACTTTCAAAGATAGCAGCACCTTCGATGTTAGAGGTCAGCTTCTTAACTGAGGTTCAGCTCCGTATTGATCAGGCAGTCAGTCTGCTCACACCAGATGTCCGGCACCAGCTGCTCAGGAATACACCGCTGCTATAATGGAGTCAAGAAGACACCCTGTGCATTTTTAATGAGCCAACCTGGCGGTGCAGCCTTTAGTTACATAATAAGTGCTGTTATTTGACATGGCCTGTATTGCTGCTGTCATTGGAAGACCTTTTAGTGCTTGTTATGCTCAGGCTTTGCATGAAGCTTATACTGAGAGGGTGTCACAACCTTGTGGCCTAAAAAGCTGAAAACCACTGATATACAAGCATTTCCTCAATCTGTCAATACGTCTACTTCTTGAAATTGCTGAATTGAGAATATAAGACATTTATTTAACTGCAAAAAGATTCTTTATATTGAGTTGCATCCAGCTGTATCTGTACTTCAAATCCTTCTTAAACCTTCTGTCTGTGTCAACGACTTCTCCCTTGAATAAAATTACTGTACTTATTGCTCTACATTTGAGCAGCCAAGACTTAATATTTATACAAGATCTGAGGGAAAACTGGAAACTTGGGCACATATGCCATAAGGTGCCTAAGAATCTAAAACGTATTAAAAAAGTAAACGGGTTTGTTTTGCCGTGTAGCTCCACAGTATGCTGCTGGGAAAAAAACACCATTAACATTTTCTTTTATGAACTCTGCCACTTAAGTGAAGTTGAATCTCTGCTTTGGGAGGAAAATGTGTTTTTTGTGGCTACCACTGAAGTCTGATACTACCTAACTGGCTCTTCTAATGGTCGATTGACTATCAGGACTTCCCCTTTGACAGACACAGGCACTAAATCACATGTTCACTCAGCATTATACAGGAAAGACCACAGAGCAGTGTCGGCACTGAGCGCCACATGCAAGTCGAAATATTAAGCAGGGACGATGGCAATTATCCGTTTGAGGAGAAGCTTTTTTCGAAGAATCTCAATACATGAAGAGGATGATGTGTTTACTAGTGGCTCACCGCCAGAGGTAATATTTTATACATTTTCAATTATTGAGCCTAACTTTTAAGCTGCGACTTGCTGCAAAGTCTACTGTTTTGCACAATAGTGTTGCAGAGTGTTTCTGGTTTGCAGAATGGCCTCGATGGTAGAACTTGCAAAGTAAGTTTCCCTGTTTTGCCCCTGACTTTCTGTCAAATGCTGGCTTCTCACATCTTTTCAGGTAGAAGAAACTACAGTAAATAATGTAATAAAGGCGAATTATATTTTTATATATATATATATATAAAAATATAATTTGCCTTTATTACATTATTTACTGTAGTATATATATATATATATTCACTCTCCACCTTTATTTTGTCGTGATACTGTATTGTGCAGCACACCTCTCAGTCTTCATCGAGTCCACTGAATATTCGATTCTCCTGTGTACCTCCAGCTGTTTGCTCGGCTCCTGCATATTTCATCCCTATTGATCCCCGTGCAATAAAAACATCACAGAGCCGGTGTTAGGACGCCTCGGGGCACTGGCATTATTTATGGCTCTCTCTGCCCTGCGCTTTGCAGCCAGGCATCGTCTTTGTAATGCCAGCATGAAATAATCATGACAAGCAGCAGCCCATTGACTGGATCAGTCACACGTCAGGGTTTTTGAAGAAGGATGCTCTGTCCCTAGAGGCAGCACGCTGGCTGTACTACAGCTGAGGATATGTTGCAGTTCGACTGGATACAGGAACTAACTTTAAACCAATAGTGTTGTAATTCATACCCACACAATCTTTTTTGTTAACGAAGTGAGAGTTGCAGTATAGTCTAAAAACATTTAGTTTGTGGTTGTTCAGATTTCCAATCCTGAATCTCATGGACAAATGTGTGCATCTGTATTTAACAGAATAGATTTTTCTGAGGAAAATGTTTCACAGTCCTTTGCTCGCAGCTGTAAGGATGAGCGTGGACAAACATTCCTACCAATGCATCTTGATACTCGGTTTCATTTCCCTTTTTTCTACCTGACTTTGGTCACTGCCACTCTGTTATACAACAGCACTTCCTTCCCCTCTCCTCCTCCTCCTCCCCTTCATTCAATGTTTTGCTCATCTGTGGTCAACAATGGCTGTGTCAGCTTCAACTACATCCATTTCCTTTTGTGCTGCCACGCCATTCAATCAAAACTCAAACACTGCAAAGATTAAGTGATTGACTCCACGCGGAGCTCAGTAGGAACATGGCATTAACAGTGTGGGGGTGAGGTGTTTGATGTGTGCTCAGGGGGGGTTAAGTTGTTTTAGTGCCCGCCAGCTTGCATGTGCAGCTGTTGATTTAAAAATAAAAAACATAAATAAATAAATCTAAAAGCTGTGAATTTCTCACTCTGTCGAGGAACTTTTCCCTGATTTATATAACTGACTTAAATCCACTCACAGATGACTCACAGTTCCACTTCTCTCTCCCTCTCTCTCTCTTTCTCTCTTTTCGCCCCATCAGACGTCTTCGTCAGGCCACGGCCGCTCCGAGTCTCCTGTCTACACCAACCTCCAGGAACTAAAGATCACCCAGAACAACCTGCCCCCTTTTCCCTCCAGCTCCCCCCTCCACGTGCTGGGCGACTGGGAGACCTACAAGGACCAGAACGGCAGGCACTTCTACTACAACCGCTCCACCCAGGAGAGGACCTGGAAGCCCCCCCGAGCCAGGGACCCGAGCACCGGGAGCTCCAGGGGAGAGAGCCACAGCGCAGGAGAGAGCTCCGAGGTATGTGTACATGTACAGAGGATTCGACGTAAAACACGCAAACATACACACATTCTTTTACATCTTCACGAGGAACTCCCAGGGACTACACTCACAGTCCTAAATGAACAGTTGTAAAGTCCGTTTTTGGCAAATAAATCAATAATGATCACAATAATTGGTAAGTTTTTTTTAAATAATTACTCTTTATTTAACAGTACAAAACTAAATATTTTCCATTTTTTAAAGAAGGAGTTACATGTTCAGATCATGTGTCACCCACTGGGTCAAAAATAAAAAAATAAAAAAAGCAGATGTCCTTAAAGTTTGGGCGAGAAGCGAGGACAGTGCTGGGCAACATATCGATATTATATCGATATAGTGATTTTAGAATAGTATCTAAGAGTTTGGATATTGTAATATGACATGAGTGTTGTCTTTTCCTGGTTTTAAAGGGTGCGTTACAGTAAAGTATTTTAATTTTCTGAATTTACCAGACTGTTATAGCTGTTCTATTATTTGCCTTCACCCACTTAGTCATGATATGCACAGTACTGCTCATCTATTTATCAAAAATCTCATTGAGTAAATATTTAAAAGCACCAATATCAGCCCTACAATATCATCGCAATACCGATATCGAGGTATTTAGTCAAACATATCGTGATAATTGAGTTTGTCCTCTATATCGCCCAGCCCTAGTGGGGGATTATAATGATATTTAGTATGAGGTAGTCATTGGAACAAGAGATCTTTTTAAAAAGGTTACAGAAATAAAAACATTGTTTTTACAGGTAAAACACAGGTAACCACATTTCTTGTGTGTATACACTAACCGTGGAGAGTGAGGAATTTGAGAAATGTGGAGATTAGAGTCTGCAAAGCTCTTGGGGCCTTGTCATTTCACACATATGAACACCTGGTTAATAACTGCATAAAGCAGGTGTGACTGTTATTTAATTTGGGTAACACAGATCTCCCCTCCTGTCTGAACATCTGAGACAATGTTTATAACAAACATTGCTTTCTGAAGAGCTCTTCTGACTGAACTATAACTTGGTTCTTAGTCTTCATTCTAAACTCAAATTTAATCATTAGATTTAATCCATTCAAAAATCCTACTTTTAACTAAATAGTTTGAAAGTATTTGCCCTAAATTTAATGACAATTTGCAAAAATGTTGTAAATCTAAACTCAAACGGGTTCTCACAAGCATAGAATTACAAGAACTCACACACTTGCTTGTATATAAACAGTGAAAGCATTAGTCAGAGACCGATATTAAAAATATATAAAGAATACGACACGCTAGCTCTTCATCACATGTTGGGACTGCCTTGTGATTAACAACGCTGTTACATGCAGACAGAGCAAGGCAAACGTATTGTTCACTTCTGACATTTTGTTGGAGGAGAATAAAAAGCTTTTTCTCTCTTTCTGACATGAATGTTGATTATACACCTTCACCAGAATAATTGTAAAACTATGATTTTAAAAAAAAAAAAAAAAAAAAAAAAAAAAAACTCATGTTGCTTTTTGCAGAGTGGAAATTATTACAGTTGTGATTTATTTGATGAATAGTGAATGGCTTTATATGTTTTATGATGAACTACCACACAAACACACTTTGTGTCATACCAGATTAGCCTGAATCATTTGGGAGTCACCTCTGAATTTGAGTTCCATTAAATGGCTGTACCACACTGCCACCTACAGGCAACACGCAGTCACTGTTACTTAATTATTCTGTGTCACAGCTGCAGCCAGCCTCAGATTTTCACCATATTTTTCAAAATCAAGCATGAACATGAGTGATTTTTTATAACCTCTGTGATGTGTCTCCTGGTTCTCTGTATTAGTGGTGTTGGGCAGTTTCTGATGATTCATTGGTTCTGGGTGCATGGCTGTCTTTTCTCCGCCGTACCTCCATGGTGAAAGATGCCCTCTCTTTTCTCTTCTCTCTTTGCACTGATGGTAGACCACTCCCCTCTCGCTCTCGCCGTCTTTCCTTCCCTTCCTCTCGCTCTCCATTGGTCGACTCCAGCCTCTGTCGTCAGAGGACACCTGCTTCAGTACCTACTCTAGCCAGTCAGACAGTCAGTATGGCTCGCCGCCACGTGGTTGGTCGGAGGAGATGGATGAGCACGGCCACACGCTGTACGTCAGCGACTATACTAATGAGAAGGTACCGGCTGCACGGGGCTGATCTGCTGTCTCTTTACCGTGGTGATTTCTGGGAATGCATGTGGAAGAGTGTTTTGGGTTGATTTATAGTAATTTTCCTCCTGAATGAATCAACTACTAGAGAAAGGATTAAAATATCCAACTGTTTTCTGCAGTTTCAATCATAAGGCACTCAAAAGCAATTTCCTCACTATCCAGAAACAGATTTTTTTTTGTATAGATTTAAAAAAGGAAAAGTAGAGACTTACAGTACAGGACTCATCACAGCATTACAATCTATTTTCAGTATTTCATATGATGAAGGACACTAACATTTGAGTTAGTATGTTGGTCAGTAGTTGTGATGTTCATGCAGCAATACTTGGGTGTTGTCAGGACTAATGAGTCTTCTGTTTCTCCTGTCGGCCCGTGTTCACCACCAGTGGTTAAAACACGTTGATGAGCAGGGCAGGCCATATTACTACAGTGCAGATGGTTCAAGGTCAGAATGGGAGCTGCCGAAGGTAAGACTCTGAAGCAATTCTTACAATTTATCAAATGTATAAAAGTCAGCATGTGAACAGTTCAAAATGACATGATTAATCTAGAAAATGAAAATAATTGTGGTTGCATTAGGTGAAATGTAAAGTAGCGGTTTATTGATACAGTATGATCCCCTGTTCCCTTTCTCCAGTACAACCACTCCCCTCCCCAGCCGTCTGGAGACCCTCCAAAGAGTCGCAGTCTGGACAGGAAACACCCTGAGCCCATCGTCCTCACCAAGTGGAGACACAGCGCCTACGTCCAAGACCCCAACGACAAGGTCTGACACCCAAATCTGCAAACTACAGAATCACTGTTAATACTTAATTTCCCTTATAGCAAAAAAACATTTCACAGAAAAGTACATTTTACAATCAATGTCTTAACCACCTGCCAGTGGTGGTTGTGTGCTTGTGACTGTACAGAATGAGTTTGTTCCAGATGGAGCTGGTATCTGATGTGTTTACTGGTGAGATGTATTATTACATGCGTCCAGGGGTTCAGTTGTAGTTGGTTGCTTTGCAGCGGCTGTTAAAAACCAGGCGTTTCCGTGCAGGCTCTGCCCGCCAGCACCCGTACAAACACCAAGTCAGTAGCCTGTCGCACCGACCAATCAGTGCCTCGTCCCTTAATCCAAGCAGACAATCGGCTTGCATGATAATAATCACACAGCAGGATTCATAATAACATCCCCATCTTCATGTCAAATTCTTTTTAGCCTGATTTCCTGAGTTGATTGTTCATATAACACCAAGAAACTGAATCATGAATCATAATGTTAGGATTTTGAAATGATTTGTCTTCAAAACAAAATGCTGAAGAATGAATAAAGTATTTTGTAGTAGCAGCATGGGCACTGTGTTAAATACCTGCCTCCACATCTAATTAATAACCCATCCGTGCCTCCTGGACATCACACAGGTACTCGACACACTTTGCAGAATTATAATCTCCCTGCTAATTGCCATCACACTCCCTCAGCTGTTTGTGTCTTCTTAACCTCTCATCATCTTCTCATTAACCTTCTGTTGTTAGCCCATGTGACAGTGTGTTTTTTTTCATCCCTATCTCCTCACTAGGACGCTCCTCTGGGCCCCAAGCCCTCCTCTCCCGACTCTGACTCCCGCCCTTCGTCTCCTAAGACCCCCACCTCTGTTAGTACTCACCCCTCACCCCTCACCTCCCAGCAGGCTCTGTCCTGCAAGGGTTTAACCCTGGTTGTAGAAAGTGACACGTGTTGCATCTTATTGCAGGGTTCCTACACGGGTATGGAAAATCTGGAGATAAATAGATAAATTGTTTATTATATATGTTATATATGTTATACTGGGATTGTTTCCCAGTATACAGTTACAATCTCACATATTTTGATATTTGTTACAGTAAAGAGGTTTATCTTTATACAGCAGATATAAAGTTACAGTAAGAGAGTAAATGTGAACTTCAGCCTGTGTAGAATCCCTGTTAATAAGCAGTAGAGCTGCAATGATAAGTCGATCGACAGGAAAATAATCGGCAACTATTTTGATTGAAAGTCATTTTTCTTTTCTTTCTTTCTTCTTTTCTTTTTTTTAAATGTCAGAAAAAGCTGTTTCCCGCCTCTCAAATATGGAGATTTCCTGCTTTTTCTGAGTTTCATATCAAGTTAAAGTGAATGTCTTTGGGTTTTGGACTGACAAAACAAGACATTTAAAGACATCACCTTAGACTTTAAGAAACCGGGATGTACATTTTTCACTATTTTCTGACCATTAATTGACCAAAAGATTATTCTAGAAAATAATCTGCTATGGTTAGTTGAGGCTCTCATAAGCGGGGCTGATGGGTAACGTTGTTGAGGAGTTGCTTGGATTGATCTGCTGTTGGGTTTGTTTCTGGTCGTCTGTGTTTCCCCAAAGATTGTCCTCTGTGTTAACATCTGGAACAAAAATTTCAAAGTAATTTTTGCTAACAATCCATGCTTTTATTTTATTCTGATGTCTCTGGGCACTTTCTAGTGTTAAGTGTCTTCTTTAAGTGGGGGAAAAAAAGGTTTTTCCTTCAAGCTGTGATTGTTGTGGTGGCGGGGTTCTTGTGGTGGCGATGGTGTTTCACAATGGAGTGACACACTCTTATTGTTTACCGACATTTATTTTGACAGTAGCTTTCTCTCCTGTCATCCTTAATAATAGTGATTGATGTGTATGTGTGTCCTAATGTTTTTTTTCTCTCCAGCCATCTGAAAAGTGCGGCGTTCTGAATGTGGCAAAGATCACGGAGCAAGGCAAGAAAGTACGGTGAGCATCACAGACTAAAAACTAGACCAATGTTGACATTATGCTGTATTATGTAGAGTTAGTTTTAAAGGTAACCTGTGATGCATATGCTATGGAGCATATTTACCAGTGGATTCCTGGTTTGTTTGTATTTTGTGCAAGCACAATACAATCCTGCAGATCTCTTTTCATATTATTCTGATAGTCATTTAGTATCAAAGCACTGACAAACCAAAGCAAGGAAGAAGAAGAGTTCAAGATCGTAAGGATCCCCACAAGGGTGAGAAACCGTAAATATAAACACAACTCCTCAGGCTAATTTAAAGCTAAAATGCTGAATTTCCCAATTAGAAGAAAAGTTTAATAAATAAATAAAAGCGATATCGCTAAGCGTGAGGCCAGCATTGTCCCATGATTGGGAAACATTTTTTATTTTTACATTTTCTATAAGGATGAGAGTCTTTTTAAACCCTCTTAAAGAAATATAAAAAAATATTTTGTACAAAACCTTTTTTCCCCCTTTTTAATAAAATAAAACAAACTCCTCGAACACATCAGTGTTAAATTGTGTCTGAACACAAAGCAGTTGTTCAATATCTTTGCCCGTCTGAATGATTTAAATGACAAAATATCTGATCAAAGTTAACGAGTAAGAACAGTGAATACTTTGAAACTTGACAGCATCGATACTTTGACACATTGCATTCATCACCCAAAGATAATTGAGGTCGGATTCTCGGCTCGAATGCTGAATAGTGGGAAGGTCTCTGCGGATTTATTTTCAGTACTATTACAGTGTCTATGATCTGTGTTGCAGGAAGAACTGGACTTCTTCCTGGACAGTGCTCCAGGGATCCACGCTGCTATTCACCAAAAACCAAGGAGGCGGGACCAGCTGGGTTAGTCACAGAACACTTTTACACAGAAAGATCCTTTCTAGACAAAACAGTCACAGTTCAACCACATGATGAGAAATGTAGCTTTATGCCCACTTTTCTTTGACAACACAATGTCTAGAAGTTTATTTTCTTAAGTAGTTTGTCAGGGCACTGTATGGGAGTTGGGGTTGAATCTTCTCGTTTCTAGATGTTTCCTTTTCTGTCTCTTTCCATGCCTCCATCTCTCTGGCTCCCCCCCCATCATCCTTATCTTGACCCCCTCCCTCCCTTCCATGCAGCCATACTACCACAGTGACTCCTTCCCTGAATTTCTCCTGTCACTGTTGAGTAACTGGAGGCCGTCTGCTAAGAAACGTCCTGCCGTCTCCTATGGCTGCTCTGGGCTCGACAGAGCCTCCTCTGTATGTGCTTCCTCCTTCCTTTTGTGTGCTTCTCTCTCCTCCTCCTCTGCATGCCACCACCCTCCTGTCAGTCATGACTTCCAACCCCACACTGTGTCATTAGTCACTGTCATGGGGAAACGATTAGGGACAATATTACTGTGTCACTACTTCCTAAAATGTTTCAGTCTGTGGCTTGACTTGACTTTAAACAGGGACATTTATTTTACATTTTTAGGCAATTGGGTAGGATGGAGTTCCTGTTTTGTAGGTGTTCCTGGTCTGTAGGTGTGTCATGCGTTCTGAGTACACAGGCAGGATTACTTTTAGTTTGTAGTTGCATGTGTGTAGGCTGATGGAGCATAACTTAACAGACTTTGCTAATGTGAAACCTAATTTTCTGCAAAGTATAGTTAATGAGCTCTCAAGGTAAAAGAAATGATGATGAAGTTTGATTGTTTCATTGGATGATATTACTTAATCTTGAGAATTTTAATCCAGCATGCACATGCATCAAATTGCTCTACAGAATTACCTTTTACAATAATTCAATTTGATATCCCTTTTATGTCTGTGTCAATTTTAAGACAAATACAACAACTAAAGTCATGACTGTTACTGTCATATATCATATAACTATCATATCGTAATGAACAGTGCTTTACTGGAAGGTGTTGCTCAAATCTTAGCTGGCAGTTGAAAAAAGTTGATCAATACAAACTTTGAATCTAAATCTGTATATATTATTCATTATCAAAGTAGCATATTGTTTCTCATCTACACAAATGATGCATGTTTGAACAGTCAAGGCTGCAGATGTGTATATAAACAGGCCCTGTTGTGTGTTCGTCTCCTTTGATTTGTTTCCTCTCTGTGCAGTTTGGAGGCGGTCAGTCCAAACCAGAGTTCACTGTGGATCTGAGGGGCGGCGCGGTGGAATGGGCTTCCAAGCACAAATCCAGCAAGAAGCACGTTATAGAGGTGGGAGAGAGCTCCTCAATATCCTGCTTGTGTTCGTCCTTTCTTTTTAAATAACAAAAGCACTGAGAAGTCTCAGCCCCCTCCCAAGCACTAAGGCTGCTTTTTAGAGCAATTTGCCATCTAATATACATTTGTTTCTTTATTGTTATTTGCTGCTGAGTGTCATGCACTGTTGTGTTGAAGGACTTAAATGCCAGTGGAAGAACAATCCACTCATCACTTTTATCACTGTCACTTAAGAGTGTGTTGTTTTATATGCCAGTGCCAAAGACAAATTTCCATTTTATGAAAGATCTAATGGACAATAAAGTAATCTAAATGAATCCTTCCATCCTGTAGTTTATATTACTCCGTTGTGAACTCCTTTCCCACGTTTAAGTTTAAGAAGTTTAATTCCAAAACAGTAAAGATGCTTCTGATGCTTCTTCTTCTAAAATCGGGACTTTTTATTCCAACAAACTACACACAGTACATGAGAAAACAAACAATAAAGACAAAACCAGGTCACAGTCGCTGATCGGTGTTGATTACTTTGCGTCTCTCTTCCGGGTGCAGGTGAAGACTCGGCAGGGCACAGAGCTGCTGATCCAGTCAGAAAACGACATCGTTGTCAGCGACTGGTACCGAGCGCTGCTGGAAACCATCAGCACCCATGTGAGCACCACCACCGTCGCCCAGTCCCAAAACGCCTCGTATACATATATTATTTATCATAGAGCTATTACAGAATACTAATTGTAATGTATAGAAAAGTTTCAACTGCTGAACTCAGTGTCCTGTCAATCTCAATCATATTACTCAGATGAGAGGAGGGATTGATTTATTTGAATAAAACCTAAATTGCTACCCGCACAGCACTATTTCAGATTGTTGAGAAAAGTAATTCAGTGGATTTTGTCGCAGCTAACTTAATACTCTCAGCATGTTCACTTTTTGATGATAATACATATTTTTTAAATCAGATGTCCTTAAACTCTGCGGCATCTCCAACTGAAAACCAGCTGCTCATTTTAACCACTGGGTTCAAACTGAGAACAGCGGTGTGATAAATAAATACGAATATGTTGTGCTTTGCAGGATAATGAATCAATGGTTATTGTTTTTTCTGTTTCTTTAGCGAGACACCCTACTAAAACACGAAGTAAAATGTATGGACAGCCACTTAACTCATTATGAAAATGTAGACTAAATTAAAACTGAGTTAACATTTGAAAAATGGCATAGAAAATATTCTATTTAGAAAAATAACTGGAAGTTGAGATACCAGTTGTTTTAAGGTCAACTCACTTTTAATCAACAGAGCAAGTGTGTTGTTTTCCTGCCTTTTAGAGTCCAAAGGTGCAGTAGGTAGAGGTTTTTACAACCTGTATCTTATTTCTGTGTGTGTCTTAGGCTTGGGAGTCTGAAGAGGACATGCCGGAGTCGCCTGGTGCGGAGACGCATGACAAGGAGAAAGAACACAGAGACTCAAAGAAAGGCAGAGGTCTGTGTGGTGTTTAATGGTGTTACACAGATGTATGCACTCATACAAAGTGTGCTGTGTTTTAAAAGTACAATTATAAATCATAATTCAAAGATTTAAGACTTGACATGACAGCAGGACTTCTCTAAAGAGAACATGAACAGGATACACACATTACATAAGGCTGAAAATGAAAGCTCTACGTGTCGTACGTACCATAAAACGACTGCATATCAGTTTTCATTTCCCCCAAACATCGAGCGTCCGTCATGGCGATCAGCGTGTTGAGACGAGTGGTGGATAACACTGTCCTGTCCCGTCTCTCCTCTGCAGCCATGAAGACCTCCACCAGCATGGACGCCTCCGACAACAAGAAGACCAGACACAAGCTGAAGAAGTTCCTGACCCGGCGTCCGACCCTGCAGGCCGTCAGAGACAAGGGATACATAGAAGGTACCAGAGAGCCATGAGTTTTACTTAGAAACACAAACCTTTCTCACCTGTGTGCACATTCTGAGAACAGGGATTAATCTTAGGATTCCTGTGATATTATGGAATTCAAAAAGGTATTACAGGCAGCAAAGAGTTTATTCTTTGTAGAAATCAATAAATGTCAAATTCCTTTTACTAATATATCAATATTGAAGAAAGTATTTTATGTTGATGTTGTACATGTGTGGTATAAATTGCTGGCTTTTAGAAAGCTCAGCTTTAGAAGGAACAGGCTGGTTTCTATCATTTTATCCTTTCACATATTTTCATTTATTCTTGTACATTTTCTGTCGTCTGTCTGTGTTTTGGATTCATCATTAGTGTCTTTGACATCTATCATAAACTAAACTACAGAAGCCCTGAGAGGCAAGTGAGAAAACACATTCTGCTGATTAGTTTTAGTTTTCTCATGTTTATGTAGAAAAGGTGAAAAAAACAAGATTTTCTTTCCAATTTCCTTAATTATTATGTTTTCAATCTATGAAACCGTTTTGCCAGGTAAAAAAAAAAAAAAAGAAAGAAAGTTTTTCCACTATAAGTGACTTTTTTTTTTCCCATTTGTGAAAACAGGTAAGAAAAAAAAGGTTTTGGCAGCTGACATTTTTTTGGTCTGAAATGTATTACGAAAGACATGACAGTCGTGTTACATAACTTGCTAACACACACAATAAGTGTACTTTGTGTTAAGAGGTCACGGAGGAATTAAAACTCACCTTGAAGAAAACACGAGCTGCAGCCTCTTGTGGCCGACATGAGTGTTACAACAACAAACAAAAAAAGAAAAATCACCTGCCAAAGCTTTTTTTCCACATGACAAAATAAATAAAAGATAAATAAAATATATATATCCTGGTAAAACTTTCTCACAGAAAACTATTTAGATCAGATATAGGAAATGGATCAACAGTATTTTTTTTTCTCACTTGCCTCTCAGGATTTTCGTACTACACAAACCAAAACTCTATAAATAAATAATATTTAGAGTTTCTTAATATAAGTCCATTTGCTCTAATCTTCTTGTTTCTTCTTCTAATATCCTTATTTTATATTTAATGCATCCTCCAAGGAGTCGATTCCACAGGAATCAGGAAAAGTTCATGTTTTATAGTTCTATAATAGTTAACAGGGACACGTTTTATAGTTATAGACATGTTGTGTATTTTTCACAAGTTTTGGGCTTTAAAGAGCCCACAGAAAGAAGATTGTTTGGCATTCTTTTTTATCTCTAATAAAAAGTAATTATGCACAGTGAGTGTCGATAAAACAAACATAAAACGAGGACTTTGGACGTTTTTTATGACGGTGTTTTTGTCTCTCCGTGTCTTCAGATCAGGTGTTCGGCTGCAGTCTGTCCACATTGTGTCACAGGGAGAACGGCACAGTGCCGATCTTTGTCAAGATGTGCATCGACCACGTAGAGAACAATGGTAGGTTCAGATATGTGCCGCTTTACCACACCTGAGTCAGAAGGAAATTATTCTAGTTTCTGTGGTAAAAGAAGGGTGGGGTTTACGGCCTCATGATAACGAAGGGTGTGGCTTACCATAGGAATAATTCGCATTACTGAACTGATTCATGTTTTCCTCCCATGATCCCCTGCAGGTTTGTGTGTAGACGGGCTGTACAGAGTTAGTGGGAACCTGGCTATCATACAAAAACTACGCTTTGCTGTCAATCATGGTAAGTTTATTTTTTTCGGAACTGCTTCTCTTCATTTTACGAGATTTAATAGTGTAAACAGGTTATTTAGGAGTATTCCTTGAATTCCTCGCAGTTTCTTTTAGTCGCGTAAGACTTTAAAGGTGTCTGTGTTCCGCACTCTGAGTGAAGGGTTTGTGTGTTTCCAGATGAGAAGGTGAACCTGACAGACAGCAAGTGGGAGGACTTCCATGTGATCACTGGAGCTTTAAAGATGTACTTCAGAGAGCTGCCGGAGCCTCTCTTCACCTACGCTCTGTTCCATGACTTTATCAGCGCCATCAGTACGTGTAACAAACAGCTGTACCACCAATATCTGTATTTATTCATGAATTAACTTGCGCTTTAAAGTGAGTGTACTGTCTGTATTGCACATTCGACATGTTGTAAGCCTCTTTAAGACGACTAAATTCTTCCTCAGCTCAATAAGCATTTTTTCCCACGAGTTCCTTATGTAGAGGTTTTTGTTACATTACATTTCATCTCGCTGACTCTTTCACAATAAGTGCAAACAACCATGAGGATACAAACTCAGAACAGCTAGAATCTTGCAAGTTTTTTTTTTTTTTTTCTTAGATTTGAAGACTTTCTGCCAACCTGATATCAATGGGGAGCTCGCTCCACCATTAAAAACAAACAAAAAAATTATATTTTTGGCTTACTTGAAGAGTTTAAACCGAATTCAGGGAGGTGTTGAAAAGTGAAACATTGGATTTGAATTTCTGTCCTCTTTTTGTCTCGCCATCATGTCTCCATGTACAAGGTACAATTATTCCAAATATGAAAATAATCCCAAATTGATCTGGGTCATGTAAACAGCATATTTCGTTTCCCTATTCTGAATTGGTCCTTATTCCAAATGTAGCTTTTGGGATATACCGATATAATTCAGGTTTTAGGGGCATTCTTTAGACATGCAGTGTATTAGGAATATGCGTCTCAATCGGGTTTTTAACCACCGTTTGCGTCACACAGCCTCTTGCCTGTTTACGACCGGCTGTGTGCGGTGTACACAAACCAACCAGCAAACAGCTGGCGAGGCTTTCGTTTTGCGAAACATGCAGAACGGTGACGGTAATGAGAGCACAACACGGGAGCAACATGACTGCTGTTGGAAAAGGAGGGAAAGTTATTTAAAGTAGCTAAAGGACGTACGTCATGGGGGCGTTTTATGTTCATCGGATTATGCACGGCTGCATGTGAACAGGATTATTTGTGAAATATTAATTTTCATTCGCCATGTAGTAGCGATACTTAGTTAGTAGCGATATTAAGGGCAAAAATGGAATATTTTGTGTACGGAAACGTCGTCAGTGAGACAAAAGAAGAATGCATGCAACTCTTTGAATCCAGATTATTCATTCAGATTTTGATAAATGTGTTTTCTGTTCTGCAGAGAATTCAGACTACATGCAGCGAGTTCAGTCCATCAAAGATCTGGTCAGACAGCTGCCCGACACCAACCACGACACCATGCAGGCTCTCTTCAAACACCTCAGGAAGTGAGAAAAACTCTTTATTTCTATCTTATTGATTTCTTTTTCCACTCAGAGCAGAATGTTAATTTTAATTTTATCCACTAATTTACGTCAGTTTACCTACAATGGCCCTAATACGTCATTGTACAAAACGGATTTCTACAAATAACACGGCTTTATGAAGCAGATTGACAAACAATAGACTTTTTCTGTTAGAATTCTGTCTTCTTCTCGAGGTTTATTTTCCTTTTCGAGTTTTAATATTTGCCACTGTGTCTCGCTGGTTCATCTAGGGTGATCGACTACGGTGAGGAAAACCGTATGACCACCCAGAGCGTGGCCATCGTGTTCGGCCCCACGCTGCTGCGGCCTGAAACAGAGACCTGGAACATCGCGGTCCACATGGTCTACCAGAACCAGATAGTGGAGCTAATACTGCTGGAGTACGAGAACATTTTCGGCAGGTAGAGAGAGACGCCGGAGGATGAGTCTTTTTTTCTCTCTCTCTCCCAACGTAGAGCTCTTCCTGACCCAGCGTGGCCCTGCCAATAACAGCCCGGCTTGGCCCTGGACTGGCTCGGCTCGGGCCTGGGGGCAGCTTCTCTTCATCTCAAACCAACTTGCAGTCACTGGCTTTCTCCACTCGTGCAACCTCCGGACCAAAGCCACGCTAATAAGTCATGAACCAAAACATAGATGTAACTAAATAGCGACCAAAAAAAAGTTTAGACTCTTTGCACTTTTCAGCATCTCATTTTCTCCTGCAGCTGCATTTGTGCCACTTTACTGCAAAGGTGACGTCCTCCTGTCCCGACACTGGATTCCTAAAACTAATACACGGGCCAAACGAGCCTCTACTACTGCAGAGACGGACTGAGACCAAAACAGAAGAATGGGCCTCAGTTGCCTGGAAGTAAGGAGGAGGTGTCAGTGTTGGAGAATGTACTGTATTGTATAACCTACCATCACTCCTGTATGACCCACACTGGGGAACCAACAGAAGAAAACAAACTGCTGTGCTTCGCTTTACATGTTTAGACACTAAGAGAAGAAACGAGGAGAAGAGGGGATGATATGGAGCGCTTCAATTTAGGAATTATATGAACATTTTCTGCCCTTTCCGTGCTGTTCTCCCTTTCACTTCCTCTTTATTGTAGAAGGAATACTTCACCCACAAAATGACAATTTGTATATCAGTTACTCAGCCAGTGTTGCCTTGAATTCTTGAAGAAATGTTGTTTTTCTCGCATGTCTCCACAGTGAACGAAGAATCCAAAAAACGAAGAAAGTTCTTGATGAATTGAAGTAAATGGGGGGCGCTTTTAACAACAACTACATTAAAACCTCTGTTTGCATACAATTTGTGCCGCATAAGCCAAGTCTCTTTGAGCCAGCCGCATGCTCACTAATTCCCACACACTTGCATTTTCACTAAAACTTTACTATTTAAATCATATTAACAGTCTCACGCTTGCGCAGACGCATTACTAATTAATATGCAAATAGTCATTTTGTGGGTGAACTATTCCTTTTAAGTATTTCGTTTCCATCTCTCTCTCTCAATATTTATCTCCTTCCTTTTCTTCCTGTAATCCTGAAATACTGGACCCGGGGTCCTCTGAACACATGAGAGGTTTTCACTCTGTAATATATGTCCATGCCACCGTCTCCATTCGGCTTTAAGAACAAATCGTCTTGCAGCAGCCAGAACTTAAAAAAAAAACCAAAATGGTACTCAGCTGTGTCTTTCCTCAACTCATGGATATTAAATGTTAAGGCAAACAGTCTTTAAACATGATTCCATTGACCTGTACAGTGTTTATGTGTGTGCATGTGGATGAGGGTGGGGTGGATGGATGAATGGATTTAATGACAGTATATTGTACAAATAGTAAATATAAGTATGTATGCCTGGAATGTTAAAGAATATGATACGAGGGAGAAATCACTATTTTGTGATCATTGTGTGACCAAAAGATGTGAGGAATAAAGTTATGAACTGGGGAAGTGGAGGTTTACCTGTGGTTCAGGTAAATTAAAGATTGTTGAATGTAACTTTGGAGAGTACCTGTTGGCTTTATCAAACTGGAATAAAGACCTCTAATAAGAGATATTTCCAAAAAAGATATTCTTTGTTGTTTTTGTACTTGTCCATACGTTTACATTTGCGCTACAATAGCTCCATATGTGACGATCAAGGAGGTGACGCCAGAATTAGAGGTCTGATGGTCATGCATGTTAACATTTCTGCATATATTTCCAGCATTAAACCCCATTAGAGCCAAGGATTTAAAAAGAAACAAAAAAACACAAGTGAAAGGGTTTTTCCAGGTCAAACTTTTACAACTTTTACAATCGTCATTGATGTAGAAAGTAAAACTTTCATAAACTTGTTTTAGTATCTCATATTTAACATACATTATAATTTTGACTTGTAAGTCAAAAGTCTTAGTATCATAGTGACTTCATATTTGCTAAATTAGAGGTAATATCTCATATTTGACTTCCCATGCCATTACTTTGATTCATTTAGCTCAGTGGTTCTCAACCTTTTTTGGGCCAACTTTTTTGACATCCATGCTTTTTTTCAAGAAAATCTAGTTTTTTTTTTGACATCCAAGCTTTTTTCATGAAAATTAAGTATTTCATTAAATACATTTTTTTCATGAAAATTTTGTTTTTTTCACATCCAAGCTTTTTTCAGGAAAATTAAGTTATTTTTTTTACTTAAAGCTTATATTAAAGCTTTTTTACTTAAAGCTTATATTGACAGTATTTTGACATCCAAGCTTTTTTGAAAAAAATAGTTTTTTTTTTACATTCAAGCTTTTTTCAAGAAAATTAAGTTTTTTTTCACATTCAAACTTTTTCCATGAACATTAAGTTTTTTTTCAATAAATTATTTTTCCATGAAAATGAAGTATTTTGACATCCATGCTTTTTTCAGGAAAATTAAGTTATTTTTTACAGCCAAGCTTTTTACATCGTTGGTTCTCAAACGCACACAAAATCACTTGTAGCGGCTGAACCACTTGTAGCCGCTGAACCACTTGTAGCGGCATCACCTGCATCAGGACGATGCATCTTGACTGTCGTGTCAGATTGTTAATATCATTTTCTTTTAACTGACCTGGTCTTGAGCCATCGATCCATTTTGTCAGTTGATGCTCAAATTGACCGCGCAGATCATTTATGACCTAAAATCGTAAAATTAACCCACGTAGCTATGCTACATCTATGCTACACTCTATAGTTGTACATTTTAAACAGTTTGAGAAACACTTTTAAACTTATAATATATTAATTTAAAATGTGACATTTTACCAATAAACTCACGGACCACCAGTGGTCTGCGGACCACTCTTTGAGAAAGACTGCTATAAATGCCCCCCCTTCAAAAATATTGCTTCCCGCGCCACTGCTGAGAACCCCTGATTTAGATGGTCTAAATGTTGACATTGTTTATTAAATTGTGCTCTACCCTGTCAAGAATGTATTTTCCAGAGAAACTTCACTATTGTCTATAATACATTTTTCAGGAATGTAAAGAAAAAGAAGTGATATAAAAATGGAAAAAAAATATTATATTTCGGTGGGCTTTCTGTCGTCTGTGGCAACTCTACAACACACTTTTTATAGCTACCATTTACATTATTTGTTACCACGAAGACAGCTCTGAGATAGCCTGGGGGTAGAGTGAGTAAATTAGTCAGTCTTCTTTTTTTGTGTCTAACTCAATTCTGTGCCAAGTCTAAGAAGGACCTGCATGCACAATAAAGTCCTGAAACTTAACAGGTATTGCAGCCTTGATTTTGAAACTCATAACCGATCAACATAACCTCTAGTAACTTCTCAGGTGGAGGTTATTTTGTGAGAAGTGCTCATAATCAAGTTCTCCGCATGTATTATTTTCGCCCGAGTTTAGAAACAACAAGAACGAGTCGATGAAACCAGGAAATGTGTGTAGGAAGACCAGAATAAATCAGATGTGTTACAAAATATGGCTAATTATCATGTTTCTGTGTTGCTAGCGCGGTTAGCTTAAATTGTTAACTTTCGTGTGTTAAGCCTACAGGGTAACCGCATTAACTAGTTTAAAAATCAAATCACCTACTTCGGCTAATTTAGGCACAAATATTAACTCGTATTTGTAATAAAAGTGTATATAGATGGATAGCACACAAATGGATTATTTTAAGTGTATAAACATTTTTTTTTATCCCTATTTGTCGCCATGCTCGGTAACCGGTGGAATAGCATTGTAGCTAACGGCTGTGAATCCAAGTCTAGCGTTAGCTAATTGTTAGCTAACCGTTAGGTAATCGTTAGCTAACCCTTAGGTAACCGTTAGCTAACCCTTAGGTAATCGTTAGCTAACCGCAAGCTAACTCCAACGGCGTTCCTCCAAGAAGCAAACCCCATTACAAACCTTTCAGAGACAGCTTGTAGGAGGTGAATATTTGACTATATTTAAATGTTTAAAGTTGTGGAAGTCCATTCTCTAGTAAAGAAACATGAACAGTTGAGAATGATAAATGAAAATCATTATCAGTTATTTCAAATTCTGATTCTGTGTCAAGGTTCCGCTTACTATCTTAAAACTCCAAATTATACATTCAGTGGCAGAGCTCTGCAATAAATCATTTATTCATTGAGGTTATGTTTTATTTTTTATATATATTGATGATAAATATAAAAAACTAATGAGATAAGATGATTAAGACATTTTGAAAACATTAACAAACAGGTGAGGAAATAGGCCTGTGTACAATCATTTTATGTTTAAAGGTGAATTGCTATTAGATTTTATCATTTGACTAAAGTAGGTGATGCTAATAGACTATTAATACTTTTTTAGAAGCTTTTTTTTGAAAACCGCTAAATTACAAAAGAGGCGATTACAATCAAAAATCGCATTAAAAGCATAGCACAACATAAACTTTTGTAATGCAGATGCTCAAAAAGGCAGTGAGATTGTGGCACATGATTTCAGATGAGATCTTGATGTCTGGGTTAAACCTTGATAATGGAATTTCTAACAGATTTCCTGGTGTGAGGATGATAATGCACAGTATTAGGGGGCAGGGGGCAAACGTTTTCTTTCATTCTGCTGTGGAAACACTATTTTGGAGAAATTGCCAACATTTTAGACTTTCCAACCTGCTATTTTCTGGCCTCTGATTTAACATCTTATTGCTTGGGTGCATCTCATCCACATAAAAATAAATATCTGCCCTTTTTAAGAAATGCACATGAAATGTATTTGCTGTCTTGAGAGTTCGCTATCCAACATGCTTTAGGATTCCCTCATCAGAACATGCTGATTATTTTTACAATTTAAAACCTCTTTGCAAAATTAGCCTTGATGGTAAGTTATCTGCTAAAATCCAAAGCTGCCGACTCCCATCACAGCAATTGGAGAAGCAATTGGAGAAGCACGCGTGTGAAATAACATCAGACAGATCCATACAGCTCAGACAGTGTGATGTTTCTGGTATGATGTGCAGACTCTGCTTCAGTCAACAGATCAACTTTTGATAAGATTTTTTCCTCAGAAACACAGACTGCAGAGATTTTTCTTGTTAGCTGCAACTTTATAGACAGCAGGACTTATCATCAAAGTTGGCTTTGTACAGTCTCTCAGCATGCTATCCACTAGGGGAAAAAATAGGAGTTATAATGATCGTAACAATGATGGATGTTATCACCCCCCCCTGTTCTCAGTTACAGATTGGATGTTGTCTGTTCACCGTAGTCAGTGTGAAAAAAACAACCAACAGAGTCACTGTTGCTCTCTTGTTTGTTGATGTTTGAAAATAGGGATCAGAGAAACTCCCAACAGGTCCATCAAAGAAGTCTACTAATAGATACGCATGGATACAAAATACTTAATACGATCTGGCTAAGCATTAGAGTGGAGCAGAATAAAGGGAGAGCTGTAATGGATCATTGTGGTGTGAAAATGTCTGAATTAACAGAGCGGTGAATTCAAGTCCAGTTATTTCCTAATTTCATCGTGTGTGGGGTTATTGGGTGAAAACAATTATACATCAGATCACAGTTTAAAGAGACAGGTCATAACAACATATTTGCTCACTTACCTCTTGTGGAATCCAGCCATTCATTCATAGTTTTGGTATAATTTGTCCACATTTGGAGATCTCTTGAGCTCTGTGGATTATCTTGAGCACACTGCAAAAACAAGCCTATGGTGAACTGAAAGCTACAGCTGTAAATACACAACGTTAAGTTGAGTAACTAGTAAACTAATAGATCATCCTGCCGTCTGTGGTGTCTTCCTGCTTTAGTGGAACTTTAAAAACATTGTTGTGTCGCTGTCCAAGGTGCTGATCCAGGGACCCCTGATTACCAGGAGACAAGAGCCAGTAGCATCTGTTATATAAAGATACAAATATGCCTCAAAGAAGATTTCAGCTATATATTTTTTACATGAACATTGTCTTTTGTGTTTTATGCACTCAGTAAATTACTATTTATTTTAAATCATATTGGTCCTATGTAGCCTGAAGGGCCTACTGTATAAACCCCTTAATTCACCACTAAGTATACAGATTTTTGGAGGCTATTTAATAGAAGCATTCAGATGTCGCTGTCCCAAACCTAGTGTGCATGCTTTTAAAGTCGCTGTAATCAGTATTTTTATATTAACAATGAATCAAATGTATATGAAAAGAGGTTGATTGTAGTGAAAATCCCAGATAATTATTTTCACCTGACTTAGTTTCCCTCAGCTCTACATATCACTTCAGCGTCGTTCAGCTGTTTGTTTTGGTTTTTCGGCCCCCTTTTGTTTAGGTGTCACTGCTTTTATCAGCAAACCTGTTGAAGACGGACTGTTAGTTCCTGGAGAACACATTGGAGCATTTAGCAGCTAAATAGACATATTTTTGTTGCCCCGAGTGGGGAAAAAAGTCAATGCTGGTTTAGATAACTTGTGTGCACAGGATAACAATTTATGTTCAGAACATATCTTGTTCCCATAAAATTCTTCCATATTTTGGGTAGTCTACTCGTATAAATATTATACTTATTTGAAATCCCATGGGCCTGCATGGTCTCACAATATTGCACTTTCATTTATCCAGGAAAAGGGCTTTGCTGAGCTTGCATGCTCCTTTTAGGAATGCCCTACTTTAAATTGCTCCAGTTACACCTGATGGATGAGATCAGGACAACCACGGTTCCTCTGCTAGTCACTGACTGAATCCACATTTGCCAATTAAACTGTATTATTGAATGACTTTAACCTGAAGGAAGTCAAAGTAAGCTAAATAAAGTTAAGGTATATGGAGTTTTCCGATATAGGAGTATAAATTATATGTCGTTATTAGGGCTGCAACTGGAAATTATTCTAAATATCGATTACTTTATTTGAATCAATTAAAGATAGGTGGAATGTGAAAATATGTACAGTGATGAAATGTGCATATCATTGTGCTCAATCCAGTATATGGGAACTTAAGTGTGGTAAGGGGGGCTAGCGAGGGGATTTATGTGCTCACACTGCTTTAGAAAAGAAACTCTTTTTGAATCGGGTGGTATTGGTTAAGATTGTAGATTAAGATTTCTAGCACCTTTCAGGGGGGAGAAGCTGGAGGAGGTGGTGGCCTGGGTTTGAAAGGTGGCTGGTTATTTTAGTTGCCTGGTCGAAGTTGTGCTTTGTGTATACTGAAAATGTCATATAGTAGTAAAAAAAATCACAAATTCCAAAGGCCAAGCTGACGTCCAAAACACAAAAATATTCAATTTACTATTACTTTAAATAGAGAAAAGCAACAAATCCTCACATTTGAGATGGTAATATCAACAAATGTTTAGCAGTTTGGAAGAGCGGCATCCAGGCTCTGTTCTACTACAGCTTTTCAAACAGAATATGAGAAGAATCACTCAATAAACCACCAATTTATATTTTATATTAGTGCTTAAATATAACAAGTTGAGGATCAAGACTTCAGGCACCTATGAAGGAACTGTATTTACAATTATTCTCTGAGAATTTGAACGTTGACCTTGCAGTCCACGCTCTGTATTATGAACAATTTAAATTTGTAATCTGTGAACTCGGGCTGTACAGAACGAAAAAATTCATTTCTTAAATTAAAATGACATGGTATCTGTTTCTGTCGTTTTTGGTCGTCCACAGAGAGGCTGTCGTGGCGCCTCGGCCCAGTGTCGGACTCTGTCATTATTAGCTGCCTCCCCAAGGAGCCGGTCCCCCCTCAGCATCCGCTCCACTTCACCCTCAGCCCTTTGTGGCTCCTGCTGATAAGGCCAAGCTGATATCTGCTCAGTCGCCGGCTGCATGGGAAATGATAAACGCAGGCTGAGCTGCTGTTCACTCCATCAGGACAATTCAAACTGGAATCTAACTCCAAAAATGCAATTAATCTTTAACACAATCTCAAAATCATTTTTAAATTATGCTTTTTCTGATGTTATCTGAGGCTGTGATTAACTATGCTTATAGTAAGTATTCATCCATGTGTTTGCACAAATGAATGAGGTTACATTTCTTGTTTCAATACCATGCATAGTAAAATTAAGTGATTATAATCAACATGTGGCATGATCCAGGTAGATTGAAAAATCACTAAACCAGATTAAAATGGATTTAAATTAGGGTTGAAACTAAGGATTATTATTAATTAATCTTTTGATTATCTTTTTGTAATTATTTAGTAATTGTTTTAGTCTATAAAATGTCAGAAAATAGAAAGAAAATCACCATTTACCATAGCCTAACTTCACATTTTTGGATTTTAGACTTTAGATCAGACAAAACAAGCAAAGTTATTCAATTACAGTGACACAAAAACAAACAAAAAGCAGCAAATGTCCTTCACATTTGAGAAGTTAGAACTAGCGGCTGTTTGGTATTTTTGCTTGATAAATGACTTAAATATTTGCTTTATCAAAAAAGTTTTTCTTTTGATAAAGTAATCATGATGGACTAATCGTTTCAGCACGAATATGAATAGCGGGAGTGCAAGGAATTGACAGTGTGTGCTATTATTATTATTAATAACATGTAGTTTCTTCTTGAACAACTGCTTTAGACTTCACCAAGAGTGTCAAAACCAACATTTTTAAGTTCATGTTCCCCACACTCCCAATGTGGCTCTGTGTTTTCTGAATGAGATGTCCCACTACATTAATTAATAGAAGATTTCAACCTTAATTCAGGTTCCATCAAACAGCCGAGTGACAACTGGCCTCAGAGGGTGAGGGGACGTGACCAGCAGAAAATGGATGGAGACATGAGGAGCATCTACAATGGTGGACAGTGACAGGTTAACACACACACACACACACACACAAGCACACACACACACACTGTTTTATCTCTTCATTGGGTGTTGAGGAAATCCCTTCCCATCTACACACATGTAAATGCAGTTAAGACCTCCTCTGTGTCTCTTGCTACCAGTTCTGCATGGCAATTACATTCTCCCCAGTCATTTAAACACACACTCACTTAAAAGCCTGACAGGGTTCCTCTCTGACTCCTGCTAGCAGCTCTGCATGATGATTACATTCCCCACAGTCATCTCTGTGGCCAACACCGGCACACCTCTCTTACAGCCAGGTGGGCTGAGTGTGTTTACATGCTCTTCACTTAACTCAGAGACTCTTGGGAATCTAAAGGAGAAAGGGAGATTTTACATGCAGAACAAGCACTTCACGCTGTGCCGCTTTGATATATTGAGCTTTACTTGAAGAGCGTTTTTCGTTCCGTCAGAAGGCTACCATCAAAAGAGGTCTGCTAATAGATACTCATGAATGCAAATACTTAAGAAAAATTGGCTGAAAAGAAAAATAGGCGCACAAAGGGAGAGCTAAAACTGATTTTTTGCAGAGTTGATAGCTGAAAACGGTGCAAAATAAACATTAGTTTGAGGATAGCTTTTCAAGGCTCTGCAAAAGTTCTACAAATATCAAACGTTTGGTTTGTAAATTGATCGGGGTAAGAAAAGGTCTTTACAGGAGAGGTAAGTTACCTCCTATTTAATTGCAGTCTATTTGAAAAATAGTTTCAGACGGAAAGGGATTTGTTTGTTGCTTTGCACTCTAAGTACGTGAATATTATTATTTCTGGAGCACCTTTCAGCTCTCTCAGTACATCTATGCTTTTTCAACTTTTTCTATCCAAAAACTTTTATTCATGTTATGTTTATAAGTATATTCTATAATTATATATGCAGAAAAGCATGTTTCATTTCAATTCAGTTTATTCTTTCACTGAGAAAAATGTACATTTTTGCTATGCTCTTACGTAGAGTATAACTTTTACAGGTGGATTTGCACTGTTGACCAAAACTGGAGGAAGCTTTTAAACTATCTGTGTCGCACCATCCATCTTATTATAAGCCTGCTTTGCCGGTAAGGAAGCCATAACATTAGACTATTCATCTTTGTATCATTTTGCTTTGACCAAAACTAACCACAGCCATTAGTAGCCACAACAAGTATATACTACGTCACCAAGCTTCCAGTACAACCTATTTACTCTCCAACACACAAACAACATGTTAGTGTGATTGGGCACGTAGGGAGGAGGTTGGAGTAGGTGGTTGAGCAAACAAAACGAGGGATTTTGACACCATAGACTGCTAAAAGTTGCCTAAACATAACCAGACCTTAACCATAAAGGTGGCAGATCAGAAAACACTCATATGAATGATCAAGTTTGTTGTTTTGGAAAGAATCGACAAGTAATTTTGTTGTTTAAGTATGAGGACTTGTGTACTCAGTGAAACCCAGTGACCTTCTGTAGTAGCTGAAGCTGAACAGCTGTCTTTTGGTTTTGCAGCTCTTGGCTGGCTTTTGTCTCCATATGATTTTTTTTTTTAGCTTCAGTGGTTACTGCAGGCTGTGAGAGAGATCTCTATTAAGATTGACTTGAGTGACAAGAGCTCCAGGTAGCTAAAATATCTCTCTGGTTGGCAGTGTAAGCCAGTCACTACAGGCAGAAAGACCAGCTAACCAGCAGGATAAAATCTGTTGGGAAGCTGCCCAGTCTTTCAGAACGTTGCTCTGAATTTCTACAATTTTAAAAAGAAAATCGCATACAGGACTGTGGAGTCGCTCCTTATCTGTCAGGATGAGCTGAAACCTCAAAAATATATTTCACACACTACTCCTTCCTAACCAGATTTCCTCCCTTTACTGCTCTCCTTGCAGAAAGACGTGTTGATGTGTGAGCTGATGTGGTCTTAGGTGATATCTTTTGCTACTTTGAAATTGAATGAGGTTGTATTTTCCACATGGGAAATGGCATTGACGTGGTTTAAGTTGTGAGAAAACGGTTGCAAGATGAATAACAATAAAAAATGGGAAAGGTTTTCTCCACATCCAGTATCAGCAAGAAGAGGTGTAGAAAACAAAAGTAGTTAAAACATTTTTTTAAAAAAACAGCAAACTTAACTCACACTCCTCTGTGGATTTTCAACTCTGCTCAATAATCAGTCATGTTCTTATGTATTTGAAGCTAAGCATCAGCAGATGGCCCGACTCATTTGGCACTAACTAACTCCAAAATGAGAGATCTACTCTTTGGGGTAAAGTGACATCTACTTCACAAGTTGATTGATAGTCTGAAGCCCCCAATTTGGACAGGATTTAGTTCTGTGGGGCATGTTGAGTGGTTTTAATATTGCATATGCTGAACAAATATATGTTTGATTGTCCTCCTTTTACCCCAGTATTAATAAAAGACGTAGATCTACAATTTTTTCGTCTTGTGCGGTTTGAGCTAGAAGCCTACTATTGACGAGGGTTAAGGCTTACACAAAACAAAAACGTTTTTGCCTCCTAAATGTTTGAATTCCCTCACCACTCTGTGCCAGTTTTCTTTTGACATTTTGGTTTGATGACAGACAGAAAAATGACAATGTTACCAACTTAATGAGATTTATCCAGAAAGGCCAATCTGCTGATCCACAGCGGCGCTGTGACATTTCTCTCTCTGCAGATTGATCGATGTGGCCAGACATTCCCTACAGGCTAAACATTAAAACAAATCACAGAAAAAAAAGAGTTGACTTTCAATGAAATTTATGACTAAACAAAAAAACTTGTCGTGCAGAACCGGCTTGATCATTTGCAATATTCTAAAATGAAGAGGATACAGCTACAAATGGCATTGTCATTACATCGATAAGGGAAATGTGCTTTAGAAGATATGTTATCAGAAACTTTAGGCCTGTCAGCCACTCAAAGTAGCTTTACAAAAACACCTTGGAAAAATAAATATTACTGAAAGCATATTAAAACTAGTTTAACTGTTGAATGAAAGTATCTCCTGCTAAGCATAAGATAATCACAGTGCTGCCATTTTATTAATTCATTTATTTGTTAGGCGATGCAAGGACTTTTTCCCGTGTATAAATAAGGAATTCTATTTTGCATATGAACAGATTTGTGTTAGAATATGCAGCCAAGGAGCCTAAACATATTTATAGTTTGCTCAACTAGAAAACTAAATTAGCTGCCTGTTTACTGTCCCAACCTACCCCAGCTTCCAGGTATTAATGTGTGTTACTGTCTTTCTTTAACTGATAACAACGATCTAATCTCCTCAGCTCATCATTTAATGAAGCCGTGTAGATGATATGACTAACTTGCTAGAAAAACATGGAAACACTTTTTTCAGTTGCATTTTAAAGTGTTTGCATGAATAATTTTTATAAACATCTGCTGGCTGTAGTGGTGACACAGATCAGCAGTGAAAGTCGCGGAGTCAGTGAGAGAGAGAGAGAGAGAGTGAGAGAGAGTGAGAGAGAGTGAGAGAGAGTGAGAGAGAGAGTGAGAGAGAGAGAGAGAGAGAGTGAGAGAGTGTGATTAATCCAAAAACTGTTTCTCCAATTTGCCGGAGGGTGCAGCTGTCTTCATCAAGGGCAAATGGAAGCAAATAATAGAGCAGATTAGCATAAAGTGTCAAGGAACAGCTCAGG
>CALSCE010009779.1:16040500-16065358 GCA_943593645.1 Bovichtus variegatus
ATTTGTTTCAATGTACCGGTAGGCACCTGCGGCTTATAGACATGTGCGGCTTATTTATGTACAAAATACATATTTTTTAAAAATTCAGTGGGTGCGGCTTATATTCAGATGCGCTGAATAGTCCAGAAATTACCATAATTTTCATAAGTAAGTTGCAGCTCTGTTCGCTCGGACACAAACTCAGTAATAAATGTAGTCTACGTTTCATATGATGTGTAAAATCTATCAGCATTTACCTTTTTAGATCACATATGAATGAAATGCTTGTAGAATCCGTAGTTGTATTTGTATTGTTGATTTAATGTAGAGAAGGTCACATAAAGCTCAATATTAGTCTGTAATGTGTAATATACTGTTGGAGTGGTAAGCAGGCCTATTGTTTGTTGATATTTGAGGAGTTAGGTGGTCCGTGAGGGTTTTTTTATTGGTTAAGTGGTCCTTGGTCTGAAAAAGTTTGAGAACCCCTTTTTTGTAGGCTATGCTATGTTGTTAAATCTGAGATTTGATAAAAAGAGGGATGCAAAGTCCTTGTATGCGTAAATTTACTTGGCAATAAACCAAATTCTGTGCTGCTTGAAAAAAATGCCACTATGCTGACATGACAAACTGCTTTTAAACAACGCTGAGGGATGACATTTTTCAAGATATATATCTTCCAATCTTTAAAAAAGCGACCCACCAAAAACTCAACATCTCTGAAACAGGTCGAATAAAAGAAAATAGTGTCTGTCAGTCCATCTGTCAGTCAGTCTGTTGCTCAGTGCTTAGAGAGTCTGTAAATCATCAGTAAGTTGCTCCAGCAGGTTGAGGTTTTCTGTTAAAGGGACTTAATGTAGTCAAGCTTTTGGCAGAAATTCTTCCCAACAACAGAAACTTTACTGCAAGATATTTCAGTCCTGACCTGTACGAGCTGCAGGTTTTATCCCGACGTTAAATCTTCATGCATGCCTTCTTGAATTACATTGTACCCCGCCTCTTCACCAATCAGGCTGAGGGTCACTGAACACAGATATTATTACAGCAGTATATTTATACCCTGCTTCTATTAACCTCAGTCCATTTCTCTCCTCTCTCCATCAGATTTAACAGAAGGTAAACTCTCCTGTTATCCGTCTCGCCGTCCTCAGTGAAATTACTGCAGCACCTTCTCTGTTGTATCTGCAGGCGAATGCTGCTTCACTGACTCTCATTCTCTATTTAACTCTTTCTGAGTGTGTCACAATAAACAAGAGGGTTGTTCACTGCTTTATTCAGATAGTCTGCAGAAACAACATGATGGTTTCACAGCTTGTTCCCACATCCGTAGAGGTCAATTGTTTCAGACTGAAAACATAAATTAAAAAAGTGTTAGTGAGTGGTACTTTCTGTTGAGTTTGTGTCAGTTAAAACTCAATTCAGGATTATATTTTCTTTCATACCAGGAGGAATGAACGCAATGTGCATGTTGAGAGATAAGCTTTAGGATCAACATGACATTTCAACTATTAATTTCAATGAAACAGTGTCACCAAGTCTCTCTGCCTGATCTGAGATAAACAGTTATTGTACATCCTTCATATATTTGAGAAAGCTTGAGGAGCTCTGGATTCTCTTATCTTAAAGACGTTTCCTCTTCTGAGGCTGTAAGTGTATCAAGGCGATAAACCAAAGACCGCCTCAAAGGTTCAGATAATTCACACTATTTACATGTATATTTTTGCTCCTGTCTGACATTGTGTGAATAAATCTCATCAGAGTAAAAGGAATAGAGATCGGAAGCACAACTTTGTCAAAGAAAGAAAGAACATCTCCATTCTGAGGCAACTTATATCAGATTCACTTTAAAAATTGCATACATTTCACGCTTTATGCTGAATTTTTTTCTGTCCAAGGCTTTCTGATTAAATGCAATAGCTGTTTTATGAAATAACTGAACCCTTAAGAAATAAGAAAGAAAAAGTTTTTAAAGATTGTGTTCTAAGTGCCACAGACGGGGTAGATCATTTATAAACCATTTAGACTAATGCATTCTGTGGTATTTATTGACAATTTATTTAAAAAAAGGCCTTATCCTGCTATCATGCCAGTGGGTCAATCCCCCTTCACAGCATTCATGACACAGTGCAGCTAAAGCGTGATGTGCTCTTTTCCTGGCTGTGTTTAACTACTCTGCCTCTCCTCACCTGTCCTCCAGGTGCCCTCTCTGTGCCCGCCCCTCTCCTGCACACCTGTAGCTCATCAGCCCTGATCAGCGACCTGCATCCCCAGCTGCTCTGCATCAGCACACACACACACACAAGGCTACTGAGCTTCATCCTTGCGGCAGCACCACGTCAATAATGTACGCTATCGCATAATTATGCAGCGTAGTGTAGGAAAAGACATCGGACATACTTTATTTGACTATTCAACTGCAGCACTAGTCTTTTCTGCCTTCTCCGCATTTTCCAGTTCCTGCCCAGCACCTTGCAGTGCATCCCGAGAGCCCTCAGTAGCCTCATTCTTGGAGCAGTTCATCAAATAGCTCACATCCCCTTCAGTTAGTCCTCTGGCTGTGTCCACACTGGATAGATCCCTCTACATGCACCTTTTTTTTTATCTCCCTAGAGGTGGCACCAGCAGATAAATATGACTTTATAAACAAAATATTGGCCTGCTATAGATTTTATCTTCTAGTTTGTGGCTTCTTTTACATACTGCTTTTTCTGGATGTTTTTTGTGTTAAGTGACAATGTCAACAATCATTGCTGTTGTACTTCCTCTGGTCACATTAAAACGTGACTCCTGCTGGGTCTTCAGCTAAAGAGCCTCCCTGAGTACCAGCAGGTTGAATTTGTGGGCTCTTGGATTTGTATCCAACTAGTTTCAGGTTCACTTAAAGCTCTGGGTCCGAGGGTGTTGCTGGTGGTTCCCAGGCTCATTCTGTGTCTGCTGCACGCTGCCCCTGCTATCATCCAGCTGGTTTGATAAACCCCTCACTATGCTCCCTCATTATCCAGCTGCTCTCCTCTCCACTCAGTTTTCTTTCTTTCACCTCTTTAATTAAAGCATTTTAGAATAGTTGGTGTCAACTGATAAGATTTTGGAAAGGAATGAAAATTCTCCAGAATAATTCGATGTTCCCCCGACTCTGCTGGATGACCAGCCATCCGTCCCTCAGTCTATCTGGCTTCTTTTCTGTGTTCCTGCCTGTCTGCACACCATGTTAGTCAGCCAATGTTCTGGGAGCATAGTTGGACAAACTGCACATTGGCAACAGTGAATTAAATAAGCCAGCCAATGAACATTCAATGACATTACAATACAACAAAAAGTAAGTCCATATTAAGCTCCTGTGCATAAGTAATTTATGAACTACATGATTAAGTTCCTCACCAAAATTCAGCTGATGATTTGGGCTCAGACAAATTTCTTCTCAAAAACATTTTTAATGAAGAAAGTGAATTGAAATGCTATTTTCAGGTTTAATGAAACCCCCTTTTCCTCTATTACTTTAATGAGTCCATTAATGCACGAAAATAGTGAAGCTCCAAATGGGAAACTTACGCGTCAGAGCTCTGAGAGACGAGTTGATTAATTTCCTCTCAGCACTCTTTATCAATTAAAATGTGATACTCATTTCAGAGTATCACGCTTCCTTGACTTGCATATTTAGATTTTTAACACCTACATAAAGCCCTAATGCATATAAAGAAATACATTGTGTATTTTCAGCCGAGGTGAAATCCATATGTGTTCCAGTAAAATTGCACAGACATGATCAATGGATTAGAAGGGAGGATATTTTCTTACTGTAGTAAATGGATGTTATGTTACTGACAGTTCAATACACTAGATGCATTAGTGACAGTAAATACAAGCTTTTTTGACTTGGCAACATCAAAAAAACTATTTGCTGCAGAAAATTAACTTGTTGAATAGTCTTCACTTTTCAAAAAAGTACCCTGTTACAGAGGAAAACAGAATATGTCATTTGCTGTTCAATGTAATGGGACTTTTTCAGCTGTTATTTTGATGTCTATTGTTGACTTTTCAGAGGGTGGAGTCAGTAGAGCTTCGGTCTGCTGCTGTGTAATCCAGCAGTGAGCGTGTTAATTCTTGGCAGAGACGAGCTGCGGTGAACCGACCAACAACTCGGCCGTCTGAAGCTTCCAGGAAGCTTCTACCAGTCTGATCTTCTTTGTTCCAAAAACAACAAAAAACCTGAGTTGCCCTGAAAGAGAAAGCAATAGGATTAGTGAAGCTGCTGTCTGTAGTTGTCTAACATCAGTGTTTCAAGGATAAAACTGAGGAAAAGTTACTGAGCTCACTTTCAATGCCATTTGGATCTCCTTTCTCCAGGAAATAATCCATGATTATGAAACACCTTCAGGCTGTTTTTAACCATTATTGAACCAGGTTTGTAAAAAAAAAGAAAAAAGAATGCTATTTATAGCATCAGACAGGAGCAGTTGCTACAAGGTGAGCGAAGGTCAGATAAGATAAAAAGTCACACACACAAAGATCGGGCCAGGTTCCCCTCCATCCAGAAATCTGAGTCTGGCCTGAAGGCGCTCAGTGCCTTTCTCAAAGGATGAAACAAAAAAGATGCAAAGCCTCATTTTTATACTGAGGTTTAAGTCGCCATTTTACGATATGATGTGACCATTTATGACGTAAGATACAGTAGAATTCAAACTGCAAAAAACGTTGGTTGGATGCAATCATACAAACATAGTATTTATTTCTATAATCACTGTACAAATTAAATAGAAACTCACACCATCTGCCTTTGGCTGCAGGATTGTGGCACTGTGTGTTCATGTTGTGCTGCTCGGCACCATCCAGACAACATGATTTCCCTGAAGAAGCGTCGCTCCGTTTGTTGAGTTATTGTCAGGCTTCCCTGTGATTGGTTCAGCTGTTTCAGAGTGAACAGATGTGACTGGGCAGAAATGCGTTATTATTATATTCAATTCACTGTATATCTGATCTATATTTTTGCACTTTGCTGTGCCGCATAAACATGAACCGTTATAGCAGGAGCGCTTGGAGACACCCACACAATGCGAGCGCCTGAAACCTACCGCTTTGCACAGTTCTAAAATAGGACCTCATAATATGTTAATTAACTAGCTTTAGAGGTGCTGGTAGGTGGCTTCCAGTATTTATGCTAAGTTAATTGCCTCCTGGATCAAGCTCCATTCTCAGAACACATTCATGAGGTGATATCGACCTTTCTAACTCTCGCAAAGAAAGCAAACGGCTACCCGAAATGTTGCAACTTTTTATGCCAGCCAGCATCTGCTCTCTCTTAAAAAAGAGTTGGATAACACTTGAAACTCTTTCCACAAGGTATAACTAACTTCCTGCAAAGCCAAAGAGGGCAAATGATTGCAACATGATGCAAAGCTAAATATTTTCTTTGAGGTTAATTTTTGTTTGTTAAACTTATTTTATAGCTGTATCCAATATACTAGGATATAGGTAGGTAATGAATGGATATGTTTTATAGACAACACATTTATATTTTTAAACTGTGACTTAAACTGTGTGTACAGACACACCAGGGATATTATTCTTGCAAAAAATGACCTCCAAATATACAGATTTAGTTTTTCCAGGGGCCAGCAGTGATTAAGGCATGCTGCTGCATACAGACAAGAACCTGTCACTTTAACAAATAATAAAATAAAGTAACAAATAAAATGTCTCTCCTCTGTAAGATCAGATGAAGAGCAGCTCACATGTAGTCAGCCCAGCAGGCCCAGGAAGTGCCTCTCGGAGGAAGCCTTCTGCTGTCTTAATCATCTGACTGGCAGCCTGCAGGCATTTCACCATCTGTCAGGTAAGAATTAAACAACGCAGAACTATCCATACCCAAGGCTCTCTAACTCTAACAATCTTCCTTTTCACACAAAATCTGCCAGAAAAAAAAAAAAAAAAAAAAAAAACTAGATCTAGTTTGCAGAGGACTTTTTCTGCATTTCAGAGATTTTTTTTCACTCATTAATTTTTAGAGAACTTCATTAAATCCAGACAGCAGAGGTAATTATATAAGTCGTTAAAGTGCTTGGCTGGTAGGTGTTTTTCGTCAATCCCTGATTAATATTATATATTCTTAGATTTAATCTCTTGCGATAGACAGATTAATCATCGACCATCGGAGGATTGATGTCCGAATGACGTGAAGATAATTCGAGTGCCATTCATTTGTTTTCAACATATAATTAATGCTTTTTATTCCAGCTGAGTTTTTGCAGAGGATTCTGATTAGCTGTACAGTAATTTTGCTTTTGCACAAGCTAACACCTGCGACCCATTTTGAGTTCAGACCATATATACTCCAGTTTTGTGTTTTTTTGGGATACAGTGCACTGAAACTGGCACAATTTGAATAGTTTAACATCGCTACCCCCACCTTAATGCTGACATTGTTTTGTTGAAATCTAGCTATAAGTGCATTTTTATAAAGTTACTTATTTGCTGTCCAGAAACTAAAAGAGAGAACATTCACATCATATACTTTGAAAGTGTTTAATAATAATAATAATAATGATAATAATAATAATGGATATTGTATATTTGTAAAGCTAAACATCTGTTCTCACTCAAGAGGTTTACGTTTTTTAGCTATAAAAATGTCTATATTTTCGCCACTCACTTTTAAGTTATTAATTTTAACTTCTTAAAAAATGGCTCCACTGATTTGGCATTGCACTCCGATAACATTGTCGAAAATCAACAATGCAGAACCAGATATATTGTCTTTTTCTTTTTATTTCACGTATTCTTCTTTCTTGGTGCCTACATTACCCACAATGCAACTCGACCCACTGAAGGTTTGGGTGTACATTCGAGTGTGTACTGCTACAGTAGCAATGGCTAATGTAGCTTCCAGCTGCGAACCTCAAACGGCGATGAGGAGCGGGCTGCAGAGGTCTGTTCAGCTCACTTCTTTCTATCAGATAAAAACACTTGAGTCTTGGATTTGAGGTCTCAGACTTTAAATGTCTCTGCAGGTCTATCCTCTTTAAAGAGACTCCATCAATTTAATAGCGGTAATTAAAGGCTAAATTAAAAAGACACATAAAACTGGAATGAGACAAAATGGGATTTTTATTAAAAATGTGTTGGCAGCCAACAGCGTGACTCTGGGATGCTGACGCCCAGCGGGGAACTTTCTGTGCTGCTCTGACAAAATAAAATGTGTTACATGAATAAATGAATGAACTCTAAATAAAACTGGAAGAAGAAAGTCTGAAGGTCCACAAAAAGAAAGCTAAAATGGTATCAATTGCTTTTAAAATGAAAATATATTCTAATTCAGTTGTTTTGCATATGACAATAAATAGATAACTTGAAACTCATCATATGTTATGGCCTTAAAGCAGGCGTCATTTTTATTCTTTAATTGTTTCATTCAAAATATTTTTAAGAATAAAAGAAAGGTGAAAGTATCCAGTATTTCACAAGGAAAAAATCTGAATCATTAACATTATTATAATACAACAGAAGTATTTGGTGACCCTTCAGAGCTTTCTATTCTTTGAGGGCTCCCAATTTTCCAGGTTCACAACCACCGACTGAGGGTGGTGTATCAAGCCTCCACCTCCAAACCCACAGGCAGATGTTCTTTAACTTGTGTGATAAAGAGCTGCTGTGCTTTATAATCTGATCTTTCCAGAAAGCTATATAGACGCTCAATAGCTCATTAATATTTGGCATAAATGAGTCTTTAACTAACAGTAAACAGAGCGGCTGCCCTTTTATTCCCACCCTTTCTACCCGCGATGTGATGCATCAGTGTACAGTACTCAGAAGTGTTGACTTCTGTCTGAAACTCATGGATTTCTCTGCCTCTTTCCTGGCTTCCAGCAGTTTGATCTCTGCTCTGCTCTCAAAGAAACACAGAGTGTCTTTTCTGTTTTAGCCAACTGGCCGGCCGGTGGGCCAGCAGGCCTCTATCAGTCCGCAGCTGCTGCTGTGAATATAAAGCAGAGTCACAGTGCATCGATCACCAGCCCGCTCCATCTGCTATTCAACATAAATACGAGCGTGGACAAAAAAAAAGAAGCAGCGGCTCAGGGACATCTCACATCATGTCAGTGACACTTTGAGCCTTTTAATACTTCAGTTACTCCTTTATCTTCTACTAACTGTTCTGCTGAGAGCGCACTGTGGCTTTGACCCCCTGTGTACAGAGACTCTAAACTCAAGGCCTCGTCTAGAAAGTGGCCCATCTTTGCAAATTCATACAGAAACAGCGGTTTTAGATGCTTAGTGACGTAGGGGCTACTTCCAGGGCTAGTTGGTGAGCTACTTGGGTTGGCGAGCTAACGACTTACAAGCTAGCAAGCTCAGTACATGCTAGCTGTTGTCAACCTCAATATCTCTCAGAGTTACTTTCTGTTCCCTCTGTACTGCTCAGTTTACTCTCCTGTTCTGTTCTCGGGATTGTACATCTTTTCTTTTAATTAGGCGTTTCATTTAGCAGGAGAAAAAAGCATGCTAACTGCTTGCTAACTACCAGTTAGGAAGTGTTTTACCTCAGTTACTAATGGGACTGTCTGCAAACCATTCCTCTCTTGTGGAGCATTTATTACTTTATAAGCAGGGGAGGTTAAATAAAAGTGGACGGTGCAGCACAGCTAATTAGCTATTATAGCTTTCTCCATTTTTGTTCCCTCAAAGGTCAGCATTGTCAAGATCCTTCCTTGCTTGGTCAAGAGCTCAAATGCATAGGTCAAATTGAATCGTGGCGAATGATGAATAGATTTCACCACACAATTTCACAGTTTTAATTCCTGGCATGACCTGACCTTTACTCTGCTGTCAATATTAACGGCGAAAGGGGACTGTGTAAAGAATAATTATCTATAAAATCTTAGCACAGTGAGAATCAGTTTCCTTTATGCTGTTTATATTTTGGAGAAAACTCATATTTAAGAAACAAACATGTTGCCAGATAAGATTATTGACAACAGGATCAGACACCACATTGAACTGACTCAAATGAAAAGCTTCTCGTTTCTTATCAATATTTATCCAGAGAATCGCACATAATTACTAACAAATAACTTTCCCAAATATTCACAGTTTTATGTAAGAAAATGTTTTCCCAAATTTGCTGTGAAAGGCTGTATCAAGTGTGTGAAATTGAACTGAGCAAACTAAAAGGAGACGCTCCAGATTAAAGATGCACCCAGGATGAATTCATAATAAGAAATCATCCACCTCACTGGCTTAGTCTCAATTTTATTCACTCAGACCTCCTCGGCTCATTCTCATGCTGCTCTCTCTGTTTTTCAAAAGTCCATTCAATTCTTGGCTCTTGTGGAAGGTATCATGGCGAAGGAAAACAAACACACCATTGTTGATGATATGGCGCAGAAGTAACATGTTGCTTCTCCACAGGGATCACTGTTTCAAAATAAAGCGACAGCTTTGACCGGCTAACTTGGCGGTTTAATAGTGAGAAGCCCTTTGAGAGTGCATGGCTGAATGAGTTCTCAATCAAATAAAAAGCATGCTTTAGTGGAAGTATATTGACCATAAAAGATTAGACAGAGCACAAAACTGAAAATCAGAATCCACTGCGCAACTCAAAGGGAGAGCAGTGTCACCTGGAAGTGCAGGGTGATCTTGTTGGACGCTCTCTCCTATTTTCTTCTGTTTCCTTGGAAATAGTCACAACACATATCTCCTCTTAAAACCGCTTGTCATTTTTACATTTCTGTTTGTGTATGGATTAAAGGTTCTAAATTCGATATTCAGAGCATTACTATAGCAGTGAACAACTATTTGCTATGTTAAGATGTAGTGGAGTAATGTCTAACTGAGCAGAGAATGAAGTCCCACTCCCTCTGTGTGTTTTGTAATACGAGCTTCTCTGTGCTTTGTTTAAGTAGCCGGCCTGTGTGTGGCTACCTAATGGCCGCTGCTCTGCACTGCGTTCATACGGCGGTTATTGCTGATAATGAGTCGCAGAAATATAAGCCTGTGGTTCCACCTCCACTGTTAGCTCTGTCAGCACTATTGCCATTGTTTCGCTGTTAATACCGTTAGCTGCTAGCCACCAGCTCAGAGTCGCCACGTTGAGAGCCCTGTGGAGGCAATCCCTGTCATCCGTATGGAGAACCCTTAAACAAACGTGACAGTACGTTTTAATTAGTCCGTTTTAGAGGTCTATTTGTGAACTTTTGGCTGCCAGGATAGCTCTATCCCCCTGCGTCAGACTTTCCCAAAATGTCAAACTATTGCTTTAAGGTATCGGCACCATCATCATACTACAAGTATTCGCTCCATCTGCCATTTACTTCAAGCAAAGTAACGACTGACACAGTTAAGCAACTTTGTACCGTACCCCAATTTGAAAATAGACAAGTCATTATTCTACAATCACCCTGTGTATTATATTAAAATCCCCTAAACCATGCACTCCACTCTCTTAAATAAATATTGAACAAACTGTGAACACTTTATTACCCTCATCAGAGCGGTGAAGTCACATAATTTTTTAGAAAGACTTATTTTGAGGCAATTCCATTGGCTGACGGGACCATACCTTCGTGGATAGATTGAGGCAGATGTTGACATGTGACAGCCGGTTGCTTCTCATGCTTGGAAATGAAACAAGGCTGCTGCTAAAATATTCAAATTGATAGACAGGATGTTACACTATCGAAACAAATGAGCTCCATCTAGGTTTGACTGGCAGAGGGAAAAACTTCTATCAACAAAAGCCGGTCTGTGCTTGTGAAAGAGGGAGTGTCACTATCGAGTAAATTACTGGCCACAATCTACTCACTCTTTCAGCTGTACAGTATTCATTAATACAGACTTAATATTAACAAAGAGACTTTCTTCAGCTTGTTGAATAAAAATCTGGTCACATTTTTCACATATTTATGTAAGAGCACACCTCAGTCAGCCAAGATGAGAAAAAAACATTTCTCTTTGAAATGACACAATTTGCTCCCTCCACATTCCCTCCCGACTGTGGCCCAGTTTCGCTCCAAAACGACCTACTACACACTACTAAGAGATTTTACCAAACCTCTGAGACGCAGCAACAACTAACTAACATAACTAACATAATTCTAGGGTCACGGTCCTCTTTTCACGGAAGAAATTTTATATAAAAATACAAAACTTAACAAAAACTTGGATGGTGTTTTAACCCAGCCGCTTGAAAGAGCATTGAACATCCATCCACTGCTGATTTTTCTGCTTTAAGATTTTGAGAATTTTCTATTTCCCTTTCCCCCTTATCTCTCTAACTCTCACACCCTGTGTGTCACTGTATTTGACTCTCAGGATTTATTATTAATTTTAAAATCTCTCCTGCGACCAGAAGCCTGCTGTTTCCTCTCGCTGTGTTTTTATGTATCTCAGGTTTGCATAGTTTTTAAATCTTTCACCCGTCTGATTTGAACATCAAACAGCCAGCTGGTTTCTCTGTGTGCGGTGTGTCTGCAGGCCACCGAGCGCTGTGCAGCTCATGTTGAGTGTGTGCGTGTTAGTGCACGATGTGATCCCTTGTTTCTTGCAGACTCTGGCTTCGGTGATATCTGATTTCCCAGCTGTGTTTGCTCTCAACAGGTTTTTTTATCATCTGATTCCCCTGCTGTTTATACTCTCAGTAGGTTTTCATTATCAGATTCCCCTGCTGACTCTCTGCACGCCTTCCCCTCTCATGTCTGCTTTCAGGGCTCTTTCTTGACCATCCAATGATTACAACAAGAAGCTTCTCTCATAAAATGTATTTGGTTAATATTCGGTACTGCACCTGATCTGTTGAACATGACACCATAACTTTGTCCCCAGGCGGTTTTGTGTTACACAAATTGGTCTGAGATTCCTGCTGTCTATTGATTCCCTGTTGCTTTGACCCACCTGTTGTAATTATAACCACATGCACTCTTGACTTATGTAAAGCTAGAAGCCCAGCTTCCATTGAAATGTCAGACACGTAAATTTGACCAGAATTTCCAGAAGAAAAATAGAGAAAATGCGAGAGTGGGTTCCATTAAACCATTGCAGAAGAAGACGGAGCAACAAGATGACAAGACAAGAAAACTTGATAGAAATATGTTATTTGTGTGTGTTTTATGTACAATTTGAGGACAGTTACAGTTTCCTTGTTGCGCCACACAGATCGGATGTTTTCATCTCTTCAGTGGACGTGTGAGTCACATGCTTCATGTATGTCATGCTCTGTCTGTTTCCATTGCACTTTGTTGCATTTTCCACCTCAGCTATGTGTAAAAACTTTTTTCTGGTGTTTTTGACTTTTTACCAAATTTCCGCCGTTTCCACTCTTTTCTTATGCTCAGATGAAAAAATGTGCATAAAAACCAGTAGATTAATCTTTCTGTTCTGAAGCTCTTCAACTTAAGAGGATTTGTGGACCTCTTGGGCTGAACCCCTCTGGGATCATATGGTAGCATTAATAGGAACCAAAAGACTAACTTTTTAATCTTCATTCCCTCTAAATGGAAGCAAAGAAAGCAGAATATTGCATCCTACGCTGCACATACTGAATGAGACTGGCAATCAGCTGCTCAGAGCAGGGAATAAATTGGACAGTGCAATTCCTATTTTATTATTAATACATAATTTGTATAATATATAATGGCCGGGAGGTATTTTGAAAAATAACTGCTTTAACAATGAAAGAGGACTGTTTTTCTGATACCAGTAATTGGTATGTGCGTTAGTTTTAAATTAAATATATACAGCATTAAATTATAATTTTGTTAACATAATTATAATTACCTGTTTTTATTCTGAATGCCAGATGCATAAACCATGGTCTCAATTTAACCCCAATTTCAACCATTATCATTTTCTTCAACATGGTCCTCTAAGGGTAAATAGCTTTTATGTTTTACTTTATTATTCACTTTAATAGTTGTGAAGTGATGAGTAATCAGTGATTTATTGTTTTAATCTCTAAAAAAGAAAGTTGATGGCAGCAGTTTGGAGGTCTGGAACCAGGCTACACAGAGGGAAGAAAATGTGCCAAAATATTCCACGAGCCCTGTTTGTGTTAGTTCTTAAAAGCAGTGCATGATTTATAGTCACTGAAATGTTTCCAAAACGTTCATACTGTATGTTCAGTTCCAGGTCTTTACAAAGCACCAGAGCAGAAGCTGAAAAGCTTAAAATGATAAAAGCAACTTTGTTAAGCATTTTTGTGCCACTTCAAGTAAACATTTTTTTTCACATTCCCATGCTGGATACAAGACTGTTGTCAAATGTTTATTCATTAAAAATAAACAAGAAGTGAACAAGAAAAATTAAAAATAATGTCTTCTTGTCTTTCCCACTGGTTTTCTAACGGCATTCTCCGTCCATTTCCATTTGACGATCCTCTGAAATGGATCTGAGAGAGAGAGAGAGAGAGAGAGACCAGGTTCAAGGGTTATTTATTGTCATTGCACAACGAAATGCAGTTACAATCCCTAAATGCACCATAAGAATAAACAAACAGAATCAAAGAAATATTGTAACAGCATCACTTCTTCAAAATCTCTTGTCTTGTATGCATGTAGGTTGTCCTGAGAAGCAGACTCAAATGAGCTGAAGCGATTGTAAAGCTTTCTAATTCTATCGATCACGACTGAATTATAGTTATACTGATGATGATCCACATTAAAAATTCACAACAACCAACTCTATTGATTCCCCTGCCTCTAAATAGGGCTATTAAAACTGTCTAAGAGCAGAACAGCTAATTGTTATCATTGTGTACTTACACTCCGGGATGTCAGGAGTTTCTTCTGTCATGGTGCGTAACTCGATTTCTTTCAGCTTGATGTAGATCTCACACATTTCTTCTGCCTTGCTCCATGAGGCTGGACCAGGATCCTCTGCTGTCACACTGAAGACGTCCAGAGGTCGGTAATCAGGCACTGCCAAAGAGCTCCACTTCGTCAAGGCTGCTTCAGCTTCATCCTGCAGAGTGGCGGAGCATTTTTGACCGGTATCGTTTTTGCAGTCCTTATTCAAATAGTTTTTAGTGGAACTGATGGTCAGAGATTTCAGGTGTTCTGGTTTCAGGTCACAAGGAGCCCAGATGTTCTTGTTTTCTGCTGTATTATCATAAATAGAGGGTAAATAACTGACAGCAGCCATTTTTCTCGCTGAGTGCATCATTTATGTTTAGATTCAAAGTGGAGGGCCTCATTAACAGTTCTAGAACGAGGTGAGACTTTAGGTTCAACAGCAAAATGCCATATAATGTCACCATTTTAGTAGCATGGATTACTCTCTTCATGGTATAGTTGACATTTTGTGAAAATATGATTGTTTACTTTCTTGCAGAGAGTTGGCTGAGGAGATCGATGCAGCCGTTTCTACGGCAGTCTAAATAGCTTAGCTTTTTTTGTCCTGGTGCAGTGACACAGCAGTGTATCTAAGTTTGCAGGTACCTATGCTCCCCAGCTCAATATCCTCCTAATATGACACATTAAGGAGACCTTTTAAATAGTTTTATGTTGTCAGCTTTTTTCTCTTGGTAAAATGTACAATGTATGTTTCACTGGGTCCATATGTCGAAATCACCCACCTACAGGCTCATTGGCTACTGATGTTCTACTATAACCTTGGCTCTCACGTTTCTGTACAGACTCTTCTTGACTTTAGACATTGATATCTCCACCGTGGCACCGTCAACTGCATTTCAAACATCCATCTCCCTTTGTTCTTTTGCAATTTAGCAACGATAGCTTTTACAACACCATAGGGATGACCCCCAGTTGTTCCATTTGATTGTAAGTTCATAGTTAAGCTAGTTCTAACAGTGGAGATATACTCATCACTAAATTAAAACAGGTTGAGCTACACAAAGTATTGCTAATGTAGTTATTACGAGCTTCCTGCACAAAACTGTACAGCTCTTCCAGATAGGCTATATTTTTATTGTAACATTTTTTCATATTTTATATTGTAGACTAAATGTTTTTTCTGTCTATTGACTTTCCCACTGTATTTATCGTTATGCACCAAAACACCAAGGCAATATCCTTAATTGTGCCAACTAACCTGGCAATAAAGTTTCTGATTCTGACCTGAAACTTGATGTATGCTGTTTTGATAATAGTGTAAATCTTTAATATCTTAAATAAAATCGCATAAAAAGAATATGTCATACCACACAAAATGTTATGTCAATAACATTTGACTTTCTGTGTAGGTTAGGTTAATATAAATCTAATATTTCCCACTAATTCTAAACTGTAGGAGTAGGCTTACTACTGACTGTGAAACATACATCGCCCCATGTTTGCATATATATATATATATATTTAAAAAGATATATCTTTTATTCCTCTTAAACTGTAATCTTTAGAAAATATGCTACAACTTGTGATGCTACAGCGACTTCCTGTTTACATAGCTGATTGCTCATGATTGGACAGCGCTAAAGACGTTTCCTAGCAACAGATTTTCACATTCCGTAAGTCACGAGCCTTAGCTAAGATTTAGTAGCGTAGCTAGCGTAAAAATGCTAAAACAAAGCTAGCTAAATAGTAGTTATTAAGAACGTAGAGAGGACTTTATATTCAAACTTAATGGATTTAACCTCGTTACAATTAGGCTAAACAACTATTTTCCAGCAATTCAGTGTAACCTATAGGGACATAATTCACAGATAATAAATAGTAAGAGTTAAGTTATTACTAGACACGGAGTGAGTTTGTGTTGGCTAGTTAACGTTAATTGTGTATATGCGTGTTGGAGCCAGCAGCCTGCCTGGCGGGATTTATTGCCCTTTGGGCTCGATAAATGGTGACCAATAGCTGCTTATCTGTCAGCAGTGCACGCAGTGGAAGATGGAGAACTGGAGCACCCAGTTTGGCATTGCAGAGGGTTTTCTTGGAAATGGCTTTTGTTCAATATAGGGACGGAGGAGGGAAGAGGAGGAGGTGCATTGAAGTTGGAGCTGTGACCACATAGTAAAACCACCTCTCTCTCCCCCTTGTAACTGTCTCCTCTACCCCCCCTCCTCCTCTCTCTCTCTCTCTCTCTCTCTCTCTCTCCTCCTCCAGTCGGGTTTGGGGAGATCTCTTTTGGAGCTGGAGAAGAGAGTTTGGCCGTCTCTCTCCTCCAGCAGCCGCCGGGCTTCTCTGCAGTCTCCCGCCGCTTCATCATGGATCTTTGGACTAAAAGAGTCGCTGGGATTATCGCTCAGGTCGCCCTGCTTCTCTGCAGCTCGTACGGGACGACCGGAGAAGGTGAGCAGGCTGTGCGCTTTTTTACTCTCCCGGAGGAGACGGAGTGAGTCCGGGCAGCGCAGACCCGGAGGGGAGGCTTTAAACGGGGGCTTCATCCCTCTGTCATTCCCCCTGGGGAAATGCAAGGCTTCTGATTTCTGAATGCAATGATATTTCAGTCTCATTTACTTAGTCTACCAATCTGGGAAAAGTGCAGAGCTTTCTTTTTTTGAAGGGGCTTTTGCGCGTATCGGTTGCGCGTCAGTTAAATAGAAATAGAGTTTGATGTGCATAATGATTTAATTTTGGCGTATTTATGAGAACTGGATTAGTTTTAACAATGAATAACGTTGTTATTCTTTCAGTAACGTTTAAGCAGAACGTGTCTTCTGCATATGTTTTACTTTTATGCAACGTCCTTGCCTTTGTGTATTTTATTTGACTATAGTTTAAGCACCTGATTATAATTCCTCCTGGAAAGCTTTGCATTTTAGACTGCTGCTGCACAGAGAAGGGTTCTGTTCCACAAGGCTCGAGGCAGCAAAAGGTCTCGGCTGTGTGTTTTTACCCTCTGTGTGCTGAAAGAAGGACAATTATAAGCCAGTTCACCCACTGTGCGCATACAACAAGGTTTTCTTTTTGGTTAATGTGGTGCTACGTGCAGCAAGATGTGTGTCCTGGGACTGGTGTGCTCAAACACTCCAGAGAGTGAAGGTGTGTGAGAGGAAAAAGGTTGTGTGCCGTTTAGGGGGGTGGTTTTGAGAGGTTTCTGGTTTGATTCTGTTTTTTCTGTAATTGGGAAATACCAGTTTTTCTTCCCTTAAGTGCCATTGAGTGCATGTTGGACATCAACATCGGGCAGTTTCCAGATCTGAAGCTATGTCAGTGTGAGTCGAAGTGGGGCGTTGCTGTTACACTTTCCTACCTTGAGGGGAGAGAGGGAAAAAGAGGGAAATCCAAGAGGAGAGAAATGGGACAGGAGAAAGAGGGCAGTGATTCAATCTATATAATTGAAACAGATGGCAGAAAAAGTCCTCCATCCATTCACTGTTTTATTCTCCTCTTCCACAACACAATGATCTCTTGTCCTGCTGTTTCTTGTGCTCATTTTCTGTTCTTTACTTAATCACCTTTTGCCTGTTTCTTGACTTTCCTGCCTTTGCTGTTGAAGATGTGAATGTGTGCAGAATACTATTTCCATCTTCCTCTTTCTCCCCCATCCCCTCTGGCTTCTCTCTACCTGGCTTTTTTATCTTCTTCTGCATCTTTCTTCTTTCTTTTCTCATCTTTCCTTACACCCACCTGTATTGTCTTTATCCTCTTAAACCCTCAGTTAGCTACACACTTTGCTAATAACCTTTCTTTATTTTAAATTCCAGTGGACCTCCCAAAGTTACCAAAATGACAATCATATATATCAGGCTGAGTATAAAATGTAAAATGTAAGTAAAACTAAGACACACTGCACAGTATACCTTTAATGAAGAGCTGCAACAAGCATAACACAATATATGTGATACTGTCTAACAGTGTGAAGTTAAATTATCCTTCAACCTTCAAGCTACATAAAAGGAAGCTAAGGGTAAAACTGGATAATAATGTATTTTGGAATCCCGGTATTTCACTTTAGCGAGGATATTTTACCCACAGCAACATGCAACATAATCATACAAAAAGTGTCTTTGAGTCTGGTCTTCCTAATGCAGTTCACGGTTACAACAGTCGGCTGTAAGATAGTGAGAGAGACACACAGATTGCGTCCTCTACAGTCAGACAGATGAAGAAGGGAAAGAGGGGATGAGTGAGGAGAGACGAGTGCATATGAAGACAGTATAGCAAGTCAGAGTATAGTTCCTCATCCGTCCTTCCTCTTTTCTTCCTCCATGAAAGAAACATCTACAGCTGCCCTCAACAAATGATTTAGATCTAAACTCCCACTCCTCTTCTTTCTGACTGGTCTTTCTCTTCCTGTTTCCTGTCAGCTTCTTTCGTCCTCCTTTATCCCCCCAACACATTTGTCTCAATTTCTTTTCAAACCCACAATTTTTCTCTTACCTGGATCTCTGCCCTCATGCTGCTGTATTGCTCTTTCTTCTCAATGCTGCCTCTTCTCCTTTCTAGTCTCTTCTATACCTGTTTTTTTTCTCCCTGTTTCATGACTACATTCATTAATCCTCCTCCCTCCTGCTGCTCAACTGCACTGTAGTTTCATCTGAAGGTGTTTACATTTGGTTTCAACTGATAGAGTTTGGGAATATTTTGTGATACTGTTCATGAGAATGTCTACTTTCAATACTTTTTTATTTGATACCTTAGTTTAAGTTTATTTAAGGCTCTGCACTCCTCTACAGATGTTAATACTTACTCTGTCTCATTACACCTCTCCCCAGGTTGAAGGTGGGTGGAGCTTCATGAGGTAACCTGACTTCATGTACCTGCAGGAATAATAAATATGTAATTTATCCCACACGGAAAACAGTTTGTAAATGCCCACACTGTCCGGAGAAGGGGTCTAATCAGTCAATGAAAAAAAAAAGCTTTTGGCTGTCTATTTTATTCTTGTATTCACAGCTTCTTTTCTTTTTTCCTGTGTTTAAAACGCGGCGGAGGCTGCAAGGCAGTAATAATTTCAGTCCATTCCCCCATAGTGATCTCATAACTGATGTGGACAACACTGGACAATCAGTATTGCATGTTTAATTTAAGTCTGATATTGGCCCAATGTATCAGTTTTCGTTTTGGTGCAGTTCTCCTTACAATCGGTGTTTTCTGCTGTCTCTCTGCATATGTTTCCTCTTTGGCTAGTCTTTCTTTGCCTTGACATTGTCTCTCTGTGCATCTGTATATATCCCTCTGTTTGTTTCTTGCCCGCCCTGACCCAGCAGCACACTCATCACGCACAGACTATAAACCACAGCAGCATAATAACTTAAGTTTACGGAGGTGGAGTGATCCCAGCCGCAGGTTTCAGACAGAGCTTCACATCTTCTCCCTCCCCCCCCTGCAGACAGCTCACTGTTCATTATGGAGGTGGTAGTAAACAAGGTGGAAATGCGTATTTTTACAGCCACAGATGGCGCTCTGGTGACTTGTAAGCTGGAGCAGCGAATGAATGAGCTGCTAGTGATGAGATTCAAGGAAGTGAGTGTGTGAAACAAGCTCTCCTGCAGGGCCGTAAAGTCACTCCGCATTTAATCCCCTTCCAATATTACAACATGAAAGAGCTTTGTTTTTGAGCAGCTCAGAGTGTGGCAGACAAATGTAAACAAAAATGTGCCTTTGAGGCGCCACAAACAGTGATTTGATGTTTTACTCATTTGTGCTGCAGGTTAGTTTAGGTGTTCAAGGAAAAAAAAAAGTTCTTTATACTTTTCTGAGCAACATAGAGAAAATTATTCCATAAAGGTTTGAAAAAGCTATTAGCAAATGTTTCTTGTGGTTTAGTTGTTCAAGTTTGTTGGTTTATTTTTCCCTTTTTTATAGATACTGTATAGTAATTGGATTAAAATAAACGCTCTCACATGATGCAATGGGTTGGCCATTAATCACAGTGTTGGTGGTTTAATCCCCTGCTCCTCCTGTCCAGATGTTGAACTGAACTTTTAAATTTCTCTTAAACAGTACAAGCATCTGCTGAATCTAATGCGATGTTACGTAAAAACAAGTGCATTCCTTGTCTGTGGTGGTGCTGAAAACATTCCCAGGATACAGAATGTGGAAAGTAGAGACATGTCTTTGTCAGGTTGAGACATAATGGATTGTAAGAGTCAATTTGTCACAGACTTATTCAAACTTTTTCCTCTGGATTTTTCCTTTTCAGTTGTCCGTGTAACCTGAGGCTTTCACCTCCGTCAGTTTGTCGAAAGATTTAAGACCTTTTAATATCAATTAGAATGCAATTTAATGCCCGTTTCATGAGCATACAGGCTTAAGTATAAAAGTGTAAAGGAAAACTAGTAGGTACGATATGGCCTAGACTTTTTCTAAATTATTTGTCTCCCCAGTACTTCCCAGCAGTATACACTATAATAAGAGTTCCTAATGTAATTAAATTAATGCGACCTTGACCTGGATATGCAACAGAAAGAAATATAGATGAATTAAGCAATTCAAAATGATTAATTTCTTTTAAGTCTTTGCTAAAATGACAATGTTACCATTATGAGACAACAAGCTTTAGTGTCTCCTGCAGACGCAATCCACTGTCACGACAACAGCTGAAAAATAGACAGCATATTCTGAATTTGACGTGATGTAAATGAGATTATTACCTGATTAGGGACTATACACTTGACTGGACCAGAGAGCTTCAAGCTGGTTGCACGTTAAAACACAAGGATCCAAAAGTCATTCAACCATTTATTGAGTGAGGGGAACAGACAAATGGATGATTTCTTCGTCTATATATTGCCAAGCATACCATAACTTAGAATAATAAACAAAGTACATAAATTATCTTACAATATTAATGCATCCACTTTGAAAAGAAGAAAGCCTTTAATCTTTAATCAGGATCCTATTTCTAGAAAACACGTCAATATCAAATATCAAAATACTACCACCTTATGTAAACTTAAACAGTTTGCCTTACTTGCTGGTTTCAAATTGATCTCACAGGCATAATATAAATATAATCAAGTCGCCTGAAACAAATTGGCAGAATCATTTCAAACAAACTTAGTGGTGTGGCAGCATGGTCTCAGACAAAACATTTGAACAGAAAACACGGCGCTCATATACAACGCCCCCTCTGTGAACTCCTCCCCCGTGTACTCACTCTCATTGAGCACTTCAAACATTTTAATGGAGATGCTAAGAGTCAAAGATTTGGTATTATAAGATTGAAATTGTAAAATGTAATCAAAATGAGTCTGCGGAACAGCAGAAGTGTGTAGCAGACCTTCCCTGAATAACAATAGTAACACCATTAGAGACAGTTTTGTTTCTTCTTTCTTTAATGTTTATTGCTTCTCTGCTGCGTCTCTAATTGTGCCCTCAGAAAGTTTTGCTGTCTTATAACTTGTTTCGTTCTGATTTATTTCACGGTTCCTCTGAGCACTGCAATATTCGGAATTTCTGTCTGTATTAATTACTAGATTTAATTAGCTTTGCTGTATTGTTCGCTCATGGTTTTCCTCAGATGCCCTCACAAATCCTCCTGATTCTGTGATTACTTTGCTTCAGTTGCTCTAGATTTCAACTGCTTGTGAACATGTAAACATTGTTGTGATACAAGCCGTGTTGTTTAGTTGTGGTATAGAAGTGCACTTTAACTTTTTCTGTTTTACTTTTCAATGCATCTTGTATTACTGTACAGTAAAAATTGGACAAAGAACTGAAGTGTTCTTGTAAATAATTCATTCTGAAGAGTGTGTTTGATTGTAAGCCTCATCAAGCTGCAGAAGGCTTTTACTTTTTCTTGATCTTTTTCTTTTCATGTTGATAGGGAAAGAAACTAAAGAACGCAATGTTACACGATACTGCTACACTTATGAGGACCCTGAGTGACATAATGCATCCTGTAGCACCTAACCACGCATGCCTGAAAATGAAATCTAAATTTAACTATAAAATCAAGTCTTAAAGGGGAAGTCCATTGAGTTTAGTTGTTTTTAGGGGAGTATTACTGCAGATGTGAGGCTACATCAGCAGCTACTAGCATAACACGCACGAATCTTCGTCCAACCTGACGGCGGTCAGTTTGCACTGTGGGTAATGTAGGCTCCCAGTTTTGATAAGGAAAATGAATGCATGAAATAAAAATAGATTTTGTCCATCGTGAGTATGTAATGTAATGCTTGTGCAGTATGCTTTTAAATCTGCAAACTTTCATCAAAAATGTCCTTACACTCAAGGTCTATAGCTCAAATTGGAAACAGACCATCACTGTTTATTGGTCTTTCACTTTGTGCACAATTCTGCAACTGCTAGATGTTCCTGCTTAAAGATAAAACATTTTTTTTAAAAAAGCCACTTGCCTTTCAAGATTTTTCTCAGCAGCTTGTTCTCTGGTGTGCAGTGTATGTGTAGGTGGATGGAGTGATTGTGTTAAAGTAATGAGCTTCGAGTAGATAATAAGTAATATTGTAGAGAGAGAAAGAACATTGTCACAGTGTGCTGTTCCTGGATGCTCAAATTATTATTAGGCTTTTGAAGTGGCTCCTTTTGTGTGCTAAATTGGTCTCCCGTGTCTTCTATGATGAATTTGTCTGTGTGATTGCTGAACATTGGTGCAAAATTGAGACTCTTAAAAGAAGCTCTTGCTGTTTCATTTTGTAGAGCCAAACTTATAATTAATTATAATTGTTGGTGGTTTTGTGATGCGCTACACATTCGACCATTTCCTGTCGTTTGTTCAGCAATGTTTTACTGCTGATGTATTATAAGGTACCACATGCAGTAATTAAACCTTTGGTCTCATCCAGTTGCGTAGAGATGTGACAAAAAAACTTGTCATCATACTGTGTAAAGTTTTTAATTGCTTGTAAGAGACAGAGCAACACTGGCGTTCATTAGGACTCGTGTTTCTGTCCTCCTGACAAAACTATGTCTAATTTTCACTCTGTTTTTCGCTCTGTTTTTGGTCTCCACCAACTCCTGAGGGAAATATCTGGGTCTTTATCTGCTAAATGCTCCACTATGTTCACCAGCTAGTTGCTAACATTGCCTCACTGCTGATTAAAAGTGAACCACAACATTAAAGTTGTGGTCAGGAAAACGAAAACAACGAGTTAAAAGAGGCTCAAACCCTCAATATAGCTGCTTTTATACTGTATAAAGCAGTACTGATACAGAGGAACTGCAGAGTCAAGTGATACTTCTCTGTGGATCGACAGTACGAGCAACTCTTTTCACATTACATGTAATCATTTGACCTATTCTTAATACTAAATTATTATTTAGCGCTTTAAGCTCAGTTATTTCCCCACTCCAGTCCTGCATGTTTTGCACCAAACTGCACCCAACAGCAAAGAATTAATTCAGTTTATTGATCTCCTCAGCGATGCCACATCTACAGCCATTATCATGCCATCAACTTCCAATTAGAATTAAACAATGAGGTTACTATTACCCATGTAAGGCGGGTAAGTACCCTGGGGGTTATTTCGTTAAACAGATTCACATAGATACTTAGTCGTTATTAACAGAGGAGCATTCAGGATGGATCAATAAGGAGAAGAGTTGTGTGCTCCCTGTGTGAAAGAAAACAAATGAGAAAATAAGTCACTGCACCTAGAGAAAGAAAAAACTACACACACAATCTAATGGAGAAAGAATAATAACAAATCCTCAAAATATTTCACACTGAAGGCAAAATTGGTGTCTAACTCTTTATTACTTGTCAAATAGCGGAAGGACTGTGGATTGAGACTGTTTCAGCCTGCTTTGCCTGATTAGATAAATTAATTATTATTTTTGCTGAATTGAGGATGTTTAACGATGACCTCTCCAAAGGTGAAGAATGTGCAGATAAATGGACAGACATTTTACTACATTTAAGAAAGGAAATTACGGCTGAGGGTTTGGATTTAGAGGACAGATACATGAAAAGCATTGTCATCAGAAGCTGATGCTAAATTAAAATCTTATCGCCTTGATAGAAAAGCTTTTGTGCCCGGAGGAGTATGTGCTATTTAAAAGCCATAATCAAAAACAAACCTCAGCTCCCTGAAAACAATACGCTGTCCTTCAGCCATTTATTCCCCAAAGAGCCCACCTATAGTACATCCTTCACCTAATAATCGCCGACTTTTCTGTCCACATTTCATTTGTTTCCTGCGCCAGGGGCAAGGTCTGGCTGAAGCTATTTATCAGAGTGAATTGAAGGAGCTTAAATACGTCCTGAGAGGTTTGATATTTGTGTTTCTTTGCTCACAATAAGTCAGCGTCTTAGCAGCAGGCCTAAATCACTTCTGTAAGTGGAGCTGGTTTTCATCCCTATTTAAGAGAATCACTGTACTGTATATGTCCAGTTTATCTGCTGAAATGCTCATATCAGGTGTGACAAATCAAAGCTGAACAGTGAAATATGAACACATAAACAGCAGCGATTAAACTATAAATTCAGAGAAAGTTGTTGCACAAAAGCGTGGACATTTTGTTGCTACGTTGTTGGCCATATACAAACAGCATTATGTTACAGAAACACTGATTTATCATTAATATTTCTCCAGAATCTGCATTTGTTGTGTAATTTGGTTAATCATTTGAATGGTTCTCCTTGGCATCTAAAACAGAATATGGAATAAAGAAAAGAGACTCAAAACTTCTTAAAAGAACAAAACAATTTCTTTGTCTCATTTTAGTCAAACTTTTTTCACAAGGATTCTGTATTTTATCCACTATGTGATGAAAAACACAGGTTGAATAATTTAGAATTCAGTTTTGCTAATCCTCTAGTTCGTGGTCATTAGTGATGCGCTCCGCGGGTCAGTCGCACCGACCCGGCTCGTTATGAGAGCCAATCCGCACCGAGACCAAAAGGCAACAGGCACACCGCTTGCTTTGTCTCCTCTCTGGTGCCCAACATGCAAAATTATGCGATAATCAATCTCCCCAACCTGCAAACGGTATGCTTTATAGTAGCACAATAATCCGTAGTGCCGCAGCTATACAGTATGTGTTTGAGAGAGAGAGAAAATAGAAGGTGGAAAGTGACAAAAATATAGAGAGATTT
>CALSCE010009779.1:16075358-16093150 GCA_943593645.1 Bovichtus variegatus
CTCTCTCTCTCTCTCATTCTCATCAGTATTTCTTGAGGTGTTTATCTCCCTTCTGAGCTGATTTAGAGCCACTGGAGTGTGCTATAATCATAGCCTAATGACAGATAATCTGAAGAACACTAAATGACTTTTAATCCTAGCCTAATGACAGATAATACCACTGCACTCCCACTGTGTGTCTGTATGCTGATTTGCATTTTCACCCTCGTCTCTGGGGGTTTAAGTGATGTTGACTCACTGGTTTCTCTGAGTCATCACTTTCCAAGTGTGTCCTCAAGTTTTAAATGTACAACTAATGACATTTAAACTTTGTTGTAAGTTTCTGATACCTACTTGAAAGTACAATGTAAACAGCTGTTTGTAAGTCAAAGTCAGGTGAAATGTATTAATATTCAGACTGCTTCTACCCCGTTGTCCCGTGATTAATAGGGCTGACATGATGGACAGGTAATCATATTGTCTTTGCCTTGAACTTGATGACCGGTGTCACAGCCAGTTAGACTGTAAGATCTGCATAGTTTGGTTATTTACATGCTCATTGTTGAAGGACGGGTTTGATTATTCAGCTGCTCCAGGCTGTGGAGGGAATTAATATGAGTTACAGTAAATTATTGAGATGCTAGAGGTAAGAGTGGCACATTCAGGGGTGTTATTACTCACCCATTGAAGGCTATTTGTTGCCTTAAGAAAGACTTGTTATTTAAACTGTGAAGGCTCCAGGGGAATATGATGGGTGTTTGATTAAATCTCTGAGCTCATAAAGTATCCCTCATCTGTTCCAGGATTAATCGAGTAAAGAAATTGCTGAAGATGAAGGGTGAGAGCCAGAGCTTTTTTCAGGTGTGGCCTTCTCTCGTGTGAATTTATTGCTTCTTAGTGAACTGCTTGTTTGCACTGAGAAGAACAAAGCAATTTGGGTTTCCGGTCCTTTATGATTCACGAGAGGGCAGCATAAGGAAAGCTACTTCCCTTTTTTCATCATCCTTACTGAGCATAAATCCCCTTCATATTTCTTCTTTAGTGTCATTTATGGAAATATGTGCAGCCCTCAATGGGATTGATGAAGTCAAGGTTACAGAGCGGATGTGGAGCCACCGGTCATGAGTCTGGATTTACTGTATTAACCCAGGAAGAGGTAGTTAAGTGAGGAGCTGACAGAGGACTGCAGTCCATCCATTTGATATTGGGACCTGCTGGACTGGTGTGTTTGTTCAAGGCCGTCCCCAGAAGAAGTCTGTCTCCCCCAAAAATAAAGCCATTTATCAAACAGAGCTGGCGTCATTGAAGATGACTTGCTGTCGCCTCAAATATCAGCTTTCATCTGCTAAGGTCATGATACTCCATCACTACGAGACAGTAGACTCAAACAACAAATTATTTTATACTTACAACTCTATTTGCACCAGTGGAAGCATTAGTTATGACTATCATAATTGGATATTTTACTTGAGACATTAAACTTACCAACTGTCTGCATTAGTTATCAAGGTCACCGTGCTCTTTCAGTCTCTATTACAACAAGGATTAGACAGACAGATTATCCATACGAAGAAAAGTCTTTGCTGCATATTATTCCAAACAATGATCTATGGGGAGCTAGAGTGTGCAGTAAGGTTCATATCAAATTGTCAGCTAGATAGCTTGTATGCAAAGTTAAAATGTTGGTCTGAGGGTGGCGCTAGATAGCATCACTATCTGGGGATAGCAGATTTCATCTAAGTCTGACCATTGGTTTTCTATATTTTATGTACAAAGCTGCACAAACCTCATGGAATGTGTATGAGTATGATAATGATTAGTAAATTGATATGAAATAATAATGAATTAATATCTATCAGAATCAGAATGCTTTATTAGTCCCACAGCGGGGAAATTTACATGGTCACTGCAGAAAGGTAAAAAAAATGCAATAAAATAAGTGTACACTAAAATTAAGTGGATAATTAAATAAAGGGCAAATGCACACAGTAATACAGAACAACAAATAACAATAGTGACATTATAAATTGTAAAGTCATTAGATTTTGTGATAAAACAAAGTTAAGCAGTAAAACAATAAAAATCATAACTAATAAATCCATTTAGAGGGCTGCACCTGCACTGCTGCTGGGATATTTGTTGTGTAAATGTAGTGAACAGGGAGACACTATACCGTCTGAATATGAGTATAACAGCACACAGCTTCTCTCCTGGAAGACATTCATGGTGTTGCACTCGGTTGTTGACTTGAAAAGTGAAATAGTTGTAACAAGAATAAAAAGAGAGAGCTTGAGAGAGAAGTGTCTCCCTTCCTTCTCACCTCCACACACCCGACCAATCACTGCATGAAGTGGGTGTGAATGTCAGATTTCTCCAGAAAGCAACCCCCCCCCCCCCCCTTCCGGAGTATATACCTTAGGGTGTCTCTCAGACCCATCAGAAGTGAGAGAAAGAAGTGTTCAGGGCTCTTACACTTGTGGTGACAGACTTGTAGGCTTTGAGTCTAAATAATGTGCACCCTGTATGGAGAGGTTGGAGAAGACAACATGATGGAGATTTTCTGGTTTTGGTGAGAACTTGAGGCTACCAGTGACTCCAGAGAAGATATTTTGTAAATACCTCTGTCCCTCATACCCAGGGAGTTAAACACTAATGTCCCTTGTGTGGGTTTGGCAGATGAAACTGGCATTTCTCCACCTTGTGCTCCCCTCATTGGACGTCACCACTCTCACAGTAAGCCCTGCAATTGACAGCTTTTCAGCCTCACATTTTGCAAAAATAATACTTTGGGGCTGCTCGATTGTTTCCATCAGCACAATGCATGCTCTCCAGTGAGCAAAGCAGTGTATCTACATCACGTCATGTGCCACAGTTCAGGCTCTAAAGTGTCCTCTTTACACACTGAGATAGATGCTGATCACAGTCATTAGACTGTGATCAGCATCAGCAGACTGTTCTCTCTGTTGTGTATTGTTATGAACCCGGTGGCCACAGCTCTGCAGACTGCTGCTCTGTGGCGACTGCTGATGAGAAGAAGCAGAGCTGGTCAGTTTGTATTCGAGAGGAGGACAGAGCTGAGTCAGTGGCCATTAAAGAAGGAAGGGTAAGGCTGAATTTAAACTCAACAAGACAGAGTTTAATCTGAGCTAAGCACTAAGATGAAAACAAGCAGGAGCAAGGTGGACAGTGTGGGAAAGAAGGAAAGAGGAAGAGGAATATAAAGTATGAGAGGATAAAGTTTAGGGGTCAGATGGTAGTAGTATTCCCTCTATGTCTCTCACAACTGCAGTGACATTTTCTATTGCCTTTCCCATTTTATCCCTCAATGACTTTGCTGTGTGTGTGAGTGTGTGGGTGTGGGCCACCATCTGCTTTCTGGATGCACCGCCTCACATCTTTGAGATGATTTGACTTCATAAGACGAAGACGTAGGCAGAGGAGGAGCAGGAAAGGATGACAGGGAGGACAGCAGGTATGAAGGAAAGTGAGAAGCGTAGACAGGGAGAGAAGTGAGCGAGAGAGGGAGAAAACAAAGGGAGGAACATGGAAGATAGAGGGGAAAGAAATAAAGAGGAAGATGAGCTGTAAGAGGAGGATTATGGTGAGGAGGAAGGAGAAAGAGTAGCTAATAGTTTCCCCTGTCTGTTTCCCTGCTGTGACATTCTCAACTGCCTCTACAATTTCACCCCCGCCGGCTTTTAAGGGAGTGTGTGTGTGTTCGGTTTCAGCCCCAAGAGTACTGAGTTTCTGCACGACTGCACTGCTATACATATTAATGCCTTGCCAAAAAAAGCGAACGTTTAAGGAGCCGCTTCACTCTATTGGTTGGATTTGTCCGTGTTCGAGTCAGTGTCAGCGCAACCTTTATATAATTGTAATGGAAAAAACTTAATTTTAAAGAAACCTGGATTGCATGTGATGACTTGATGGTGTGCCTGATTGTGGAGGATATGCACACAAGGGCTGTATCAGACGTAGCTTTACAATGTCATCTACCAATGCCATCATACTAGTTTAGAGCTGCAAATCAATATTTGTTTATAAGCAATGATTCAAACGATTATGTGTAATGTGAAGGGGTCGCACAGACAAACCCACATAGAATAATCACCCGACTCTCCACTTATCCTCAGTTTAACGGAGGATTTTAGTGTCTTCTAGCTAATTGTTTTGGTTAGTTACGGCCAACAGCTTTACTGTTTTGGTTCACTCCTCGCTCACATTTGTTTGCCATAACAATCCAACTGCCTTATGTCATCGAATGCAGCCTATAAAGTAACACGTTTGAAAATCTACTTAGACTTTTTTATTGGAAACTAAATGATAACGATGAATCAGGGATGGGAAATCTAAAACTGCCCTTTCCATCTTAATGATATGGTTTCCCTCTCTGGCCAACTGGCATATTTTCAGAAACTGTCACTGTCAAATAAAGTAAAGAACTAAACAAAACACTGAAAAAAGATGTGTGTCCCCATTATTACTCTATTACAAAAGACAAACCCTAATTTTAACCCTGAAATGACCTGATGTTAGTCCAAGATGTCCCTGTTATTACAACATATCTAAACATTACATTGGCAGCAACGGAAATCACTCCCTATTTACTACATAGTGCGCTATAGTAACTATCCACCATTTAACGTTAAAAAATCCAACAATGTAACAAAGTTAGTATAGTGACCATGGAATATACACTACTTCTTAATCACCTGCTCTTTGTAGAGTAAACCATCAAGTGTCTATTAGAAAGGGAATAGTGAAGGAGTGATTCTGTACACATGCTGCTCCTCAGGGAGCAGAAAGTAGCTGGAGGAACTTTTCAGGTTTTGACTGGTCGTATCACAACAGTGTGATAAATTCTAACCCGGAGAAACAAACCGTATAGAAATAAAATTTCTGGGAAGTGCATTATCAACTCGGAGATAAAATACTTCAAGCTTCAGGAAAAAGATTAAATTTAAGACAGAGAACAGATGTGTTTAATACTGTTCTGGAGCTATGCCACGTACAATCCTCTGCTCCCAAACCATCACCAGCACCAGCATTTATCTGACAGGAAGTGGAAAGTCATTGGTGTGAAGTGGTTTATCAGTTTTATCTCTTATCAGGTATACAAGTTTTCTTTTTTTTTCTTTTTTTATCCCTGTGAGCTGAAAAGACAATTGGTGGTTTCAGGATTTTCAAATTTCAAAAGTTTTACTATCAATAGGCAATCGGCAACTTTGATCTCATTGGACTAAAGTTTCTATTCCATCAGTTTGAACAATCCGTGACCAACAAGCTATGACAGGAGAAATTCACCACCATATCCTATGTTTCTGACCGGTGCCCTAATTGGCTTCTGTCGTGACTTTTACACCAGCTTCCCTCCAATTACACTTTCCTGTGAAGGTTCAGTAGTTCAGCGTAAAAGTGACGCGTCAACGATTGTCTCCACAACTTCTGGTAAGGACAGAAACATTTCCCTTACTTAGTTAAAGAAGTCTTAGTAGCCTTTGTGTTTGATAGGCAGGAGAAGATGGAGAACATCAAATTATCTGCAGATATCTTTTCAAGGGCACTTATCTTCTAATGTCTCCTGAGGGAGGACGGCTGTAAAAGTAAGTAGATTATGGATACACCGATGCTGATGCTAGTATCGGGAGTCAGTCCGATACTGTGCTCATGTGCTTGTTATCGTAAACGTAAAACTACTCCACTATAACCGCACTCGATACCACTTTATGGCAACGTGGCATCTGTTCAGCAGGTCAGCGGAGGAGGAGAAATGCAGCATTTTTGTGATATTTTAGGATAAGCAATATGACCAACACCGTGTGGATTTCAAAGAGTTTGCTACTGCTAGCAGGAAATGGCAACAACTACCTTCGCAGCAAACGCTGCTGTACCGGGTGTTAAAAATAACAAGCTCTTACCCAGTACATTGGTCTTGATGTCCAGCTGTTGTCAGTTGTAGATAATACGGGATTTTGACGTCTTCTCATTGTACTGGAGCCGGGGTATTAGGCTCCCAGACGTCACATCATCACATCATTACCAAAGCTGCATCACTTTGTGAATACGCCTGTTGCAGGACATTTCGGCTTTCAGCTTCACCACTAATGTTTGGACTAGCACTGTCGGCCCCTTGTCTGCCCATCAGTTTAACTTCACAGGGGATTGATGAAGGTTTTACTCCCCAGAGTCGTTCTACAGGCTAAGCAGTTTTGGGGTTTGCACACTAGCTTTGCCATAGCAGGTGAGTTTGTTGATATTCTTAAGATGTGGGGCAAACCGAAAAGTCTCCGTACCACAAATCACTGCAGTACTGGAGAGTTAACAAAGTGCGGTTTCCCACTCTGGCCCAAATGTCATGCAGACTCCTCTCAGCATCATGCAGCAGTGTGGAAAGTGAAAGGCTGACAAAAACAAACTCACAGCTGGTGATACAGAGAAGCTTCTTTGCATCAACATATGATAACATATCATGCTGGTTCTGCTACAGTTGTATGTTGCGTGGTACTGAAATCACTGAATGTGGTACAGGTAACGTTTAAGTGAAATGTGTGGCAGTGCCATGTTTGTTCAAAAAATGTCAGCAACACATTCATGTACAGTCACATTAAAATGATTAAAATTGTATTTAAATAGTTCAAAGTCATTGTTGTAACTGTAATGGTATTATTAAGTAGTCATAACGGTACTCGGCCTGTAAAAAAGTGGTGCATCCTTAAAATAGATATTGCGAGTGCGGTTCCCGTTGAGGTTTAGTGAAGGTGTAAAGAGGCTAAACACACACTCCATAAATGCCTTTGGTAACGACATCCAATTTCTCACCTTTGGAGCTGATATGAAATACGTGTTATGCCAGTGCAGTGAGGTCTCCATAGACCAGCTGTTATAGCGAAGGTGTAAAGGGGTAAAGGCTGCTCCAATGTCTGCAGCTGCCCTCAGGTTACTAGAAACATGTTTCAACTCACCTCACAAATGTGGTTTATAGATTAGTGATGTATCTGCAAAGCCTTTAAATAAACAGCGTTAAAGAAGTGCAGCGTTGCCTTGTGTTGATGGATTGGCTACTGCAGTTTAGCCTAAGCAGATTCAATGTAGATGTACTGTAAGGCGGGGTCAAGCCTCAGAGTATCTGCTCTTTGATTGTGTGAGTGTAAGACTTAATGGTGGTCATGCAGCATTTAAAGCCACAAATGATAACACGTTTCTAGCAGGTATCAAATTGTTCTGGTCTTTCAGGTTTTTGGAAAGATTGGCACAATCCATAGTATGTGGTGCTTTTAGCCCGTTCATCTCTGTGGTGGGGACGTTGTGCTGGCCTGCATTGCTGTCTGTCATAGTGCATTTTTGTAATCAAATTATATTTATTGTGCCTTTTAATAATGATAATCAATCTGTTGGTCAAGCAGAGGCGTTGACTGTTAGTTTTATTTGAGCTACATTTTTTTTTACGAGTTAAATAAAGTCTATTGCTTTACTATAATAAAGCATTTAAAGTCACAGTTGTAGTTTGGGTCACTCCAAAGTGTCAAAGTAGAGCACAACACAAACTTCATGATCTATCAAGCGGAAAAACTTGCTAAAAAGCGTGTATATTGCTTGCTGACAGTCCCCACAATCACCTGAGTAGATTAGCGTTAAAATGACACTCTTCATATCACACAATTTGCTTTGTTCTGCTCTTCCTTCACACCACACCAGACATTGCTTGAACGTGGACAGATGTCCTCCTTTTTAGTCTTGTGCAGTTGTTTGGTCCGCACCAGAGTTTGAATATATAAGCATTATATTGCTGTATTGCTCACTCCAATTAAAAAGACAAAAGGTCCAGTGTGCTGCTCCGACACTGATTTGCATAAAAATAGTTTGTAGTATGAGCTCCTCTGCTGGTGCAATGCAGAGTTTTCAATTTTATGAATCCCCAGTGTCCATTCAGTGTTTAATTTTTGGAAAAAAATTAGATTTGCCGAGGTGCATGGACGATGTCAATTTCCTTGTGCCGTGTATTTTATTTGAATGACAGAAGAAAAGCACATTTTGTGCCAAACAGCTATTCCCCATGGAGACCTGTTGCTCTACTGCTCTCCATTAAGAGACATTTACAGGCAAATATATTCAAATTATTTACTTAGCACATCTGGTGGATTAGTAGATATTTTATGATACACATCTCCTCCTGGAACCATTAGTACGAGAGATGTAGCCTGCAGCCTTCCCTCTAAACTCGCATAATTCTGGCATTATAATTCACAGTTTTGGGCTTCAGCAGTGTTTGTACTGAACAATGGTGCAAGTCTTGTTTCTTAACAGCTTGTTTTAACTCTCTTTTCTGAAGGTATGTGCGTTAAACCCTGCAGTTTAAAGATGAAGAGATTTTAAATGCTGCCGTGATGTGGCATTCGCTGTTTTTGATCACTTCATTTGGTCTGTCTCCCACACAGCCACCCACATCGCTGCTCAGTGTGACGAGCCTCAATGAGGAGGATTGTGTTATCCTCTCAAAAGCAGCGGTAGATTGGTGCAGAGTGGTTTATGCATTAGTAAGCTATTTGCATGGATCTGTGTGTGGGCTGTATTCTTGCAGATTGTGCTGTACATAATGAGCTTATTATCTGGTATTGTTTAGCTGGTTGAAGGTTGAAGGCCAGAAGGAATCGACATTATGCAGGAGTGTGTTTGACAGCATTGTGAAGAATTGGGAGATAAGGAGCACAATATTTCTGTAGTTGTTAGCAGTGAGAAGTTGAAAGTGCTGAGCTGCTCCGTTTGGAAGCTGACTGTTTTCCAGCCAAAGGTGCCTGTTGAGAGAAAGAGCAGCAGATAACGAGTTCTTCAAGCCTTGTGGAACGTAATAAAATAGAAAAACACAAAATAAAATGTTCTTGTATTTCAAGGTTTACAATAATATGTGATATATCCTGACACATTTTGTGATCTTCCTGATGGGCAATCACGTGTTTCCATTTGACTGTAGTATAAGGATGCAGAAACATCTAAAACAGCATTTCAACCATCATGTTTCTCCAACATGTTCTCAGGCCATAAATGACCCACCAGGTTGCTTTTCAGTGTTTTACAAAATGATTAATGTAATCTTTTTTCTCTTCTGCCTCCCTGAACTGAAACCACTTGGTTAAGGTGAAAGAAATATTGCCTTGTTGGGTTAAACACTGAGTGTTGGAAGAAACGGCGATCCTCTTCAGTAAAACGTTTTGGTAAAAAAAACATCACAATATTTCTTCCTTTACGACTGTGAGAGTTCAGTCATTATTCATATGAACACAAGACAAAATATGTCATTTATATAAATATGCCTTTTCTGTGGGGAACCTCCATCACCACTGACTGATGTGTTTCCCTTCCCGTTTTAGGCAATATGAATGGCAATACAACAATAATTCTACCTATCTGCATGTACTGCTGTAACAATTAAATGACAGTCAATTTTTAACAGAAAAAGCTGTTTTGTAGCTAATATAAGAGCAACCCAACACTGTTTGGGACTTTCTTATTCACTGGACAAGCGACACAAAGGTGAAATCTATGCTCGTTTTTTAAACAGTATGTTTTGGTTTGACAAGAGAACAAGACTGAGGACTAACACATTGGTTTAGCTAATGTTTTTTTTCTCCTTTATTGGTCAGTTGACAGTGAATAGACAAACAGGACACAGGGGGGAGAATGACCTGCAACAAATGTCCCCAGCCTGAACTGAAGCGGCGACGTTGCGGTTATTTGGCATGCACTGTTACCATTCGGCTACCAAGTTGCTCCGGTTTGGCAAATTTGTCTGAAAGAGCTGAATCACAAAGCTTTTCTATGGGAACCGTCTGGGACTGTAACTGTGTAGAGGATGAGACCTTATTAGAAATGCTTAACTTTTAAACATAAATCATTACCAAGATCAGGCAGAAGCATTTGACTTGATGAGTAATGGATCTTGTAGGTTTTATTTTACGAACTACAAGAACTCTTGAAAAACTTTTATCAAACATGAGTTGGCGATCAAATCAAATCAAATCAAGTTTATTTATATAGCCCAATATCACAAATTATTAACAAACAGCATAGTTAAAAATACAGCATAGACAATCTATGCGACAGAAAACATGATACGATGGTATATAAAAAAGATGGATCCAGGGGGATGTCAAGGCTTCCTGGTGTCAGGCAGGACCAGGGCAACAGGTGCAGCCACGATTCGCGGTCCAGAAGTAATCTTTAATGCAAAGTATCTCGCTTTAGTCTGTTGTTATTGCTTTCTTTGTTTGCATATATCCAAGGAGGAGCAGGCTTGAAGCCCTTCAGGTCAAACTGGAGGTAGAATTGGTGAGGATTAGTAAAAAGAACATTGACGTTTTCTGCTGGAGGAAGATTGTTAGTGCTCTGGAGCAAAATTCACTGGAGCCTCATTATCCTGCTTACGGCTTCATGCTCTGAATGGCTAAACAAGTCGGCTCGGCTCACACTGAGGAGCACTGAACTCTGGGTTTGTGGGGCTTATAGAGCTCTGAAGTGCAGGACCCTCTGTTCACTGCTGTTTGCTGAGGTGATGGATGGAGCTCATCGGTATTCAGGGTCTCCAGCTTTGTCATATGGGCACTTTGTTATTCAGCAGGAGTGTAAAGAAGTGGACAATGCAGGTGAATGAGCTGTGGCCTCCCTCTCTGTTTCTGCCATGTCAGTGTTGAGTGAAGCCCTCAGAGTTTTTTAAAGAATCATTTGAGGCTTTTTACTGCTGTCAAACTCACCATTTGTCATTTCTGCAAAATGATATACTTCAGAAAGTGTGGGTGGATGGATTGGCCAGAGGGTGAGTGATGGGTGTCCAGGAGGATATTTGATTGAAATGAAAAGATATTTCCCATCACTCAAATGTCAACATAATGGCTTCTTGCCCTTCGTGGTTGAGTTTCGTGCGACTTCCCTTCTTTTATTGCTTCACCTGAGGCTGAAACTCTTTTTTGCAGGCAAGTATTAGATCAGTTAATGCTGTTATTTTGAAATTCCATAGAGATAACAGAGCAGAGACACCACCTTTTATAAATTGAAATATCATCTCTTCCCAGAATGACATTCTTTTCATAAATGCTGCTCCTTGAAAGTGCTCTTGTCTTGTATTGTCTAATATTTTCAGTTGTTTGCGAATTGTGATTTATTCTGCTGGTAATCTGGATGCCTACAATACAATGTCAGAGGAAAACTGTTTTTACCCTCGATTAGACGTTGAGGCGGACAGAAAGGAAAAGGACGTTTGTTTTTGAGTTTTGTGCTGAGGATGAAGGTGCAGGGGTTTAATATTCAGGAAAGCTCTCTGTCCAACACAGCCAGGGTCAGTGTCGAGGTTCAGTGGCTGCAGAGTCCAGCAGGTATTCAACATTTAGCTCAATTTTCGTCTGAGCCGTCTGTGTTTGTGCTCCACTGGTCACAATGTCAGGGACGTCGGCTCTTAAATGCCACAGCTCAGCTGAGGAAAACCGTCCCGATGTTTTTAAACTGCTCCGCTCTCTCTCACTCTGTTGAGTGTTACCTCAGCGAGGCTGTGCTCTCACACACATTATCTCCTCGGGGATTACAGCACTTGGCATTGGAGAGCCGTCCCTCTCATTTCACCTCTTCAGACTACTGTAATTCACCTGCTTTTCACGCTGAGGGCTCCCCCACCACCCACAGCAACACGTGTCAGTCAGGTCAAAGCCTGCAGGGATAAAGACTATCGGGAAGACCAAAGAGCTGGAGGCCTTCTGATGACTGCTGAGTAGCTACACCGCATTTAAAATAGTGGAATTAAATATGTATGAGGCTCAAAACCACTCTGTTACTAATGATAGAATTATAACAGTCTAAAGAGCCGCTGTGAAGCTCAGTCTGCCTAATAAGACTGTACATCAGGATTCTTAATGATAACTGCTGTACAAAAGTTTCCTAAATTGACTTCACACTCAGTTAATACCAGATGATTTCACCATCAAAGAGAAACTACTCAGAGCTACATTACCACTGAGGCCAAGCTGGAGGCTTTATGATGTTTTCAGCAGCTGTAAAACATATACACATATATGAAACGTTTGATGTTATAATTCTTAAGCCTGCATTCACTGATTTTCTTGTTCACTTGAGGGGACAAATTAAAAAACAAAATAGTTTTTCCTTATAAAATGTTTGTCCTGAACCAACTCTGATGGAGCTAAATCCCGGCCAAATGTTTTGATTATTTGAAAAAAGAAATTGAAACTGAAAATTCAAGTTTTGATCTTTGAACTTTGAATAATACAATAATATATTCAAACTAAAAATAAGTGAATGAATAGTTTTTTTTCAGGTTGAATATTATTTTGATTCAGTTCTTTAATTCTTATGAATAAATCATTTACCACAGAGCAATGGAAGAAGGTCGCATGGTCTGATGAATCACGTTTTCTTTTACATCATGTGGATGGCCGGGTGCGTGTGCGTCTCTTACCTGGGGAAGACATGGCACCAGGATGCACTATGGGAAGAAGGCAGGCTGTGATGCTTTGGGCAATCTTCTGTTGGGAAACCGTCCTTACTTTGACACGTACCACCTACCTAAACATTGTTGCAGACCAAGTACACCCCTTCATGGAGACGGTATTCCCTAATGGCAGTGGCCTCTTTCAGCAGGATACTGCGCCCTGCCACACTGCAAACATGGTTCAGGAATGGTTTGAGGAACACGACGACGAGTTCAAGGTGTTGACTTGGCCTCCATACTCCCCAGATCTCAATCCAATCGAGCATCTGTGGGATGTGCTGGATAAACAGGTCCGATCCATGGAGGCTCCACCTCGCAACTTACAGGACTTAAAGGATCTGCTGCTGACGTCTTGGTGCCAGACACCACAGCACACCTTCAGAGGTCTAGTGGAGTCCAGGCCTCCACGGGTTAGGGCTGTTTTGGCCGCAAAAGGGGGACCTGCACAATATTAGGCAGGTGGTAATAATCTTATGGCCAATGGGTTTATATTTTGATATTTGAGTTCTTGTTTTTTTTCATTTGCAGATTTTATGTTCAGATTCAAAACTTATTTTTTCGGTTCCAGATCTTTTTTGACTTTTAGAAAAAAGAAATTCACTTTCAGATCGTATTTTTTCACTTTCAGACTTTTGGCCCTTGTCTACCCTTGCAGGGCTCTAAATACCACGTGTATATGCACGGTAGTGCACGGAAAACTTGACTTGAGCTGTGCACGTGATTCTCAGATTTACATGCACCAGTGCTGTCGTGTGCTAGAGCCCGGTCAAGCCAGCCGCCGCTTGAACGTCTATTGGTACTGTTACAGTACCGGGACTTGAAGCGGCCAAAAAGGACGAGATTGACAACTGAAATTTCCAATGTAATCTTGTTCAGGATGACCCTTACAATGTCCAGGTCAAATTTTTACTTATTTTACTGAACAGTTTTGGAGAAAATAAAGCAGAAAGCCAGCTCAATTTAAATTAAAACATTCATAATTTCTTTATAATTTAACTGACGTGGCAAAAGTGCCACGAAAGGACACACCGAATACTGCAGGTAAAAACATATTTGTTGCATGTTATTTAAAAACTTAGTACCACACCATAGTATCACAGTACAGCTAGAAAAGTATTTAATGCTGTTGTGACATTTGTCTTATTTTACTTGTGAAAGATTGAGGTTTAAATGGAGTGTTATTCCTCTTTTAAAAAAGTGAAATCATCAGGCCGCGGTGGATATCGAGAGGCAGATGAAGACCTTGTGCTGTTGAGATGAAGTACACTAGTGTTGACAGAGTAATTGAAGCTAAAGCATTGTTGTCGGAGTTGTGGGCCGGGATCGGACCGCAGCGTGAATCATAGTAATTGGCTCTTATCTCAGCGGTGGAGAACAACATCCATTAACAGAGAGGCTTTAGATGGAGGCAGCGTTCGTTTGGCTTTAGCTTACAGTTTGGAGCTCCAGAGGAAAGCTGTGAATATTTATTGAGCTGAAACTCTGTGTGTATTTCTCATTGTTTCTCAAAACAAACACTCATTTCTACTGTGGGTCTACTATTCGTGCAAAGGTTTCTTCCGACAACACTGATTAGTCTCCATCAGGATCCAGCCTGTAACGAGCCAGTCGGGACGCCATTCATCTTTACAACACGACATGATTACCACATTCATTCATCCACATTATTACACGGTTCATTCATCTAATATGGCGCCATTACATCTGAAAGACCTGTTTCCACCTGGGGAACATAAAACCTGCCTCTCAATGATTAGACTCCAGTCTGCCACTCATGTGCTCATATTCACACACTCAATAGGAACGATGACGACGCTGTGAAAACCTTTAGATTTTGCTTCTTCGTGTATTACATTATTTTATGAAATCATTTGAAAAATGACAGTGGATGAATGCTGAAATGCATGATGGTAAATTGGAAGCAGCGCTGTATTTCTTTAGTGCTGATTATTTTCACCTCTCAGCATCCGTGAGCTGCCGTCCGTCTGTTTTTAACAACTCTTTGCAGAGATGGAGAATAATAATAATCTCCAGCTGCGTCTGATTTTGTGATATCCTCAGCGTGTTTTTTTTCTGCTCTCTGAACCACTCCGCTGTGTTTTTTCACTCTGGAGTAGAGTTTGAACACTTTTATGATTTCACCCATTAAAATGTTTGTCCTCATGCTCAGAGATGAGACGTTCCTGCATTAACCTGCTGTTGTAAACCACTGAGAGGCTCGAGCGCACTGTCAAAGGCCTGTTTTCACTTCAGCTCCATGATAAAACTCCACTTCTCCTTAACTATTGAGGCTAAGAAATATGACGCTCCTGCCCCGTTACTTGTGATATTTTGCTTTTCTGAACCTGTTATTGCTCTGTCACTCATGATAAGTGGTACTTCTGTTCAGCCATCTGCACTATTCTGAGCATCTCAGTTTTTTTGCCTCTTTCACTTTGGAAAGATGAATAGACGCTGCTGGGAAATGTGTGAAAATGTATAAATATTCTAGTTTAAGGTAGCTTGTTTTAAGGCCAATCTTTATTTATAAATGTTCAAGTTAAAACACTTAATTTGTTCTTTGCCCTCAGTTTGACTCTTCTGGAAGCTCAATAGTGTGCATGTGATTCGACTAACAATGAATGCTTTAGTTTCTCTACTACAGCCGTGTGCTTCAATACAACACAGTTAGACAGTATACTGTATAACGTGATGTTACTCGACTCTGTGGGTCTCTGATGTTTTGGGTTATTTAATTAGGCTTCATTAGGCTGTTTGGGTCAAATATTTACATTTGAGACCTAACCAAGAGAAGTGCAATGAAAATCACTGGTTTCCCTTTGTCCACCATGCATGTTCGTGTTTGTACGACAAGCTTTTGTACCAAAACATTTTTCATGATGCTTTTTAACTTGAATATTTCTTGTGACAGTATCAGGTATTTTATTATTTGGAGTTTGTGACAAACTGTCCTGAGCCCTTTAGGACAGAGAGAATACTTCACTACTTCCAGAAACGATCTCCAAACATTCTTTTAGATTAAGCATATCGAATAATCTTTTTTCAACATAACTAAGTGAGCTTTTTTTCTGCTTTGTGATTGGTTGACAGAAGTGTGTGACAGCGCGCTGGTGTCCAATCTGCCGCCATCGTCCTTCAGAAGCTCGTCCCAGCTGTCCAGCAGTCACGCTCCGGGCTTTGCCAAACTCAACAGGAGAGACGGTGAGGAAGACTGGATAAATAAGTACCTAATTAGGCTGAAATCATATTATTATTATTATGTTTTGTAATTGTTGTCAGTGTATTAGGGAATAATGTTTATACTGCCTTGTCTTTCTAAACAGTTAGGAGGTTAACTTGAGACAGAGACAATATAGAGGATCAAATCTCTCCTCTGTTACCGACAAGCGGCTCTGCTGCAGTCGTGCTCAGTGGGGAAGAGATTTTGTTTTGTTTGTCAGGAGACACAACACAACAAACAAAGAAAAGTTTTTAATGTATTCACAAAGACAAAATCAAAATGACATCTTCGAGACTAAAAGAAAGAACAAGCGATGGCCGCTTTGTCCCATCTTTACTCTCTATAGATGCTGTTTGTATTGAAAGTTTTTGCCACAAGGATAAACGTGAATGTTTGTTCACCCAACATAAAAACCCCGCAGGGAGTCCTGTGCTGGCTGCTGATGTGAGGCTTTGACAAAAAGAAGATCATGGTTTGTTGTGGGGCTTTCTGCAGGGAACGGGCTTCACTGCTTTATCCCGACATCAAAGCCCAGAATCAGCTGGGAGGGTGAGATGGGTTTAATCTGGATCTGAATGATTCTCACCACCTGGAAAACTAAAGGAAACCGAACCTGCAGAACTTCTCAGTCATCATTGCGTTAGATAGTCGAGCCTCTAAGCAAGTCTTTCTCCAGGCAGTCTTTTTGTTGCAAAATGCTGCCAGTCAGCTCTCTTTGTTTGCTGATCTGACTGGTAACAGTGGATTGACTAGGCTCTCTGCTGCCATACTAGTATGAATAAGTATCACCTGTAACAATATCCAGCACACTGAATTTTTTTTTTAAAGTTAAGACTCTGATTCACCTCCAAGAGTGCCGAACATTACAAGTAGAAAGAAGTGAAGGTCGCACTGATACTCAAGTTCATGTAGTGAACACTGTAAGAGCTCATTTTCATTGTTGCCCTTTGCTGACACTAAAGCCAAGTCTTCTGTGATGTTGCTGACATTTCCTGGTCTTTTGATAGCTGTTAAAAGAGGCAGGCGAGCAAAATATGTCAGATATGAAAAGTTATCAAAGATATGTGAACACCTGCTGGTAAAACTCTTCAGTGAAAACTGTGACCATTTTTGTATTTTTTTTCACAACACAACTTTGGCCTTTTGACAAAAAAAAACAAAAGCATTTGTGGCCAGTTATGTCCATCCATCGATGCTGTGTAGTGTCTTATACTTTTCAGCATAGTCTTGATATTTTTCTGTGTGGTGTTGTACAAATGTACAAATGCACTATATGTCTTGAATCAACAGTAAGACGAGGTTGGACAGTTGAGATTGCTCCACTCGTCCTTAGGTTGTTGTAGAGTGAGGCCTCGATCAGACACGTTTTGCAGGCCTTATAGGTTGAAACCTATAATAAGTAAAAAAATATCAACTTGTACAGCCTTGCAAAAGAACTCTTCGAATGTAATTTACAACAGATTGGTGATATACAGACTCTAGCAGCAGGAGATGCGATTTTTGCTTCGACAGCAAATAAAATGGCTTAACGAACAACTTCACAGCACTGGCAACATTCATGCATTTCCCTAATCTAGCCCTAGCATGTAGTAGGTGGATAAGGAAAGCTGCGTGTGTCACATTTCCTCCTCAGCAACATTCATGGTGCAGGATCCCGGAGAGTGATTCCAGCTGCTCGCCGAGGAAATCAATGAATAAATGAACATCTCCATCTCATTACCATCTCCTGCTGCTGTTGCTAACACTCTGCCTCTTCCAGTTGTTCTCTGAGGAGCAGCTTTGCTCTCAATTCATTTACCCACTAAGTGAACAGAGATTATCAGTTTTGGAATACCACTTACACAGCATCTTTACAAGGGATTTAATTAGACAGTCAGCCTTGCAGCTGGAATCTATAACATCCAGGTAATGTTTACCTTCATGTGTAGTTTTCAGAGATGTACCAATAGATCATAGCACCAGATTTCATTACACAAAACGGTGTTTTTCAGTTTTTTAACAAGAGTCTGCAGCCACGCTAGCAGCTCTCTGAGGGTTTACTTAGGCACAGCAGAGCTTTGAGCTAAATGCTAACATGCTCAAACTGACAATGCTAAAAGCTCC
>CALSCE010009779.1:16108353-16123414 GCA_943593645.1 Bovichtus variegatus
AAGACCAAGTTGAATTGCTGCATTTGAAGTGAAAAATAAGCCATGCAGCTGCAGAATCATGAATGCAAAAAAAGCTCAGAAATAGCCTGGCATTGTGAGTTAAGTTATTTATTGCTTTAAACGCCCATTTTGTCTCATAAAAACTTCAACTGCGTTCTTTTTTGACTGTCGCTTGCCTCAAAAATATAAAAGATAGTTGACATTTTAATGATACATGCAACAATGACAGCTAATTAGAGCAGAGATTCAACAGAAATGTCAAGTGAAGTGATTATATTTTACTATATTAAATGTTAGCCTTACTTGGAGAAAGCCTCAGAGATAAGGAAGCATTTTATCAGCCCGATAAGCTCGTAGCATTTATTTTCTCTCCCCTGATATCTGGTGCAGAATTGAACTAACTAGCTAACGAACTCACTCATTAAATACCTATATATACTGTAACAAAGGTCAGTGATGACAGAAAGTTCTGACAGTCTCTAAGTCCTTCTACTCCACTGGCAAAAAGAGACGAAACTACAAAGAAAAGAAAAACAGATGAATGAAGTAAAGGACAGATATTATTTGAATATAAGAAAGGGGATTCTATACTTATTTGCACAGACTTTCCAGTCCTTCACACGGTATTCAAATCATCCATCCTCCTCCTCTCTTCTCCACCTCCAACAACATAATATTTGTTGCATTAATCAATGCCATTTAATACATCTGATTTATATTATCTCTCATATTGATCTCTCTGTCTCTCTCCACTCGTTCTCGACTATAATCAAATAACTCATCACAATAAAAGTGTTGACAGGACCGGCTTCCCCTGTTTCTCGAGGTCCACATCATAACTTTCTCTCTCTAGACAAACTTGTTTTTTTTCATCGATTCCATCAGCTGCAGACAAATAAACCCTCTCACAAAATTTGGGCATTAATATCAAAAATACATTTGTCCATCATCATCAAAGTGTCTCTGTTTCTCTCTTTGAAGTTGGAATTGTCTCTCCCTAAAGAATCTCTAATACATTTTTAATGGTTGACTGTATTCTGCTCCTTCTCTCAGCAGAAACACAACGTTTCTCTTCCAGTACTTTGGGGGGATGGATCCTCTTATTTGGACCTGCTTGTGCTCATCTATCATTAATGAAGCCTCACCATTTTTCCTCTGCAGTTTTTAGGCATTATCACATATTTGTCTTCAGTTGTGAGTGCATGTATGCAGATATCCTGTAGCCTCGAATGAGACGTGAGAGGGTGACCTCACTGTGATCCTCTCTGTGGGATACTGAGAAAAAGTGGAATATTTAGACACAATAATGGAGGCTGCTGTGTTGTAGTTGTCATTGGGCTTGTGTTCCCTTGACACTAATAATAATAATAATAAATTCGATTTATAAAGCGCCTTTCTAAAAACCCAAGGACACTTTACAAAATGGACACAATACATTGGGGTGGGAAAAGACTATTTGAGGTCATAGGCCTTGGTAAACAGGTGGTGCTTAAGGTTGGTTTTGAAGGAGTCCAGGGATGAATCATTTCTGATGTGAGCAGGGAGAGAGTTCCAGAGGGTGGGGGCTGCAGCACTGAAGGCACTAAGTCAGATAGTTAGAAAGAAGCTGAATCGCTGGTCAGATAATGAGAAGACAACAGACTGTCAGATCAGATAACTAAAGATTAAAAGGGAGGAAAAAACATAACAAAAAAGAAAAGTAGATTAGCTGCTGTTATACTTAATAGAAGCCTGCATATTAAATAGCCAGAATAGCAGACTTGATAACACTTTTTTTTTTTAAGTCAAATAAAAACTAAAGAAGTTTATTTTAATCTTGTCTCATTTTATGCATATGGTTTTTTCACCCTTCCTTTTTTAGTTTTGAGTTCTGATAAAGTAAAGATAAAGAGTGACGATGTATTAATTAAAATACTTTCTCAGTAATTCCCATTTCTCACTCTGTGATTAGTCTTCAATAACGCTCACTTTGTGTCTATCTGCACCTTCCCTTCACTTCATCTTCCTCCTTTTGTTCGACACCTTTCTTCCTCCTCACCTTCATCCTCCCTGTTCCTGCCCCTTCTTCGTTATTCCTCCTTCCCTTTCTCTTACTTCTTGTCCCCTGACTTTGCCCTGATCTTCCTCCTCCTCTTCATCCTTGTTGTCCTCTTTCTTCTTATCCTCCTGTATGCCCTCTTCTCCTCTATTTCCCCTCCCTTTTCTGTCTTGTCACTCACTTGTTTCCCATCTTCATCCTCCGTTTCTTCCTTGTCTTTGTCATCTCCCTCTTCCTCCTCACCTGCTCTTTGATCTTGCTCCTCGTCCTTCATTCCTCGTCTTACCTCCTATCTACCCCACCCTTATTTTTTTTCCTCCTCCCTCTCCTTCTCTTCCTCTCTTCCAGGTAGGACTTCTTCCTCCGAACGCCGGCGTCTCGCTTCCCTCGGCAGCCTGCTGGATGATCAGCATTGGCACCATTTAGCAGTGGAGCGGCGCAGCTCTCACCTCAACCTCACTGTGGACAAACACACGGAGAAGATTCAAATCCCGGCAGAGTTCAGCCACTGGGACATCGAGCAGGTGGGGCAGGGGGCGCTGCTCTGACACAGAAACACGCCTACACAAACATACTATATGCATATGCATTTTCACAGCAAATCTTTGTTTTTGTCTTCATACAGCTGAGTGTGGGGGCATTCCAGGACCTCGTCTCTAAGAGGAACTTTCATGGCTGCCTTGAAAACCTGCTGTACAACGGCCTCAACCTGATAGACTTAGCCAAACACAATGACCACCAAGTTACTGTAATGGTAAGTCTGTTTTCCCATGAACACCTGGTTGCTTGAAATGCTCTTATTTTAACTTTCTTTTCTGGTGAAAGCCTATCATCATTTGCCAATGTTTCACTTTGTTTATATACTTGTTGGTAGTGAATAAGTCAGAACCTAAATGACAAAAATCAACCCTGCACATACTCACTATCTTCAGATACCTAACAGTATTGATCAGTTAAAAGATAAGCAATTAGCTCAAAAGGGTATATCCATTGGCAATACCAGCCTACAAATCTTTTGTGGCACCACATAGAGCTGTTTTTTTTTTTTTCCCTCCGATGTGATGATGACAGATCACGTAATTCATTTGGGGGAAAGTAAAGAGCTTTGATGTTCAGCTCCTCAAACTCTCTGGGCTCTGAGATTTTATTTTTGAGACATCAATAGCTGGAGCTGTGCCACCTAAAATATAAAATCTGGAGGCTAATTCTGGTCTTCAAAGAGCTGATAAGAGATTCTACTGTTATTTGTGACTTACTCATTACAAGAGGTGCTAACAAACACCACAAGGACACGAGATAAGATTCATCTGAAGCTTCTCCAATGCTCACCAGGTGTGTTCACACATTTCGACATCCTCATCTGGATGCTGTTACTTCTGCTTACGAGCTGCTAGCTGGTGAGAGAAGCTGACGAGCGGTAATGAGGGCAGTATTTGTTGAGAGGACAGTAGGCGATGGACTTTTAGTAACGCTTCTTTGTCTTTTACATTAAGACCTGTAGATGGTTCTACAATGACAATAAGTAGACCGATCTCAGCGGAGAGCAACGCTGAACCATTTCTACTAAACAGTCTCTCATTACAGTAAAGGAGTGCGGAGAAGCTAAGATAAAGAAAGGTTAAGAGATTCCCACGCATGGCTGAAGATTTAATAGAGGCTATTAGTTGTAGTCCCTCGTAAAAATAGAGACCACTTTTGCCATTCTTAAAGGTATGATAACAAAATGAAGTAGAGCCTTAAATGATGTTTGTGTGTGTAAGAGTGTGAGGGGGATTTGGAGTGTGACTGCGTTTTAGTAAATGGCTTTTTGGGGATTTTATTGCTCACTTTTTACTTTATATTTTGCAGTAGTGCTGCATCCTCCACCATGTACCTCCATATATCACTTTAACAGCTCTACAAAGGGCTTTTAGATGTCATCTGTGTTTCCGGAGCATTATAAAGATAGCAGGCTGATATTCCCTGCAGAGAGCTGGGCTGTAATATATTTCTGCTGCAGCCTTAGCAATGGACCTGGTGTCATTACCACTACTCAAAACAATGGACCACAACGGAAAAGTCTATATAGTACTGTTCACATACAAACCCACCTCCCACCACCTCTAAACTGGGTGACATTGGTATTTTTTAAGTTTATTCTTCAGGAGGCTTGGTGATGAGATCATTGTGACAGAGGTCACGTCGGCACGCCCGCTGCAACTGATTAATATTCATGTTGTATGTTGTTTTATCTCTCTCGTTATCATTTTTTTCTACCCAACCTCCTCTCTCTCTCTCCACTCTGCATGTTTCTCTCTCAGGGCAATGTGACCTTTTCTTGTGCTGAGTCGGTTTCCGTCGCCGTGACGTTCCCCGGCCCCCAGAGCTTCCTCCAGTTGCCAGGGGCGACGGCGTCCTTGTCAGGGGGCGTGTCCGTTGGGTTCCAGTTCAGGACGTGGAACAAGGCGGGGCTTCTGCTCACCTTTGACCTGCCTCAGGAAGGGGGCGTGGTCTGGCTCTACCTGAGTGAGGCCAGACTCCGGCTACAGATCCATAAACATGGCAGGACGCTGCTGGAGCTCAGTGCAGGTCAGTCTGACGCTTATAAAATAAATTTCTAACCCCTTACCTCTTGTTACCAATCCCTAAAAGGTACGTGTTAGCCTTGATAAACATCTTATACCTATAATCTACCATCTCTAATATACCATCTCTACCTATAACTAAGGTTATCGATCTATGTTTAATGAGGTTGAAAATCTTTCTGTTTGTAAACTGTGTAATACTGTTTTAAAAATGCTACGTAAATGAAAATGCATAATTATGATTAATATTATTATTACTAATCCCAGGTTCTGCTCTGAATGACGGTCAGTGGCATTCAGTGGAGCTGAACTCCAGACGAGGTCGTCTGACCATCGCTGTAGATAAAGAAGAAGGAAGCGTCGCTCATGCCAGCCACGCCATCACCGTAGGAAGTCAACTCTTCTTTGGTGGTAAGAGGGAAACAAATAATCTTAAAGTCTGTTATCAAACTGCAGAGGAGGCCAATCACTGGACTGTTACACCAAACTGAACGTCTATAACATCATTATACTGGACGTGCAACGATAACGCTTTGAATGAATATTCATCGGATATTCAATCAGTAGAAAATCTGTGTTGAATTAGTATTCAAGATAAGATTCACACGTTGCAGGAGGTCTTCGGTCATTACGCTGTGTAACAAATTAGAATACATTTTTTCTTAGGTTTAGGCATTTTTAACAGAAATTATTGATTAAATATCCCTTATTCGTGAATTATTCTATTATTGCCTTTTTTTGTCTGGATGTAAATCAATTTCCTGCTCAGGCCCAGACTGTCATTGTCAATGCAACCTTCATGAATGTTTTATGTTATCTTATATTTGTAATAACTTTTTCAGTAAATGTAGTTAAAATTGTGTCTTTTCATAAATATTGAAGCTGCTACCTTTTCTGACTACACTTTTAAAATGAAAACTATAGTTGCAATAAATACAGTAATCCTCTAGACTAACTCTTTCACTATGGTTTTATATGAACGTGTCACATTTGCCCTGAAAGACATGTATTAATATTTGAAAGTTGTGGACATTTTTATGCATTGTACTGTACAGTTGGTGTAGGTCAATACTCGCCCCTACAGTCGTGTGTGCGCTCTGAGCCAAATTTAGCTTGTGGCTAATTTTTAATGAAAGTCATAAGTCTGCTTTATCGCTTGTCTGCTTATTTTTCTCTTCACTCTGTCTTTCTATCACGCTGACCCCCCTTTCCTTTCTCTCTCATCTTTCACTTCCTGTTTTTTGTCGTCTCCTCTTTCTCTCCGGTCTTTTTAATTCCTTCTCCTTCTATTTCTTTCCCCACTGGCTTCCTCACTGCCTCTTTCTTTTAAATCTCTTTTGTCCTCTCTTTGCTCAGCCGTATTGCAGTCCAGTCGTGTTCTTTAACTGCCTTAGGCTTTTTATCATCCTGCACATACACTCACACATTTACACTATCTCCTTTTCCACATTAAATTGACGACTAAGAAAAAAATACCCATATTCATTTGATAAAGGCTTGGCCTGTATTTGCACTATTCCATCCACTTAAAAATATACAAGTAACAGCTCAGCTCGCTTTGTGGTGGAACACATTTACCACAGTTGCACATAATATTACTCTTTAGTAAATCACACTCCAATAGAACGCTGTACACAGTGCACATTAAGCATCCAAGGTAGACGTACGACGAGCTGTGAGATTGTGAAGCAATGGTTCAAACCGAACCGACATGGCAGCTCGTTTGGATACCTTCTGCTATATTACGAAAATAGTTCACCAAAATGTGTTTCTGGAATAGGGGGATAGAAAAAAGCCATGCAGTTGCTGAATCTGTCTTTATTTTAGGTCAACAACGATTAGTTTGTGAGGAGTTGTCAACACCATTTGCAGTGGTTTATGGGATGGATAGTACCTTAAAATAGTTGTGTACACAGCCTTGTAACTTTGCCTTTTTTTTCATTTTCCAATTTTTTTTGTGTTCCAAATCAAATGTTGCATGGTCACGATTCATCTCGCAGTTGGTTGGTATTTCTATGCTTAAAACTATTTAAATAAGGATTTTCTGAAAACTCAATGGAGGGAATGAATGGGAAATACACTTCCCAAACCGGAGCCATTCATGAAGTGGGCGGTCACTGTTGAGCTCTATTGGCTCCTCCTTGAAGTGCATCTCTGTTTCTTTGTTTTTATCACTGCAGTCATGTGACTCTACTCACTGTTTTTCTGTTCTCTTCCTCGCCGCTCAGGTTGTCCTGCTGAAGAGGACAGTCAGGAATGCAAAAATCCCTTCAACATCTTTCAGGGCTGCTTGCGTCTCCTCAGTGTGGAGAACCAGCCGGTGGACCTGATTATGGTGCAGCAAAGACTGCTGGGAAATTACAGCCAGCTGCAGATCGACATGTGTGGCATCATTGACAGGTCAGAACCACCAACCAATCTCACTGGTCTACCATGCTTAAATGTCTAGTTAATATAAGTCAATAAATGCAAATGTATACTGGAAATGGGGTTTGAACCCAAGAGGGCATCTGCCCATTGAATCTTAAGTGAAACACCTTAACCACTCAGCCATCCTGATTGCTGATGTGGAAAATGGGTTTATTCATACTTTACATCATCTTGGTTAGTTCTCTTGTTTATTTTAATTAGCGAGTGATAATTTGTCATGTTTTCTGAAAGGCTGTGAAATAACAAATCTGGCAGCACATTTTGATGTGTTTTTTAAGATTGACCCTGAATCAATCTGATGTTTATTAAATAGTCAACATCAAGATTTCATCAAGTGAAATAAACACAAACACAATACCAGGAGTGGGGTTTGAACCCACGAGGGCATTTGCCCATTAGATCTTGAGTCCAACGCCTTAACCACTCGGCCATCCTGGTTACACATTTGGTACACAATACTTCATAATTTTTTTTTGCTTTTAGTCCACGAGGTCATGCTACCATTATATTTTCTTGTCTATTAGTTCTCTTGTTTATTTTAAATAGAGAATGAATGATAAAATACCATGCTGTTTTCTGAAAGACTGTGAAACAACAAATGTGGCAGATAGCAATATTTAATAGCTTAGAGGCGTTCAGTGCACACCTTAGTCACATTTGCCAGGAGTGGGTATTGAAACCACGAGGGCTCTAGCACATTGGCTCTTAAGTCCAATGACTTAAATTCAGCCATCCTGGTGATGTTCCTGTTATTTGTAAAGTTTTTGGCCATTGGGCAGTTCATTACAGAGAGACAAAGAGTTTGAGTCCTGCTCTGTCTCTTTTCTGTTATCCAACTTTATATGAGACACAATTGTTGCGGAAGTGAAATGTAATTTTTCTTTCCTTTGACTTTTTGGCAGTGTCATTTATTTGTGAGGTGAAGCGGTGTGGAGTGTTCAATCCAGGAAAATAAGAAGCAAACACACACAAAGAATTGAAAGCATGCTCTCACGCTCACAGTATTTCCATTAAGGAATGGAGAATTATGGTTCAGTGGAGACCTGAGATGTGAAATAATCACTGACAGCCGTGTTTGTTTTATTTCACGTGATATCTGATATCTGGTTAATGCACCAACCATGAGCTAGATTGCAGGGACCTTTATTAAATGTCCTTGCCCATTTCCTTCCTTTCCTGTTATCTCTCTACTGTGCAATCTACTGTAGTACAGGCATTAAGAGAGAGAGAGACAGAGAGAGACAGACAAACAGACTGAGAGAGAGAGAGAGAGACAGACAGACAGACAGACAGACTGAGAGAGACAGACAGACAGAGAGAGAGAGACTGAGAGACAGAAACAGAGAGAGAGAGACAGACAGAGAGTGAGAGAGAGAGAGAGAGACAGACAGACAGACAGAGAGAGAGATGCTGTATGCATAACAGAAAGACAACCTATCTTTCAGTTTTCTTGAAAATAATGATAATAGCCTTTAGTTGGAGTTCCCTTCTCTAATGCAGAATGTAACACACAGATTTATTGTAAGACATTATCTAAAAAGACCAAGAGTCTAAAGCAATGCTAGACAGTTCTGAGCTAAATGCTGACATCAGTGTGCCAAAATGAATGATGTTTAGCTGGTATTTTGTCAAAAACCAGAGTATAAACCAGTAGATCCTGATTTAGCACTAGATGAAAAGTCACAAGATCACAAACGTTATTACAATTCATCCTGAGGGGAACATGAATGTCTGACCCAAATGTCATAGAAATCCATCCCATAGTGGTTGAGATGTTAAAACAAGAGATGCCAACCACTCGGTGGCGCTAATGAAAAAGCCAGGAGATCCCCACAGTCAGTAGAATTCATCCTCTGGGGACCATGAAATTCTGTTCATAGTTTCATGGCAATCCATCCACCAGATATTTCAGTTTGGACTAAAGTGAGGGTTGGACCCACTGACAGACTACCATTGCTACCGCTCGAGCCAAAAGAGAAGACAACATTATAAAAGATTATATGAAAATATCACAATTGTCACCTCAAGATGTGACAGAGAGGTGCAGACAGACATGTAGAACACGAGAGGAGCAATAGTTTATCATCATTGTATGTCATCATTTTCATCTCCCGTGAGAGTCATTTATAATTGTCTCACATGAAGAGAGCAAGTCATGTGGAGCCAAACCAATTGCCTGCTGTCTCAGTGTCAAACTAAAAAGCACAATTGAAGGAACAATTATGACAATTACAAATCAGACACACACTCATATACATACATATACTATACACATATGAATACAGGTACACACACACATTCCACATCCTCACCAGAGAAGGAGAATCTGCTCCAGTGAGTTTAATTAAATATCCTCTTGTTTCTACATTTATTAGATTATTATTCAGCAGAATTCAGTTCTTGCACAGTTATGCTCACTGAGAACAGATAAAGAGAAAAGTCATGGCTCCCACTGTACGTTCCCTCATTGTAACTGATTAAATTTGGGGTCTATTGGATATAAAGTTTGAAGAAAAATGGAGTTCCAGACACAGCTTCCAAACGCGTCTCCTACCTCAGAGCAGGGTGTTACATCTGTGCAACTGTCTGTGCAAAGACTTAATAGCAGTGCAACCCCAAGTGCAATGTGTACTACATCATAGAAGCAGCAATGCATTTAATGGACTTGACCCATTAGTTTTGTTATAGGGCAACTGAACTGAATCGACACTCAGATCTAATTCACTTCAGTTTGTAACCTGTGTCACATTGCAAGCAACATGACCAAAAAGTCAACAGAAGTCCATCCATTTCCTGTAGAGGTGAAGAACCTGGGAAATAATGGAAACAACAACCGTGTCAGCCGTGTGTCTGCGCTCCATTTCTCCACGTTTCCTTTTTTTTTTTAAATTGCAGGACAAAGAGATTCTAATCATTAAGTGGATCGCTGGTGTGATTGGGCTAATTTAGTGGAGTAAGCTTATATTGTGAAGTTCCAAGTAGCACAGGTGTCACTAGTGATTGAAAGAGCTGTAGCTGTGCTTTCCCCCTCCAAGCAGAGTCATTATTAATACCAGACGTCTGTCCATCGCATCGTGAGTGCAGCGCCTTCACCACATCCTGGTGATGTGAATTGATGAGACGAACATGACAGCGTTGGTCATGAGTGACTTCTCATGGCTGTGCAGATAATGACTGTAGAAGGGTGGGAAGATGTGATAGTACTACCAAAAGCTTTATGATGAGAGAAGGGTTTGTGGGTGCAAAGAGTGTCCCGTTAGCACATCTGTACAGTCTTTTACCGTCACGTCAGCCCAGCTTGACGAGTTGCTGTATTACTGCCTTGAGGACATCTATATGGAAGCACATTTACACATTCTTTTTCATATGACTAGTTTAAGTAGGCTATGAATCATTCTGCATGTTTGTTGTTTTTTGAGGCAGAGCTGTGACATACCGCTGTTATATGTGTTACTGGTTAGTAATACCAGCAGTGGGAGAATTTGCCCATTGGGTCCAATAAGTCCAACGCCTTAGCCACTCGGCCATCGTTGTTGTTGTTGCTGTTCTACATTCCACTCAATCAATCAATGGCGATTGAAGGGTTTAGGGAAACGAATATTCGCTCTGTATCCCATTCACCTCCATTGACAAATGGACAAATTCAAGCCTATGTTTCCTGTTTCGCTGTGAACTCTTGTTTTAACTTTGAGCAGACTTACTCGTCCAGCTAATAGTTACCCAGCGCTTTCCCATTTCCCAGTTTGTACATCCTTGATGACTTTCCTTGCCTCCTCTCCTCACGTCTTAGTCCCGTCCACGGTAGAGGCGAGGAAGAGACACGATGAGAGAGGAGTCGAGCCAGCAGGTATTTAACACAATGCGACATCCTTGCCTCTGGCACAACAGCATCATCTATCATTGTTTTGTTATAGCTACCTGTATTTTATGATTTCTGTCTGCTCCTCAAGATGCATGTGACCATGATTATTTCTCTCCTGTATGGTTATTGATTCCAGGAGTGGGCTTTGAACCCAGTGGAGCCCAGCCATCCTAGTTTAAGACTTATTTTGGACGACGTTATTGTTGTGCAAGTAATGACTGTGGAAGTCAGTATTCGCACAATCACAGGTAGTTAACGTAGTTATACTGCTGCAGCTTTAGGGGAAGAGAAGGGTTGTGGTGCAGTGTGACACCTTAAGTTTTGTCCAACTCCATTAGTATGACATACTGATATGAAATGTTTTATTTGAAGTGAAGAAGCAACAGCAGTGTTCAGTGTCAGACTGTTCACTTATTCTGATGTTTATTTATGCATGAGAAACATGACAATATCAATAATTCAGGAAGGATTGAAATGAATACCAGGAGTGGGGTTCGAACCCACGCAGGCATCTGCCCATTGGATCTTAAGTCCAACGCCTTAACCACTCGGCCATCCTGGTGCTTATTGTGTACTACATGATGTCACTACTGCCAGACTGAGTTTGATTACTCACATAAACACTTGATGTATAAAATGAAAGCTCCAAGCAGTGAAGTAATGTGAATTTAAAGTGAAAGCTAAGTGTTTTATCTGCAAGGCTCCAGCGTACTCTTAGATTAAAGCTGTGCAGAGATAAATGGAGGTAAAAGTCACACTGTAGCAGGTAGACAGGCTGCTGAGTCAGTGCCTTTATCTAAATTAAATGGGACGCTGCAGATTATGCACAGTCATCTATTTTATCTTTAATATTCCTTCCTGGGTTTGGGCAAACACATACTCAAACCGTCACATAAAATTGCAGAAGTAAACACACTCTCTAAAACATGTATTTAGGAATTTAAAGACAGATAAAAATAAAATCAACATAGACACACCGCCAAGCTTCGCAAACACCAATGAAAAAAAACTGAGAGAGAGAGAGAGTGTGTGTGTGTGTGTGTGTGTGTGTGTGTGTGTCAAACCTCCTGGAGGTGCCAGCAGGTCTAGCAACAGATGGAAAGCGACCAGTGTGGATAAAAACACTGTTACTCATCATCTCCTGTTGTCCTCTGTCTGTCTCTTTCTCAGCAGTAGGTCACAGTACGTCTTTATGTATCTTACCAGATCTTTGGTGCACAGGTTGTGAGGTTTATGTCTCTAAAATTGACTATGGATTACAACTAATAAACTAATGAACAAATAGAACATGAAAATGTTATCATTATAAAATCTTGTTACATATACAATACAATACAGCACACTGTCACATACTGTACACTCAGCTGCCTGTGTATGTATGTATATACATATACATCTATAGCTAAAAGTAAATCTAAAACTATAAAGATTATTCAACTTAATGTGATTTTGGACGCTGTAGTTTGTGGTGCGGTGCAAATGTGTTGTACTGAGGTTTTAGTACGTTTTAGTTTATCCCTATGGATAAAAAGTAAAAAGAAATATGTGAGTTTACAGTATTAAATGAGATAACGTATAGAGCTTTTAAAAGTCAAAACAACGTGTGCCAACAATGCAAATGCATTTGGTTAAAAAAAACACCTTTGTCTATGGGAAAACGTTATGTCAATAAAAGCAGTAACCGACAGAGATATACGGTATTTAGTGTTTAGATGGTTAACAGAGTGGGAAGCGTCATTTCATTTAATATGAGCCACCTTTGCAACAGTGTTAGAAATGTAGCTCCTTCAGCGTAAGTATTACTTTTTAAGGGTTTGTATACATGTGCCTATCCCTGTAGATGCATTTTTGCGTTTTATTTGCAGAGATCCAGCTAACGTTCATAGATTTACTAACAGGTCGTTTTTTATTTAGTTGTCACTTCTTGTTTTCTCTTTGAGGAGAGCTCAGACAATCAGATTCTTGCGGGACTGTTTTAGATGTTTCTTTATGGTGCAATTTGATTTGTATTGTGGTTAACCTTCTGATTCATCAGCAGGCCTGGCATGTAGTTTACATTGTCAGATAAGGGATTGGACATTCCCCTGCTTTAATGCTTTACATTCTGAGGATGTCGGGCTGTGCTACTGCGATACCTCGCAAGATTTTGTGCAAGGAAGTTTGCAATATGGTTTGATATGACATGGATGCTCGCAAATATGAACGCTTTGTCTCCCATTATTTAAAAAATATCCTTTGCATTTCCTGATCTATATTCGTAGCTTCTAAGCCTCCCACAACCAGGATACTGTAGATCATCTATATGCAGACAAAGAAAAACACAACATACAGTGCCCTATATTTTATGTCACAATTTCATTTTCAGTGTCAAATAAATGTATTTTCACAATCACTGCCACCCTCCTTCAGATCTCTTCACCCCTCTCCTCTCTCCCACACAGGACTGGTGTCATGATTGTTACAGCAGTGTGTTATTTATATATAAATCAATAACACACAGAGCTTCAGTGAAGTCTCCTGGGAGCTGGATTCATTTAAAGAGCTTTCTTCAAACAGTTCGCCATCACTTTAGAAGAGCAGTTCGGTTCAATCAGAGAAGATCTGCCGTTGAGAAGAAGTAAAAGGATATTTTCTATTCAACAGAAACCTTTCTGAAAATGAAAGAAAGTGAGAAAGTAATGAATTATTCTTTTGATCTCTCTGGGGATACGTGAAAGGTGTTTCAAATTAACATTCTGCGGATGTCATTTGCCATTCAACATAGGAAACATTTTTTTTTTTTTCAACCACCTCCCACAACTTTAGAAATACAAAAAGGGGTACTAAAAATGAAAGACGTTCTATTGCTAAATAACCCTAAAGAGCTTGGTCTAAAAGGTTTTTCCCTCCGTAAAATAAGAAGCTGCATTTTATAAGAGGCTCATTTAGTTTAATGAAGTACTTTTCTCTTTGAAAGGATGTGAGAGACGGAAAGCCCGGTTCCCCCGATGATCACTATTTTTATAGAGATGAAGCAGGATGGGCTGATGATGGTCAGACAGTTTGCAACCCCAAAGTCGAAGAACTTTCAATGCTTTTAAATTCTCAATACTTTCATTATAACCACAGTAAGGCAGACATAACGCAACATCCATGTCGACACTTTCTTTTCACTCACTTCCATGTCGGTTACCTTGAGAGAGTGCACCACCGATTTAGCGTTGGTCTCCTATAACATTGTCTGACTCACGAAAAGAAAAGAGTCGTTGCAGCAGAATGATACGTTTCTGTCTGGACTGCAGCAAAGCAGAGGGCCGTTTCCCGTTGGCCGTTGCTCCTTCAAACAGGCTCGACAGTGTTTCCGCTGGTAATGTCTTTGCCTCCGCAATCAATCATCTGCTCCTCTTCCTCAATGCATACGTGGTTGTTGTTGCTGCGCAATGCGTTTGTGACTCTCCTCGCAAACCTCGACCGTGAAAGCCTCATTTGAGAATTTTAGATGGAGCTCTAAAATATTGCAGTTTTTGGCGCCACTGGTTTCTGAAGCAGGAAAGTTGTCTCGCTCGGTTTTTCTAAAAGACTAATATTTGAGGCTGTGGGCATGTTCAGAATTGTCATGGACTGTAACCCAGGTGTGCTCTGTAAACTGACTGTAAATTGATTGTTAGAGTGTACTGTATTGCTTTTCTCTATTAGCTCGTTTGGTATTCCATCCTATTCTATGAACCTGAAAATGCTTTAATCAAACTTAGATGCCGTCCCTGATAATTGTATAACATGTTCAGATAAAAAGAAAAACATTACTCTCAGCTCACTGTGGATGTTTTATAACTCAACACAAATCACAGTTGGCGGGAGGAAATATTACGATTGGTATTTATGGCAAAAACAAGGAGTGTATCTTTCAATTGTGGGTATTTGAGAACCATGTGTGCAAATGCAGTAAGTGTGTCTTGTTGAAAAGCCCGTTTTACTCACTGTAAGTTCAAAGTGAATCAGCTAAAATATAAATGATCATTTCATATAAAAACATTAAAAGATAAAAGCAGTGTTTTGTTTTCAACTGTCTTCTTTGTTATTTGGCAGGAGATCCACGAGAATTGTTTCCAAAATGTTAAGCTGCCATATAAAGCAATAAATAAACCCTAATAACATTTACTCACATTGTGCTTCATCTCTCTCTCTCTC
>CALSCE010009779.1:16132667-16165370 GCA_943593645.1 Bovichtus variegatus
GCAGGTATCTGGCTGCAGGTATCTGGCTGCAGGTATCTGGCTGCAGGGATTTGCTCCCCTTCAGCCACAAGAGCATTAGTGAGGTCCAACAACATGGTGGGCGATAAGACCTGGCTCACAGTCGGTGTTCCAGTTCATCCCAAATGTGTTGGATTGGGTCGAGGTCAGGGCTCTGTGCCGGCCAGTCAAGTTCTTCCACTCCAAACTGTTTTAAAGGACTTGGCTCTGTGCACAAAACAGGAACGGGTCTTCCACAAACCGTTGTAGCAGTAAAACGCCTGAAAACCTGCTTTAACCGTAAATCTGTAAATATTAATAATTCAATAAGCAATAACTAAAGTTGAATTTAAGAACGAAACATCCTTAGTTTTTATTTATGAAACGTAAACACTCAAAAACGTTTCTGCTTCATCAGACACACGCAAACCCCCTCGTCTGTCATTACACTTTCATCCAAATAATTAATAATTAATTCTGATGGCGACGTCACCTTTTTCCAACTGAGCCATTGCCACTAGCCTCATATACGGTGGCCCAGTGGGGACATTTTCACTGCTTGCTACACTAGCTTAGCATAACCAGCCAAATCTGTCCAAATTGAAAAAAATACAAACGCCTAAAGTGGAATAATATACAAGTAGTATTTTGCGTCTTAAACCTGAACACAGAAATGAATTTAAAAACTGACACATTTTTGTGGGAGCTATAGTGCTGCAAAAACAGAGCAAATGGTTAAATGCCTGCGCTAATAGGAGTGGCACAAATGTCGACTCTTCTTCGCTTCACTTTAGCTTTCTGTTTTCATTGCACACACTATTTTCAGTTTAAGTTTTCTGCATAGTCTTCTAGCTATTCCCCACAGTGTGTATTATTTAGAATATGACAGCAATAACCAAGAGGGTATTTTATACTTTATGGGTACAACATTGTGCTGTGTATGTGTAATACATTTACAGCCCTCATTGGTGTGTTTTCATTTAAAATATGACAGAAACACCCACAGGGGTTTATGGTATGAGATACGTGTTTATGGGCAGACATGGTGTCTGGTGGTTTGGTAAATGTTGTATAGAGGCCTTGAATCAGTCATCAGAGTCCGTCTTTTGAAACTCAATCAGCCAAGTTCACCAGTTTAGTTCGGTTTAGATTGCTGTCTTTGTGTGCTGCATTTTGCATTTTCTTAGAAATGGGATTTGAAGGGACAGACATACTGAATCTAATACAGGGACACTGCTGCACCAACAGCCTCACTCCTCGGGGAAATCATTGTCAGTGTGGTTGTTCCAGCTCTGAATACTGCTGCTCTGTTGCCGGCTTCCTCAGAGAACAATTTCTATATGAAGTTACGGTATGAGGCTGGGATATTGTTTCATCTTGTTCTGCGCTCTCAGAGTAATACATCTTCTCCTTCGAAAACACAAAGGAAGAGACGTCTGTAGTCGCCAACATCGACTCCTTTTGTTGGAATGAACTTGACAGGGATTTTGTGATCTGAGTCGGCTGCTTGAAAGGGGAAACAGAAGAAAGCCGAAGTTAAACTGTAAATCTGATTCAAAAGCCCATTGATGTTCAATGTCAAATCACTAATAACTGAAAATCCAGACTTGGAACAAACAATATTTATATTTTTTAGCTGCGTTTTTGCGAACACCATTCCGCATAAGCCCTAAATGTTCGTGAGCAAAACGACAAAAGAAGCAAGTTCATGAGCAGTTTTTTTTTTTGATTATTTTGGTCGTTTTAATCTTATACAACTCAAATACACATGTCAAAAAATAATTAGTCATTACTTCTGAAGTAGCTACAAACCAAAGCAATTCTATCTCAGACATGGCTGCACTAACAGCAGGAGAGAGGACTGAAGGCTGTAGAAGTTTTTAGACGTCAGAAATTAAAACTATAAAGTTGGAAAAACAGACTTTAGGAAAGAGCCTTGGTGCATTTTATAGATATGGACAAAAACAAAAAAAACATTGACGTAAGTCTACCTGTGCTGCCTGCTTTTTAATGGGAGCTGTAGTTTTTTCTATGCTAACAAAGTTATTGTTAAATAAGGTTAACATTTCTCAACTGCTATAGTGGATGCACCAAGACACACATTAGGAGGCCAAATTACTATAAATTAGCTAAATAAATAAATAAACCGTATTTTAAGTGGGAAACATCTCAGACACTGTTTTAGGAGTGACAAGAGTATATTCTTGTGATGTGCAAGTTTAATCAAATCAAATGTTCTTCTGGGTGATTATAAAGTTGAAGAACCTCCACAAGACCAGAGACTGGCTATATTTAATGATAAAAATGCTGATATCAGGCAACTTTGCTCATAACATTGTGTCAGTTTGAATCTCCAGGCGTGAGATGACTTCATAAAACTAAACACTTCCTCTGAAAAATATTTATCAGAATGTGTTGTTTTTTTTGTAATTATGTTAAAAATGGTGTGAAATAGTCTACTGGGCTGATGATTTTCTCATTTAATCCTGGCCTATAATTCAATTCTGTTCATGCGTCTCTGTTTTTATTTGTTTTCGCCTTTGTCGCTATCCTTTCCATAAATCATACATTTACCTCTGACTCCTCTCCCTGTCTCATTTGTCTCCTTTTCTTCTCCTGTCAGCCTCCACGCAGGTGGTTTTCTCCTTCGACGTTGGTAACGGGCCGCTGGAGGTTCACGTTGAGTCGGTTGTCCCTCTGAATGACAACCGGTGGCATCGAGTCCGAGCCGAGCGGAACGTCAAAGAGGCGTCGCTCCGATTGGATGAACTTCCTGTCGCCACACAGGAGGCTCCTGCTGACGGACACTTTCACCTGCAGCTCAACAGCCAGCTGTTCATAGGTGAGAATATATATATATATATATATATATAGTATTTGCTATATTTGGCCATGTAGGTTTACACAAACAAGGAATTTTCATTGCTCTTAATGTACTCACACTGAAATAAACTAAAAAAAAAAAGGATAATAACAAAGGTAAAACTTACACATTTAACTACTCTCTACGGATATAAATATATATTTATATATATATATATTTATATATATATCAAAAGGTATATGTATTTATAAAACAACAACAATGACATTTGTCCACAGTGAGTCAATGATGAGGGTGCTGCAGGTTGCTTTATATACATGAGGCAGATGGATTTGACAGTATACACAGTATATACATTATATACAGTTTGAATACTTAGGTCTATATTTCACTGATATTTTTGTGTTAAAAATAACAGTGTGTATTCAAACTATAAGTAAGAAAGAAAACTTACCAAAGAAATGAATAATTTGACACAAAATATTGATTTTAAAATGTTTTTATTGCTAAAAAGTAGTCCACTTGCTGTGTTCAGAGATCACAACCATCACAACCATGGCAGCTGGAAAGCAGCTGTACTGCTTTCCAGAAATAACAGACTAACAGTGTTCTGTAGCACCTACCGTGTTGATAAGTCTCCAGTTGCGACAGATGTTACTCTTTCATTCTGCAATCTGCCTTTGTTTGGCATTTGTGTTCATTATTTCTGTATTTGTGATCGATGCTCCCAGAATTCAGGCAACAATACTCTGTTTTGTGCATAACAATGAAATCTTATTAAGTTGAACACCAATTAGCAGTTTGTGTCAGCTTTAATAGAGCTCTTTTATGAGTTTGTAAAGATATAGACAATAATCATTTTCAGTTCATTACTTACTGTTGCATGCTTACTGGCTTTACAAAGAAGAAAAGGTAGAAAGTCCAGCTCATCTGTAAATCAAAGCTGTTACACACATGCTAAGCTGTTATTGACTAAATGCCACCAAGTGGTGCTAAATATGGAAGATGCCAATCTGACACATTTGTCCTCTCCCTCCACGGCTAAACCTTCCATGGAAGTAACGTCTAGGAATTAGTAGCAGATGGTACAGGATGAGTATCATCTGCAAAATGCGAAAAATATTCTTTCACATAAGCTTATCTGTTACTGGCTAAATCCTGCTGTTTTATCAGCAGTATTGGATGTAAAAAGGTGCTGAGGATGCACATCTATTCAACAGTCCTACAGTATAAACTCCTGATAGACAATACAGTTACCAGGTCTGATCTCCTCCTACAGAGTCCTACTGCCTTTGGCTAAATGCCATCATCTGCTCAGCACTATTGAATATGAAAGTGCTGAGTTGATGGTTTCTGACCACGAACAATAATCATGTTCAATAAATAAAGCATGCATCGGGGAGCAGTAATATATAGTGTAGTGTGTGTGATGTGATTTCCTACAGTGAAGGTCTTTAAATAATCTGTAAATGAAGCTGAACCTGTAAGTGATTCATCGGGAAGCCGTGTAATTAAGCACCAGCGAGCTGAGAATCTAATACAAACTTCATCAATATGCAGCCTTGTTTATCTGAACTTCATCGGTTCAATACCACAATTTGAATTCTCTGTGTGACCTCTCACTGGAGCTACAGGGGGAAAAAATAATGAAAATCCATCATTTGTTATCAGGAGTTATCATTCTGCAAATATTATGTACGTCACTTCACATCAGTAAACACACAGTGTGGAGGGAAAACAAACCAACAAACAGTGATGAGATGCGACGAATGCAGCAGCAGCAGGGAAATCGAGGGGAATATTGATTGGCTGGATAATCCGCTCGGAGGTCACCACCTTCAGCCTAAACCCGTATATGTTTACCGCTGAATTATCAGTACAGCACACTGGAATAAGTCTCGTAGATGAATGTGCTGGGATGGAAATGTGCTGGTGTTTATCTCCAGATGTGTTTGGTAATGGATCTTTGTACAGTGTTCTGACTTAACTGACTTCCTGTTATGAGAGGAGCAGGGACTCGAGCAGCATCGAGGTCTAGCTGTTCCAGTTTGTTCCTGCTGCTGCGTCTGCGTCCTTCCGCAGCACCATGTTTTGTTATAGTGTCCTTGAGTAAAACACTAAACCCTAAAGGTTTGAAATCTGAAACTGAGGCACCGTTACACTGTATGGGAAGCCATGACCATGATAATAATTAAGAAGCACCAACAACACTGGTTTTGGTTGTAAGACCCGTAAAAGTACTTATCATACTAAATTACTTCTGTTAAGAGTTTCTTTTTTATTAATTTAGTTACTCGTACTTTGGGGAAAGACCAAATACCTGCAAAATAAATGACTTTCTGTTTAGTTGTTGTGGAATGTAAGTAAGTACATTTACTCAAGTACTGCACTTAAGTACAATTTGTAGCTGTTTAAATATTTCCACTTTCTGCTTTTTTATACTTTTACTCCACTACATCTCAGTGGGAATTATTTTACTTTATACTGCACTACATTTATTTGACAGATTAAACAGTTTTTATTCAAAATATAACTACAATAATACATTCTGATGCATTATTATAGATTAAACTAACTAGCAATATATTAATCTAGTTAGTTATATATAGAATTCTGGAGTAGTCCATTCTGCATAATGAGTATTTTCTTTTTTAGTACTTGATGCATATTTTAATGATTATAGTTTTCTACTTTTACTTAAGTAAGATTTTGAATGCAGGACTTTTACTTGTAAGTATTTCTACATTGTGCTAGTATTGCTAGTTTTTCTAAGTAGAAGATACGTCTTCCACCACTGGTTTTGAGCTAATTTGCAAACGTTGACACGATTAACTTAGTTAATATTGTGAGCATGTTATTATGTTGAGGTTAGCATTTCTTTCAAAGCAGCACTGGGCTACTCCAGTCTCACAGAGCATGAATTCTGGCTGTAGACTTGTGTCTTGTTTTCATTCGGCTTTTGAACTCGGCTCCCCCAGTTTGTAAAACCGGTTGCGGTAGTTTCTAAACCCAAGACGAGATACTTTCTCTCCCTCCACAGTCACAAAAGGTGTGATTAAGAAAAAAAAACACTGTGTTTGGTACTTGTTGTGTAACAGTTGGCTCGGCAAGATGCACATGTACAATCACTTACTGTGTACAGTTTATTCATGAGCACACTGTCCCTCCTCGTAGACTTGCAGTAGTGTTAGGAAAAGTATTGAGTTGTTTGGATTCACAAGCCTCAGCATTGGCTTGTTTAAATTCATGAACCACATGCATTGTATTTACGAGTCTTGATTTGTTAAACAAACTGTTCCATTGTTTGACTTATAAACCGCTGTGTTGGTTTCTATAAATTCATGAGACATATCTCAATGTACACACTGTATTTATGAGCCATAATCCTGCATGGCTTTATAAGACACTGAGTCCCATTGTTTTGATTAATAAACCGTGTTATTGCCTCGCATGGATTTATAATCCACACCATTGTTCATTTGCCAGTTCCTCTATTGCTGTTTGTATTGTATGTGCAAAAAATCTAATCGCAGCAATTTTGTGTGAGCTCAGTGATGAATGCAGAAATCACTTCCTTTGTGAAGGCTTATAAGCAATTGTTTTGCCTTGTTTGGTTAGTTAAGCTTTTGTATATTTGTGCTGCATTGCCGTCTACGTACTGATGTGCTCGACACTGCCGCTGTGTGAAGAACGAGCGCCACCCTGTACGAGGATTTCTTTGATCTTCACTTCACATGTCCCTCACGATGCAGCAGTATTCAGATTATCCTGTAGTATATGATGTAAAGTGTATCCTGACAAGTCAAACATTAGCTGGTTATCGGTGCTCTTTTATTTCTCCTCTAGTTCTCTCTGCAGTGGCACAAAACACAGTTAAGTACTTTATTTGAAACAAATCCTTCCTATCACAATGGAATAGACATCATGTGTAAACAGTGTGTTATGTTATTTATACTGCTTGATGCACAGATACGTTTGTTGCATCCGCAGACCACACACTACTGCACACACACTGTCCATGAAGATTTGTCTGAACTCTATCTCACAAGCCTCAACATCTCACATTGTCCTATACTGTTTTATCTGCTTTCATATTTTATGTGCAGTATATATATATATATATATACTGCACATATATCAGGATTTCATGCTGAGACTTTTAATTCTCTTCTCGGAGCTGTGGCTGTACTGTCGGACATGTGGTGGAATCTCACACAGCTCCTGACTTTTGGATTGGTGCTTTCTCCGTTTTGCTCTCCAAGCGTGATGTTGGGGCTTGCACCTTTGATGATTACTTTGATACTAATTGTTTTCCACTCTTGTGTGTTCTCATGTGCATATTTCATGCTGAGACACTACGTGTTGTGCTGTTTGATATGAGGTCTTGAGGGTCTTTCAGATACTAGCTTTGGTCAGAGGTGGAGTTTGTCTGGGTTAGGGTTCTTAGATGTTATCTTTGATGCCCACGTCTTTACACTCCTTAAAGTGTCTCCCGTAAGCAGTAGACTCTACTTGATGTGCAGAGAGCGTAATGCATGTTTGAGCTGAAGAACAGCAGGGTGTGTGGTTAAACCCTCACCACTCTGATAGCCTCCCTGGGAGGAGAGTTTGTTCTCTAATAACCTTTCCATTCCTCTGTTTTGTTGCTTTGATCAGAGGTGGTGTTCCTCAGGGATCTGACTTTGATCCATGCTGGAATCACAACTTTTTACGCATGCTGCGACCTTTCCAGCAATGCAAATGGTTTATGGTTATTGCTGTAGTGTTTCAAAGAACAAGTTCTTTCAAGTATCTGCGAGTAATAGTCCCTTTTAATTTCTACAATGTTACAGTAGATGGCAGTTGGTGCACTTCCAAGGTTTGGCTGGGGATGAAAACCTTACTTGTTAAATCACCAGCAAAAAGGAAGAAATATCTAGATATCTAATCTCCAGAAAGTAGATTTTTCTTTGATAAAAGTCAAAGATACAAGCCTGTGTACTACAAAACCTAAGGAGAGAAGTCAACTATGTATCTCATAGAGACTTTCAGTCAGCAACATCCAACCACCTGGCCTAAAATGATCTTCTGTGGGGTGCTAATGTGTAGCTGAGGCCAAAGTTTCCACTTTGTAGAAACCCTCACAATACATTTAGAGGTGTATCCTCTGGCCAGATGTATTACCTCTCTTTATTATATTCTTTAAACTTTGAGGAGAAAGTGTTCACATGTTCCACAGGTGAAGCTAGGTGTTTCCTTTTAGTTACCGGAATGAGGACGTCACTTGTTTTTGAAAACTAGAAGTTGAAGAGCTCTTGGTTGTCCGACTCTTATTACTGTGAACAGGTATTTAAGGACAAGCCAGTCTGACATCCAGAGTTAGAGTAGATAGTGTGTATAATCTGGGTATCTTTAGGTTTCTGTTTGTCACAAAGCAGAATTTATAGGCCGTATCTCAGCTGTGCCTCTTGTTCACATACGATTTATTGGTGAAGCTGCACATGTGCCAGGGATACTGAATGTTTACATGGACATCAATAACCTTGTGTGTCGAGTAGTATTGCTATCGTGGTTTAAAGTGCTGTTTTGATGCACATTTTGTGGAAAATGCCGAAAAATTCGAAGAAATCTTGAAGTATTGCAAAAGTTTTTTATGGTTGGCTGAGGTGGGAAAGTAGATGTATCAACAAAAGCAAAATGCGACAAAGTGCAATGGTAACAGATTTATCAAATAAACGATGGAGCATGTGATTTAGGTACACTGAAGCTTGACACTGAAATATGACGAATATGCAAAATAGATAGCTGCCAATTTATACGGTCTACTGATCGCTCCACACAGACCTGATGTAACCTTAATTCATGAAACAAAAAGAAATGTCATATTTCTGTTTAGTTTTTCTACCGTTTTAGGTCTGATGCTTTTAATTATCTTTTTGCACCACCTACTGTTTATCTTGATGAACCAACTCCTTTCTTCTTTTTTAGGTGTCACTGATAAAATTGCAATATTTGTAGGCATGAAGGACCATCTACTAATAACCTCATAGCGATGGTGGAGGGAAACAAGCATTAATCGCATTTTCTTTTGCCTATTTTCACGAAATTCGGTTGGAATTTGCCATACATTTGGATGGAAACCTGCCTAGTGTGTCACCCCTATGAATACTTATTTAAGGATTTCTAGGTAAAAGAAGTCCAAGTTTTAACAATGATTTTCAGTACACTTAATAAGGATAAAATAATTACTCTCCATTGTGTTGTGTCAGAGGAAATGTTGAGACAAGTTTCATATTCTGTGTTGCTTTGCTGGTTCAATAGCTTAAAGTCAAATCAGAGCAGAGAGAGGAGGCCTCGAGGAGAGTCTAACGGTGATTTATTGGTGTGAAAAGCTGCCGCTGCTGCTGAACAATAGGAAGTTGTCAGCTTCAAACTCTGAGAGCAAAGAGCTGCCAAGTTTGTGCTCTGAACACAATAAGAGTTTCTCTCTGTGATCTTTGAGAAATGGGAGGTTGTTGGAAGTATGCAAACAATATGTGACCATGTTACATCTCGGGGAGAATGTAAAATGTTGAATGCAGAGTTTGATCTTTTGTCACTGAAATATTAAACACTAAACTGAGCTTATGCTGCGTGTCCTGTCACACAGACAAGCAGCCACTTCTACTGTGAGCAGCCAGCATGGCGTTTGGCAGCAGACAGCTGATGAAACTTATGTCCCTGATTCAGTTTTCCACCTTGTTGCCTCTTTGCTGTTTCATCGTTGTGTCATTTTATGAGAAGAGTGTTGACAGTTTAGAGCTTCTGGGAGATCAGAGGCGGCGTGTGGATCTGCTGTAGATGACAGGAGGAGGAGGAATTAACAACAAGAGAGTAAGAAAAAATACAGACAATACAAAAATACAGGAGGAATGATAGAAGGATAAAGACGAGGAGTGTAATGGTGTGTTAAAGTAGATCCTTGGCGAAAGACAGGAATATTTGTCACCTGAGCTCCTTTCTGGTTCATCAGCTGAATGTCTAAAATGGTATGTCATGCACTGTTTATTTGTATTTCAGGAGGCACAGCGTCCAGGCAGAAGGGCTTTCGGGGCTGTATTCGCTCCCTGCAGCTGAACGGCGTCACCCTGGACCTGGAGGAGAGGGCGGAGATCACACCTGGAGTTCGACCCGGCTGCCCGGGTCACTGCAGCAGCTACGGCTCGCTCTGCCAGAACCAGGGCCGCTGTGTGGAGAGAGCCAGCGGCTTCCACTGTGACTGCGGCCTGTCAGCATACACAGGAGTCTTCTGCCACACAGGTACACACACATCAAGACAGGCACACGTTTTCCTGTGGCCGGTGTAGTTAGTGGCTCTACCAGCTATTTCAGTCGAAAGTATTATTATCATTTTGTTGTTAATTAAAGCTGCATGCAGGAAGAAGAACTCCACAACAAGCTAACAGACAAGCAGCCCTGACATATTTTTGCCGAATAAAATTTCCGTTTCAGTTTTATTTACAAACAGTCAAAATGCAAGAACAATCATAAGCAATAATGAAGATATGGAAAATGGGTCACTCTGATAAGCTAACTGAAGCTTGAGAATAGAGGCCCAGACACTAAGCAGATAGTATTTATTTATTATTAAATATATGTTTACTAAAACGTTGTTTTGATTAGAAAAAGTGCATGTATTTTACAGTCACATTTTAAACCTATAAAACACCCAAGACTAAGCAAAGCCCCTAAAAACTAACTAACCTAATCCTAAATATTACACACTAAATAGTCCAAAAATATCTATTCTATGAGTTTATGCCTAAACATCGCTTAAATAGGTAAGATACAATAAATTGCAAACCTTTTTATAGTGTTGTCAATCTCATTCCATACCTGTGGACCTCTGCACACCACACTAAAGTTTTCCACTCTCTATAACAGTCTTTCTCTGCGAGGGAATGTAAGTCGGGATAATCAGTTTTCATTCAGAGCGCTTCAGAACTGCAGGAGAAGTTTTTACACTATTTCAATGAAAATAGTGTCTGTTTGATGTGTTGGAGACTATTTTAGTATTTTGTTTAATGTTAACTCTGTAATAAGGTGTCATAACATTGATCTTTACGCCTTCCATTAGTTCAATAAATTAAATGAGTTCAGCCATTTCCATCTTTTTAAAAGGACTCTCTTAACCTTCCTCCCTAATATTGATATCTACTTAGTGAAAGTACATTTTTTATGCCTTTGTGACTCACAGTAATGCATTCTAGCTGTGTTTAATATTTAAAAGTTAATTTCTCTTCCCTGTTAAACATTAAAGCAGTTCTAAATACTATTTTCTTTTTTCTTTTCAACTTTCTTTCATTCTATTTTGACAACATGTTTTATTCAGACATGCAAAGCTGTTCTAACTTCTCCCTTGGAAACCAATTAAAGTTTAAAAACTTATTTTATTTTATGTTTTGAACACACGCTTGACAAGAATAATACATCAAGTTGAACAGTGTTTTGAAAAACATTAATAATCATGATGACTCATTAAAAATACAGCCCAGTGGCCTAATGGATAAGGCACTGGTCTCCTAAACCTGCGATTGTGGCTTCTAGTCCCATCTGGGGTGAAGGATTCATTGAACTTATGCTATGGAGATTAATTTAAGTTTACCTTATACGTTTGATTTTCACAACACGTAGTTGTATATCAACAATCAGCCACTCCAGCTAAAGTTTCTCGAACATCAGCAACAAATCAGATATATTCTGTATTCCCCTTCCTCCAGAGGTGTCGGCCAGCTTCAAGTCGGAGACGTCCGTCAGCTACAGCTTCAAGGAGCCGTACGAGTTAATCAGGAACAGCAGCGCCCTGCCGTCCTCCATCTACTCCGACACGACGCTGAGAGGAGAGAACGTCTCCCTGAGCTTCAGGACCAACCAGAGTCCGGCTCTGCTGCTCTACGTCAGCTCCTACTACAGAGAGTACCTGGCCCTGCTCATCAACAAGCATGGTGAGGAAGCTTTTATTTTGTAGGAGTTTGTTCATGTGGCAACTGTTCAAGCTTGATGTGGAGTGTCTTGTTTTGATTTAATTCGTCTCCTCCCCTCTCTCTTTCTTTGCTCTCCTTTGTGGGTTTCATTTATTTTAATTATTACTCGAGGATAAGACATTTGTACTAAAGCTTCTTCTCCAAGAAGAACACGCTTCTTGCTCTTTCCTTTATCTTCAATATAATGTTCCTCAAATCTCATTTTACCTGTTATTACTCTACTTTGCTTTCCCTCATTTTTCCTCTTGTTTTTATCCACATTTGTCAAACCTCTCGTCTATCCAAGAGAGTTCCCTTTCCGCCTCTCTTCGTCTTCGCCCTCAATTTTTTTCAATTACTTTTCTGTGTTCGCATCTCCTCCCAGCCTCTCTTCTTACCTCTCCTCCTCTTTTTTTCCCCTGATATCGACCTCCTCTCCTCCTCTCCTCCTCTCCTCCTTTCCTCCTTCCTCCCTCTCTCCTCCTCTGCTCTGCAGCTTTACCAGATCAGAGTCTGTCAGATCTTTCCTCTCTCTGCATTCACCCTGTCAGCCTCTACTGCCTTTTAATCCGTCCAGCCGGTGCAGCTATTACGGTTTTGTCTTAGGCTGAAAAAAAAGTGTTCACTGGTCTCATCACTGAGACCTGATGAGTGAGGCTGAGAGAATAAAAGTTTGGTGGGCTTTTAATGGGTGGCAGGTCTGAATAAAAGAGCAGAAAACTTGCTGATGTGTTGTATAAACTTTTTTTGTGAAATAATTATGTTGTTAGTTTGGCTTTTAAGAGTGGTAGGAGGCACTTTAAATTTAAAATTACACTTTTCGGGAGTCTAATAAAATTGGCACTTTGCTGCCAGATTAGCTGTAAATGGATTTTTTTTCTGGTGTTAATGACTCAGAGGAAGCTGATGGACAGCATGGCATCAGGTAAATGCACTTAAACTGGAGTGTCCAATTAAATCCCTGAGAGCTTTCTCTTATTTGCTGTGAGATGGCTCATTTCTTTTTACCCTCGACTGCAATAACACCACCTCAGCCCAAACACAACCTTACTACTTAAGGTGTCTTTTGAAGAATAATTGTGTTATCAAAGCTGGGGCAGGTTGCTGAAGGTCCAAAATAACAAACTACTCCTTCACATTTAAGTTTAATATGTTTATCTACACTATTAAAGTGCATGCTGTAAAAATAAATCTTTTGAAGGACACACTTTAACTTCTTATCCCTCTCTTTTGTTAAATCTGCACGTAATGTTCTGAATATTAGGAGAATTAATTAAAAAGATATTCAGATTTATCTTTGATGGATTAAATACATGTTTACCCTGTTAGCCAAGATTACATGACATGACAAGGCCATTTTCAGGAAAACAAAAACTTCACCGAGTTCGTTTAAAATGATGATGATTATATTTTAAGTGTTAATCTCTCTCTCTCTGAAATTATAGCTCTGAAGGTTGTCTCCTTTTTTCATGAGACCTAAAACCTAACCCCATGGTGTGTGTGTGTGTGTGTGTGTAGATGAGCTGGAGGTGAGGTACAAGCTGGACAGCAGCAGAGATGCTGAAGTGTTGCGCAGCAGAGTGAAGAGTCTGGCCAACGGACAACTACACACTGTCACCATCAGGAGACTGACGGACTCCGTGTCCGTGCAGGTAAAACCACCTCATCAGTCCATCAAGTCCTTGAAGAAGTTATATATATATATACAGGCTATGCTCCTGGAAACGCACCTAATTCACATTTCTTTTTCAAAAAGTTTACTTAAAATTCTCTTGACGGTTGAATAAAAACACGAGTGCTATGAGCTGAAGCCTCTCTGGTAACACTTTACTTTAAGTTCCTCTGTTTAGCATTTATAAGCAGTATACAAACATTTAATTAATGTTTTACAACGCAATATATAATGCCGTTGAAGCCATAATAAGACATCTTTTATATCACTAAATGTCCTTAAAGGGTCCATGTGTAAATCTGAGCCACTATAGAACTCGAGTATGTTATCCTCTTTATATTTTAGTGGTAGTAGTTTGTCATATGCATTGTATTCTAAGTTTTAGAGTATTATAGTGTATTCTTTATATTGTGTTTTGTATTCTACAGCCATATCTCTCTCTCTTCTAGTGTTGATATATTTACTGTGTATTTCAGTCAGTTCACTGGACCAGACTGCTGAAACACTGAGGTCTAAATATCACTGCTGTCTTATAATCTCCACATGGGGCTTAGATATCTGTGTTTACTGTGTCACTTGGGGCTGTACGCTCCGTGTAACGTTACGTTTTGATAGTTTGTATGTTAGCTTGGGTCTGGACGGCAGAGACGAGGAAACGGCTTGTGTTTTTGTTTCATCACCGCATAGTACTGCTTCCCGTGTTTGGCAGCTAACCTGTGTTACGGCAACAAAAAGAAAGTTTGACGATCCGGCGGGGAGTCGGCTAAATCAGTGCTATCTGCTGACTGTTAACAGAAGATCTGTCCGTCTCCCAGCCGCCGCACACCCGGCGGAGCAGCCTCCACTTTGGATTTAATCAAAAGAAACCACAACACGTGCAGGGATCATGGACGTAGAGTTGACGAGCCCTGAGTCTGCCTGAGTCAGGCAGCTGTACTTCTTCTCCCTCTGGTCTGAGAACAGACTGGAGCTACACTGACTCACTTCAGTAGATATCTCTGCAACACAACACATAGACGTCTTTGACACAACGTCAGCACTCTTCACACTCTGTTGATAATGTTAGTTCATTTTGTTTTTATGTTTTAAGTTTAAATTCTGGCTTATTTTGCACATTGAACCTTTAATGATCTACTTACGCACCAGCCTCCACTGATGGGTGCACACAGAAGTTAGTTGTTGACAAATACATTAATAAATACACTTTTTACTGCTGCATTATAGTGTTATAAACCGCGTTGCCACATCTTTCTGGTCTTTAAGCCTGTTTTTTTATTTGATTTACGCACACAAGCTCATACACTGTGTACTGAACTGTTGTAAAAACGCAGCTGCTGCTGATGTGCTGCTTAAATTTGTTTACCAAATGAGGCACCGATCTCAAGGGCAAATACAATGACACACTTGCAGACACACACACAGGCAGTCCCATCTACTCACTGTGTGTACTGTGGTACAGTGTTGTGATATTCATCTATATGATAAAGCCAAATGATAATCTTTTTTCATTTGTTAGGGTTGTCACTAGGAACTGCCAACTCCTAAACTGAAAACATTAAATGGAAACAGATAAACAATGAAAAATGTTGTCTTCATGTTTCTCCTCTGGCACGCTATGATACATCCAACAAAACGTCTCTACCGTCCTTTACTGTCCTGGATGCAGCTTCGGCGGGGCAACGTTGCACATTAAAAAAGCTCCAGATGAAATATGAAGCACCGTAATCATATCTGAATCTACTGAATGTCTTATCTTGTTAAGCCTCAGCCTCAGATGATATATGAGGTTAAGTTCATCTAACCAGCCGCCAGAATGTCTGTAATTATCATCACCCTTAATTGAAATGCAAGGTGACCTCGTCCTGCTTGGCATCCTGCACTGTGTTGTGCACTGAGGTGCATCTCATGTTATCAGTTTCCATCATAATGAATCATTATACAGTATCTTTAGAAACTAACTCTAAAGGCATATGGTGACAGTTTGGTCTGGGGAAAGATTTCTCAACAACTATTTACAACAGATTTAAATAAAAGTGCGTGTGTGTGTGTGTTTTGGTCCTCAAAACATTAAATCCCAATATTCCTGGAGCACATGTACGCTCCGCACTGGTTGAACACTTCCCATCTTAAACTTGAGCTTTTTCTCACAGGCCAACATTTCATCTTTACATATAAGAAATGTACGTCACCAAAGTTAGACATTTTCAAATGCAAATTTAAGAAACAATTCTCCTCTTTCAGATCGACCAAAACACCGGAGAAGACTTCAACCTGACATCTGACGGAGAATTCAACACCATCAAGTCGCTGGTGTTGGGCAGAGTGCACGGTAAGTGAGGAGGCAGTAAAAAGCCGAGACGAGGCCTTTTTAGTTACAGAGCACTCAGATTTAAACTCATCTGACACTGTTAAGGAAGATCTAGTGAAATAAATGGATATACTGTATTATTCAAGTTATCTGGACAAGTCTGAGGCAAAATGTAAGAACTGCTTTAGCTTAAAGATTAGCAATTTCTCATGTTTGTATTTAATTTCATAGGAGTTCAGAGTCTGTGCAGTACAGTTCAGGAGGTCATAGCTAATGCAGGAACTTCAGTTTAGCTGCTTCTGTTATCTCTAATCTAAACTACACCACACAGTTAACTGATAAACAGGACACAAAAAAATGACATAAATGGATCAAATTGATTTTATTTATTAGGAAAAGCATGTGTTTCTTGCCTGTAGATATAAATATTCTAAGGCTAGCCAGCTACAAAATGGTAGCTAAAGAGTTTTGTCTCTAATAGACCTTACACTTTAACAAGTTAATTATCTACTTGTGCCAAAAACTGTGTCCAATTTTTAACTGGGATTTGCGTGCATCTGACATTTATCTACTTAACTAATACTAGTTAAACACTATACAATAACATTTCTATTGAATTAAATTCAGTCATTTCTCAGTGTTAATATGTTTTTAAATGGATCAATAACGCAAAATGATGATGCAAACCGAGATATAAATCTCATTATAAAATGCTTGTTTGCTTCCCTTACTTTGTACATAGTTTACTCCAATTATGCTGGACCTATGATTGTTAGCTTTCAAAACAAATTTAGAAGAAGTTAGATGCATAATTGATTAGTTGTTGAGCTCTGAGCTCCTGTGTGTAGTCCTGGACAGGGACCTGTAACAGAGTCGGGTGAGACAGTAGTTGGCTTCGTCATGACTTATTCATGTTCTCTTTGAGCGGCTCCATCAGACACGGACTGAGATATAATAAAATGCATTAATAACATGAAGCGCTGAGAGGCTGCAGGCTGCAGTCACGGTGCTCTGATAAGACACAGACACAACAACCGTGCTGTCGATTTAAAAGGAAACACACTGACTACTAGAAATAGCTTTCATCAGAGGCATGTATCAGGTAATACCAAATAATGACCAGGATAAAAAGGATTTTGCACGAATACAAAATGTATCAAGAAGTGTTCTGCTTGTGATTTCTGTGCTTGGTTTTATTCAAGTGGCCCCGTATTTGAATATTTTAACTGAGTGCAGTGAAAGAAAGCATGCAGCAATGGCACTCCTAATAAAAAATGGATTTTATTTTTATTTGAGAAGATTTCAGAAGATTTTGATTGAATTGCACACATGCATGCATGATGAAGTGTCGTTTGGGTATTCTTTAATATTCATTTCTTCTTCTGTTCTGGTACGGAAAATTGCAATTACTTGCATTTTTGGGCATGAAAATAATGAACAACCTTCCATATTTTCACAATGTTGGCCACTGGTTTCTGCCTTTAAACACCCATTTCTGTCCAAATCTATTGTTAAATTATTCAAAACAATTAAATGTACAACAATACAGAATCCATGTGTCATTGCAAACATGCACACCACATATCTGAAGGAGTAACTTATACAAACTCTGCAAGAACTTTAGTCTTTTCGGATGTAAAGCTCCAGTACGTTGTTTTAACCCCGACGTGTCAGCGTGCAATCGGTCCTCCCCGCTGTCAAACCAGAGGAGGCAGAGAGTCCGATCAGGATCAGAAAAGAGTCGTTTCCTGCCAACCCCGTCATCCATCAGCCTAACTAATCGACCCGGAAGGACTACAGAGAGACGGAGAACTTGAAGGGAGGTGATGAAGTGAAGAGTGTATCTGCATCAACATGCAGACGTGTCCCGGTAAAAAACACAGACACCTCTCAGTCATCTGAACAGACACCGATGCAGCTGCTTACAGCGCTAATGTCGGCTTTCACAGCTGCTGTTTACACTGCTGTGAAGGAGTGGAGGTGAAAGATGAAGAAATCTAAGTCAATAAAGTGAACAGATAGAGGGGACAGTGCACATCTGTCTCGAGGACTGGTGGAAGCTGAAGCATTGACAGTCTTATAGTAATGAGGATGTGTGTGCGCTAATCATTACAGTCAATGTGCTGCCACTATTGTCTTGCCCTGACAAGAGGGGACATTGAAGCAGAGTCAATATACCTGTCAGTGTATGTCGCGGTTTTTATTGAGCGAGTCATCCCACTGTTTCAAAGAGTACAGCATTTAAACAAAAGGTTAACGGTTCAGTCATTATCACAGATAAATGAAAGCTCTTTCTTTAAGACTGAAGGGTTCCAGTTAGTTAATCTGTGCTCTAAAAACGACCCATACCAAAAAAAGGATTAAGCATTCAATTTTTTTTAAAGCAAAATCGGCCCGTAGCAAGAAATATCAAGAAATGTTCCTTGTTTCAGGATGAATCTAGAAATCAGTGTCAGTATCTCAAAGAATAAGACAGGTTGCTGCACTTGTATTAAAGGAATAGTTCAGCATTTTCAGACATACACTTATTTACTTTCTTGCCGAGAGTTAAGATTAAGATTGATACCACTCTCATGTCTGTACAGTAAATACAAAGCTACAATCAGCTCCTTTTTAATTTAATTAGCGTTTTAGAAGTGCTTGTATGAGCATTTTGTTACCTTTGGACAGATCCTGGCTAGCCGTTTTCCCGTTTCAAGTCTTTGTGCTAAGCTAAGCTAAAGTAGTAGTATCGATCTTTACATGGTCCTCTCTGCAAGAAAACGAATATGCAAATTTGTCACATGAGTCTGGAAAATTCTAGCAACAAATTGAGTTTTATTGGAAACAATTGAGAACCTCTTTTGTTTTTCTGGAGCAGTTTTGTATTGTGTCTTGGAAGCACATGGCCAAAAAGACATTGAAAAAAGTAATAAGAAACAATTTTAGGATGATTTAATCGTATTATGATGAAACATAAGTAATCTTTTCAGGAACCATTTGCAGTACATTATTATATCAAGTTTCTCATTCTTCTCTGTCCAGGGTCCGATGATTTGGATCCAGACCTGTCCACGTTGGCGTCTCTCGGTTTCACCGGTTGTCTCTCGGTGGTCCGCTTTAACTCCATCAGCCCTCTGAAAGCTGCTCTGCTGCACCCGGACACCAGCCCCGTCTCCATCACCGGACCTTTAGTGCAGTCCAACTGCGGCTCCTCGGCTTCAGCCAATCCCTACGCAGCAGAGAACACACACCACCTGTCAGGTAGGAGGAGTTGCTTTTGTTTTACTCTCAAACATTTGCAGTATTGTGGGAGAGATTTAATGTACTATTAGTTGTTTTTAGGTTTGGCTTCAACTAGTGCATTGGAGAGGGAAGTGAAAGAAATTCTTAGGTTTTTCTGTAAGATTATACTTTCTGTTCTCGGGTACTTCCTGTCGTCTTCCACGGTACACGTGTCCACAACTAGTCTGTCTTCCAGGTGACTTTTCTTATGTATTCATTTTTGAACTGCTGTATCTGCTAGTCCAACAGACAGCCAGCGGCCCTTCAAGTACCAGGTTCATTGTGCGTCAGTAGGTTTCTGGTCATTTAATTAATTACAACTATTTTAGGGAATTTGCCAAACTAAACTGTATCAGTATCAACTATTGTGGGTTATGCGTTATGACTGAATAATGTGCCCGTGTCAAAATCTAGTTTTAAGACCTTAGTTATCTCTGTTTTTATGTTGCTTGCATGGCGCATGTTCCCATATAAAAATGGGATTATTTAAATGATCACAAATTGAAACCCTCAATATATATTCTTTGGCCACTTGGGGGCAGCAGAAACAACTTCAAAATCACCTTTTACGTTGATATAGCGAACAAACAGTTATTTACTTATTTATACATTTCGCATTTAAGGAGCAACATTAGAATTTATTTGGAGTCATGTTTGTGTCGACCTAAGTTCACAGTTACGTCTGCTTTTGGCAACTTCCAAATCCCACAGGGAAATAGCTGGTAAATGCTCCAATGTGTAACTACTGTTTTCACTGCAACTTGGAGGTGACGGAGTGCTTTCAGAAAAATACACAGAGGGTGGGAGGTGGGGAGGGAGTCAACATTGGCTCCACAGTGACAAACGTGTGTATGTGGTCGCAGCTTTTGCGAATTTGCGCTTGTTTTAACATTATGCTGTGGTAAATTAGTAGTGATAGGTTGGCTAAAATAAAACAAAAAAATAAAATAAAATTAGATGTTGAACTGTGCCGCTGAAAAAAATGTGTGTTCAATAATTTGCGAGTGTGTGCCATTGTTTTCCCTCTGTTTCTTTGCTTGTTAGGAGCTGCTTTTTCAAACTGTGTAATGGGCTCATTAAGTATGTACACGTGGTTGAAGAGACTCATGACAATGTGCTTGATGAGATAATTAATTTGGACCACAGAGGGGAGTTTCCAGTGTCTTTCCTCTGGTCTCGTTTTCATCCAGCTTCATGTTGCTTCGATAGAGTCCTTTGGGCTGCTGCTGTCTTCCCTGTCTGCCCTGAATGATGATACTGTGATCCTGTCTCTGAATTTCTCTTTTTTCTATTCACATTTTCCCTCCACCTCTTAACATAATTTCTGCTTTTCTGTTATTCTTCTGAACATCTTCTCTTCTAATTCTTGGTGCTCTATTTCCCTCTTTTTTCCTCTTTCATCTTCCTTTTCATTTCTTCTACCTTTCTCTGTCTCTGCTGTAGACCAGTCTGGTTCAGTGGGTTCAGGTCAACCTCTAGTCAATGCCATCAGGACTGACTCGGCTCTGATTGGAGGTACTGGAACGTGTTTCACCTTATTTTACTATGTTTGTATTGAACTTCTCTTAACTGTCAGGGTCAGAGATTACACTCAATATTTCATTGATCAGCGATATTCTGCTGAAAGCCAGCAAAGGTGACGTGATGGGAAAAAAACCCCCATCAAAATGAAAAAGCTTTTTCTGCCCAAACAGATTGATTCAAAGTGAAGATTGGTTGGTTCCTGTAATCGTGAAAAAAAGGGAGCGTCAAAAGTAATTTAAAAGTGTCCTTTAAATTTCTGTGTCTCTGTGTTTCAGCGCACAAAGGACACCTGAACTAATTAAACCACTGAAATGACTTGCTGATGGAGAAACTTTCACACAGTTATCTTAACATGCAAACCAAAGTAATGTAGTGCAAAATAGATTTCAGCTTTATTTCGGAATTGCAATTAAATTAAACTTTCTCTGGATAATGAAATATGCTGAACAGAAGAGTCCAGCAGAGTCCAAATATATGTTCATTTTGCGTGGAAGTTAGATTAGTAGAACAAATCAGACTGCAGGGCAAAAGATCTTACATACCCAGGGGAGGCAGAGATGGGCAGAAATCATCACAGTCGTTTCACAAAGCTCTGCGACTAAAGTCCACTATGATAGATTTATTCCACAGAAACTCAGCATGTCAGTCAGCATGCAACAAGGCTTCCCAGGATTCAGAGAGATGAGCACACATCAAAATGCCACAGCTGAGTTACAATATGGACTCTGCTCAGTTGGTTGTCAGCAGCAGTCGTGACAGAAGTATTCAAATAATTTACTCACGTAAAAGTAGAAATACCACAGTGTAAAAATACTCCATGATAAGTAAATGTCCTGCATTCAAAAAGTACTTAAAGTATCAAAAGTAAAAGTACTAATAATGCAGAGTGGCTACTGTCAGTGTTATTATATTATTGGTGTTTTAATATGTAAGCCATACTTTAATGTCTTCACTGGTGAAGTTAGAGGTCATTTTAAGTATTAAAAATCCTACTTTATAAACTGTTCTTTTTTTATTCTTCTTTTCTATTATTTTCAATTTTTTAAATCTTTTCCCCAACATGAATTTCCTCCACCTTGCAGGCGTCATAGCGGTGGTGATCTTTGTGATTGTGACCGGCCTGGCGATAACCGGCAGATTCCTCTATCGGAGAAAAGAGACGTATCGAAACCAGGAAGTGAAGGGAGTCAAACAGGAGGACAGCCAAGATTTCCATTTCAACAACCAGACGGACTCCCCGAACGCCTCCACTGAAAACACAAAGGAGTATTTCATTTAACTGGAGGCCTGATGACCTGATGTGGTTCCTGCCACGCCTCAGGACTTTGTGCTGCACTCACAGCCACGCAGAGACTTCTCTGGAGGCTGTGGCTCCACAGAATATGGAAAGCAAAAAAATTAATAACGCACACAGTTTTTTCTTTTACTGTATATATTGTACATACTGACACACACAGGCAACAGTGCTGGACTTCTAAAGTGTTGATATCCTTGTAAATATACAACAATGTAAATGTGGAAGTGATGTCTACATGTCACTGTCATATTGAAAGGTTGAACAGACTCTTTTTGTGTTTATGATTTAGAGTATTCAAACACAACTTTATTTCAGTTAATCAGGGAGCAATGACAGGAGTCGTTGGCTGATGCACATTTCTGTTAAGATAACAAATGGATGTTTGCTTAATTGGAAATATTTTACTTATAATTAGGCCCTCAGGAAGAATACTTCTGTAAGAGCTGTTTTTTGATGGTTTTAATGCCTTTTTGTTGTGTGCAGTGCTTCGGGGGAGAAACTGTATGCACTCTTTAGAGGCTTTAGAGCCTCAAAGCTGTGTGAAAATGTGCAAGTATAGTCCGAGTCCTTGCAGCCTGCAAACATTCACCAAATACCAGGACATTGTTTGATGATTTTCTAACTCCATTCAGCACATGAATTAAACAATTTCCAGTGATTTTCTTCCAGCAACTTCGTGCTACCACAGAATTTTGGTGTTAACAAGTAGCGTCTTCAAAGTCAACATCATCGCCATGAGCACATTTGTACTGTTTGAGAAATGATGCACTGCAGTCTGGCAGCTACTGGTCGAGAGACTTGGAGACTATTTATACAGTAGGGACTATTCTTCCACTTTATTTGTATTTCTGTCTTTTTCTTTCTCTTTCTCTTATACTATAATTTCTCTCGTATTCTTTCCGATGTAACATGAAAAAACAACAAAAGCAGGGAAGAGAAATACAAATCCATGAGCCCTGAACGTTTCTATTTTCATATAGTTGTACAGGTTGTTCACTCTATTCTAAAAGTTTTCTCTTTCCTGCTTCCTGCTGGGAGCTTCCTCTCCCGGCTCTCTAAATGTCTCTGAAGAGTCAAGCTTTAAACGCTGACAGCAGCACAGACTCTATAGCACTGTGGCTGTCTGTCACCTCGTGCTCTGCACGCAGACACAGTTGATGTGTTTCTCAAATGCTAATCTGCTTCGGTCTGACAGGTGGAGGGTGACTCGATGGAAAGCAGAGAGTTCATCAGAATGAGTCACAAAGATAATCCAATAGACAGTGTCAAGCAGACATGGGTTTAATAAAAATAGCCTGATATTTGCATTTGAAAATAAAGCAACCCCCCCCCCCATGTGTTAATTCAACTCATGTGTAAAGAGTGCTGCTGATAGAGGGAGGATGAGAAGCAGAAAGAGGATCGACAGCAGCTGTTTATCAAACTCACGCCACCGTCTCTCAGAGACCCCAAAGCCCAGATGGGATTTTAATGACAAAAGTTGCAAAAACTTCAAAGTGCATTATTCATCTCTTTGTTTGTGTTTTTCTTTTGTTCCCCACCTCACAACAGCTGAAGCCACACATTGTTGTCTTTGCCACATCCTTGATTCCAGAGAGTTCATTCCTTGGTGAAGAAGCAGCGATGTCCTTCATCCTGCAGCAGCAGAGCTGACTGCAGTGCAGCACTTGATTGCTGAGAGGAAGTGAACAGGTAACCTTGACAGACAGATAATCCTGCAGACTGAGCACAGCTGGAGGACGCGGCACAAGAATAAAGCAAAAATACAATGTTTATCAAGATCCAGAGAGTAACATTTGAACTTTTCAAACAGCAGCCACTGAGAATACATTAGCATCAAGTCACTGGTGTATGCAGTGATGTGTGCAAACAAGGGAGGAAACATGTTTCACCTTCAGCCTCAGTATAGTGTCACTGTGAACCATTTTCAAGCAGGAAACTTTTTTTTTTTTTTTTTTGACAGTAACAGTTTTACATTTGAACCTTCATCTTCGCCTCTGTATTCTAAACATTTTGGTTAATCTCAAGTTTAAGAGATAAAGTCATGGTCACACCAGATAGTAAAACAACAAAATTCCTCCACACGTCTTTATGAAATATTCGGCTGTAGAGGCTTGGTGACATAGGGACTGCTCACATGGCTATTTGGTAAATTACTGTAATTGGCAAGCTAAATGCTAACACGCTAGCCAGCTGGGGACCTGCTAGCACTAATCAGTCACAATAGCTCTCAGAGCTTTTCTCTATTTTCTATGTATCCTACTTACTGCCCGTGGTGTTTTGTTCTACAGATTGCCATTTCATTAAATAATAAGAGTTTTTGAAGGGGGAAACTGTCACTTAGAAAGCTGTATTTGTACCATCAACTGTCTGCAAACTATTCTTCCTTTTTGGAGCGGTTTATACCCCGACGGATGAGGTTAAATAAAACTGGAGGGTGACCGCTTTGTACATTTTAGACTCTCCGGCGTTCTCTCCAAGCTACTACTGGTCAGCAGAGCAAAGTTGAGTTCATCAAAGTTGAACTAATTGCAAAAAATTCTCACGGATTAACTTCGCCCCTGAGAGCAAAATCATCTACCCCTGGTGATTTGAATGGGATTAATTAATTTTGCCATGAATTTTTGCAAGTTTTAAATGCTAATGAGTCCAGGCCTTAAGGCTGGTGATATTCTGCAATTTCCTTGTTTGTGTCGCCAACACTTGATTTATGTATCTTATTGCTCTGTGCTGTAGAGCTCCATTACTGTCCAAAAAAACATCGCCACATTCTTCAATAGCATGAACATGCTGGAGTTTATTTTGAGTCAGACCCACATCGACATCCTGCCGCTGTAAATCCTCACTAGAGCACCAAATGTGGATTAATCCGCTGCTGAAAATAGTCCCCAACAAATGAACAGTTTACTCCTGTCTGAGAAACGTTTGGTAAAACCAACAGTTTCCAGCTGTTGTGGGAAATTATTGATCCTTTTCTCAAAATGAAACTTCATATTTGTGACTTTCTTTTATATCTTATGTCAAAATCTTCAGAAGGAACTAATGGGTTTGGGTTTGATGCCACACACAAAGTCGGATACTGATGAACACATTGTTGAATTTGGTCTTTTCATGAGATTTGTTGACAGTGAGAGAAAACAAACAGAATAACAGCAGCCTTATCTTTTAAGGAGTGTTTTTTTTTTTACTTCCGCTCACATTGCACTGATTGAAGTTTGTTGAGTGTAAATGTAGTGTTGGTGAATAACAGTGATGTTGTGAGTGTGAGTGACATGCCATAGAAATATGCAGATTTTACCCACATTCTGGTTGTTCGGTTATCAACAAAATCCTGTTTGATGAAAAATAAATAAATCGTGCTTTTTTTTCCACAAGATCATGTTTTTCATTACAGCTGGAGGTTTTTCAGCTTTACAGATGATTCACCAGAGGAAAGCATGGTAACAGGATACACTCTAATTGTTCTTGTGAACCAAATTCTTCCTACATTTACATGCCTGAAGGACAGAAATCTGACATGTCTCCTCAACAAAATGAAAGGAAATTCACCTTCAAAAATTTAATCCACTGAGCTCTTTTGTTACGTTGTTAAATGAAGCTGACACATAGCAACCAGGACAATTTACATACATTTACATCTTTTGTATTTGCTCCCTCAAACAGTCGTGTGGGAGGATACACATCCGTCAGCGCTGACATATCTGATCGCTGTTAACTTTCTGCAAACCACAGATGAAGGAAATATGTAAAGCTGTGAAGCATCCTGCTGCAGACGAGGATCCACTTAGCCTCTCTGCTCGTTTAAACACTCAAGACGCCCCGAGATGATTCAGCTGCCTCAGCTCAGTGATCCCCATTTGATTCATTTAAATCTCCTCTCAGTGGTTGTGATCAGAGACGTTATCAAAGACTCAGTGAAGAATCCGCCATTCTAGATTAACATTTGAAAAACCTTTGATGTGCTGAAGCCACACATTTAATCTGTGGTGGCATTCCTGCAGCTCATGGGATTATTTACCTTTTACTCCTTTGTATTCCTTTTTTGATTCACACCGTGGTGGAGGCTGCAGAGCTACCTGTGAGTTTAAATGATGCTACACTAACGGTACACTGTGACTCTTTATACTACATTTAAGTGTTAAAATGTTCAGCCAGGGCCACTCTCCGTTTCCTCCTACATGTTTTATGAGCCAGTAGTGTTTGTTGATAATGAAAACGATCAGCTCGTGTGTGTGCATGCTGATTTCATATGCCTAGTGTCTCCTGGTTGAGTCATCAGTACATGCTAATGTTACCAGATTCACCAATTTAGTTTAGCTAATGTGCTCTAAACACACAGTCATTAAAGCTACAGGGGAATTTATTTTAGAAGCATTATGTGTTATATTTATTGTTTGTTGTGCTTTTTACATCCTCACAGCAATCAATAAATCAAATGTCTCAAAAGTTGCCTACCCTCACCTATCAGTTTTCAGGCTTCAAGTATTGGTCACATTATAATGTTGATCTAATGATGGCAGTAAATGAAAAGTCAGAGGATCACTACAGTTATCAGTGTATTCATCTTCTGAGGCACATGAATGTCTGTACAAAATTTAATAGCAATCCATGTTATAATTATTCATTTGTTTCAGTCACATGTCACTAGCATGGCCACAAAATAAAAGGTGCTAATACTTTAGATCTTCACAACATATCTTGATTTAGAATTTTGTTTGCTAAGCTTAAACAAAAAATAATACCTTTAAAGTACCGTGCATGAAACTGCACTGAGTGATGTGAGACCCTGCAGATGAAACGTGAAGTAAGTAGCCATCTTTTTTTCATTTATTTACTTGTCTATTATTACTGTTTATCACTGTATTACCAGATAGATGCAAGAGAAATCATTGTGTTATAGAATGAATAGTGTTGCAACTGTCGATGTATTGAGCCTGTGCAGAACTATTTCACCCCAATGCTGCTAGCAGATGCAGAACTACCACAGCACCAGTTCCATGCAGCCAGATGAATAATTTATACTCTACTGGAGTCTCTTTGCCTTGGTTTATCTTTGGGAAAGGTCCGCTCGATCTATAAGTCACATTAGCAGACAACAATGAAGCCTGGTGCTCACCATAATGCAACAGAAAGCCTGGACCCTGCTGAGATCAGATACCTCCGTCACATTCATCCTCTCTCTCCACGTCATTACAGTAGATTGATTCTGCTTCTCTTTCTTCCTCCTCTTGGCGTGTTGGCCATTTCAATGACTTAAATCCTTTAATAATTCAACTCTACTTCTCATCCATGTAAACAGCAGCTTTAAAAGCTGTAATTACTGCTGCATCCAGCTGTGTCAGTGTCTGTTGAGATCTCAGAGAGGTCAGTGCGGTTGTAGCAGGACAGGACTGCATGTTGATGAGCAGCTGAAGCAGACAGGAAGTGATGTTGAGATGTCATGATCCTCGGATAAAAGTGTGCAAGATGTGCTAATTATGCATAAACATGTTATGTTTGCATGACATCAGCAGATAACTCAGATATACAGTAATGTCCACATACTAAACGTATGGGCTGATATAATTATTATATTATATTATTATCACGACAAAACAAAGCTAGCTAAGATAGAAAAATATATATTTCGTGATTACAAGAAATTGCAAAATATTAAAATGATGTCCTATGTCTGTTTAATGCTAATACTCGTACCTCCCTCTGCTGAAGAAGGTCACGTGTTATGATCGAAAGCTCCAGAAGAGCTACTAAATGGAGCTTGAGGTGAGATTTTTCCATTAACTGCTGTGTGCAAAGTCAAGAATTAACTTTCAGTCTGAATGCCTGACAAAAATAATGTTTTAAACTGGGGGGTGTAAATATTCTTTTTATGCACTATTAATAAATCAAATCATTATTCTGTTCTGTTATTCACTGTTTTAGTTTAGGTTCTCTGAAGGACTGTGTGTGTTTTTTTTTTTCTTTGAATGTGAGCTGAGAGGGATTTGACAGCAGTGGAACGTGCAACACACACATAATGGTTTCTAATAGCTCAAAGCTAACACAGACACAGTTTCATTATTACACAGCCTGATTCAAATGGTGTTTACAGGTTGATATTGTTCATTTGTTTAACCTCGATAGTTCATCCACTCCTCACTTTTCTTTTGCTTCTCTCCCCTTAGTCCCTCCCTCTTCCCTTGACCTATGTTTCTCCCTCTGTCCTCGTGGTCAGCAGCTCTCCACCACAGAGGAAGTGGAGCGTCCCATCAGCAGCAGAGGAAACGAGAGAACCCGCAGGATTTCTACTGACTGACGCCTGTGCACTCACCACCGCACGTCCACAGGTTTCATTTATCAATTTCATTAAAGTGTGTTAAAGTCATAGAAATGAAGATAATTCAAGATCCTCTGTCACTTTGTTCACCAAGGGAAGGGAAGAGGAGTATTTAAATACTCAGCATAAACCACTGGCTTTGTATTTAAATAGTTAATGTGCTGAATCCAATTTAAAGATTAAGATGTGCTTTTTTCATGAGTGTGATAAAAGAGAAATGAGATTAGCTGAACTAATAAAATCAGTGCGACCGGGAGGAGTTTTAAACCTCTGCACAAAGCCACTGGTGCTGTTATATTGTTGCATTATGGCTTTGACATTTTGTTTTTAAATTAGACTCTGAGATCATAACTTTATATTGTGATGTCTTCAGGGCTCTAAATGGCACTAAATGAAAAAGCTAAATTGATTCTTGACATTGTTTTATTTAATATATCCCACATATACAGAGATCCCAATCAGACCTCTGTGCATTTAGCACATCTTATTGCTCAATGTCGTGTCCCTGTTGCAGTGATATTACTGTTCTCCCCTGCATAACAGCGAGTATTGAACGATCTAATGGAGTTTACTGTCTATCAGCTCCGTCTTTAAAGTCTCTGGCTGATTTAACCAAATCACTCTGGTGTTCCTCACAGTACAGGTGGGCTGAATAATTACCTGTGGAACACCTCTGGGTAGACAAACTAACAAGACCACTTAATGAAAAAACTTAGAAATAACTTCTGGAAACACTGCTGTGTGTAGAGTACTGTATTTCAGGCCTATTCATATTCCTTATTGGCAAAGTTTTGTGACTCACAGTTGGAGCACTTTTACGACTTGGATCGCAAAGAAACTCTCCGTGTGAAAATAGTTTCACAACTGTGTTTGAAAATATCCAGCACTTTCATAAAAAAAGTCAAAGGTTTGTAAGCTTTGACTTTTTATATAAAAACTGTGTATATAAAAACAACTAAGTCTCCCAATGTGCACTTGGCCAATTCTGTTTTGTGCAGCACGAAGGTTGAGAAAGCAAATTTTATAATCAGCAGCTGGATCAATTTTGTGTTTTCTATACAAATACAGCAACAAAGTGTTTGAACTGATATGGCAGGCTAACTGCCTTCTTCTCCATGGCAACTGCAGCCGAGGCTTATGGGTATTGTAGTATTTTGAGCTGTTCAACATGCTAAAATTATTCAACAAAAACATGATTTCTCAAAAAAAGTTGAACTGGTGCCCATAACATAAACTAGGAGAGTTGCATGTTTCTATGCTAATAAACCTTAAAAACATAGCTTAAAGAAATGTTTTTAATGAAGAGACAGAACCGGGAAAAACATTTCCCATGATGGCTAAACCCTACACCCCGTAGTTACTCAAATATTGTACAAATTCAAGGCAATTTTGTCTAACAGCTTTACCTTTCAGATCACGCTTTTCCTCTTGGATCATCACAAAGCTGAAAACATGGCTGTTTTTCTAAAAAAAACTCATGAAAAATTGACTTTTTATAGATGGTTACTCACACGACAGCGACGTTGCAAACATATGATGATCCGATAGAATATGATGCATTGCTGTAGGTTGAACTACCCAACAGTATAGACATTTAACAGATTATACTCCTTCACTGACTCTGCTGTGTGCGCATCGAGCTGCTCCCACCTACAGTAGATGTCATGGTGTAAAAGCTCATCGAGAACTGATTTCAGTTCCACTACATGTTAGTATTTACCATAAAATTGCAACCTATTTTGGCACAATAAAAAAATATATGAATAAAGGAGAACAAATAAACAATGATACACAATGTTATACATTTTGTATCTACAGTTTAACTGATGCTCTTTAAGAGATATTCATATGCTAACATACTGTTGGCTGTTGCCACGAGAGATGTGAAGATATTAGAGGATCTTGTCTCATTACACCGCTGTAGATCAACCGAAGCGTTTCTCTCTGCTTCACTTGAAACCCTCCATGTTTCGTCATGGCGCTCTGCTGGAGGGAAAAGATCTCTTCTCTCATGGCGAGCTGCTGGTAATTATCCCGCCCACCTACAGTTTATAATCTGAGCGGCTGTGGAGACGTTTCTCACTGCAGAGTTTGAATTCAATCAGATGAGTAATTAGGTGGCGTTTGTCCTGATAATTATTAGCCCACCTACAGCATGCAGGAGAGTCAGTCCACAGTCTTTTCCCTTTCATTCATCTGGTGGAGATCAAATGAACACACTTCATTTCATCCATGTGTGGGTTTGTCAATTGAGAAGATTGAGACATTTGACACAGACGCCGCCATTGAACAGCTCCTTACAATAAATTAACATTCAACAATGTGGGGTTTTTTTATCCCCCAAAACAATATTAGAGGAGAGGACTAAAAGATCTTAAAGCTATGTGCCTTGAAGACTCTGTGTGTTTCCATGTGTCTGTGCCGTCATGCAGCTTGTTACATAGTGACGAGGTCGGGGAAATCCACTTAAATGGAGTCCAGGCAACTTATAAAGCCACATTTTTATTAGGTTAAATCAGCTGATAATGAAACAGCAGCAGGAGAGGAGATGCTGCGGTACAATTCAATTGAATCTTCTCACAAGTGTTGGCACTGACAGCACAATACCTTTTCATTTGGATTAAGCCAAGACAGGCCACGTCAAATGTATGTTTATTAAGCATTTTATGCCTTTATTGGATAGCCGACTGCAGAGAGATGACAAAGGGAGGCTTGCAACAAATGTCCATGGTGGCATAAGAGAAAATGTAAGAGGTTATTATGTGGAAATAAAACTTAGTTAAAGCAGGAGTACAGGTGGGTTTCCTGTGTGCCTCGTCACTCAATGGCTCTCCTGTTGCAGTTGAGTTTTTTCACTTTATTTTAGCACAAGGTGCAAGGTGGAAAATGTTTAGAATAGTTCAACGTGTAAAATATTTAACTTTTCACCTCATGCTCAGCAAAAAAAAAAAAATCACCTGTCTGTTCACATCAGTTAAAAAAACGCTTATTAATGCTGAGTGACATATAGCGGTTTAAATGGTCCTTGTACTTTTTTGCGTTTAACTGGCACGACATGCATCACGCTTTGCTGCTGAAAGTGAAAATATGTCGTTTTGCTCGTGAGGGAAATGTAAAAACATATATGAACATTAGTAAACATGAGGTGTTCTAAAGATTCAATCAACGGAGAATCAACTCCAAATGATCTGATTTCTTTACTCTCCATCAGATTTAAGTCTTTAGCCGGTTATCAGAGGGATTTAGAGCCGGCAGGGTTTTTGGAGACAAAAGATCGTAATTAATAGTCGAGGATTCTGCCGTGTCGAAGGCTTGCAGCCTCTTCCTCTTCCTCACAGCTCTCCAGCTGCCTGATAAGAGCGTGCAGAGGTGAAACTGAAAAACGTTTTTAGAAAATCAATTCATTATTGGATAGCGAGGCTGTAAGGTGGCTCAGCCGTGATAACTGATACGTATCAGGACGAACACTGACTCCTCTGTGTGGAGGCAGAGCGAGAGGAGAAGCTGCAAATGTTTTTGAGAGAGAAGCCGATGAGTGTGAGTATAATCCTTATGAACGCAGCCATGTTTAAAAAGTTGTCCTCCGATGCTGTTGTTTCTCTGTCACAGATTAGCTGTTTCTTCAGGTTATTTTCCCATTAGAGATTAGACCGCTGTTATCTCCTATTAAAATGGAAAGACAGGAAGAGTCAAGGTGCTCTTAATCCGAAAGCTGTGAGACTGTAGAGCAATCGGATAAATATTCTCTGCAGACCCAACTCCGTTTAAACTATATGTCTCTTACTTTTCATTGTTTTCTACCTTCCTCTGTCTGTCTTCTCTCCTGAATCTTTCCATCCACCCTCTTCGATGTGTCGTCCTGTGACAGCCAATGATGTGGCACCATGCAGAAATTTGCAAAGATTGGCGTTTAAAACATTCTGTAAAACCTTTCCCCTTTCAGACATTTCTGACAAGCATTTCATTGACAACTGCCAGAACTGGTTATGGTTAACTGCGTGATATTTTTCTCAAAAGCCACATCTGGTGCTGTCTGATGTCAAACAGAAGATTAGATATATGCAATAAACGGTTATTTAGCTAGAAAATAAGAAGCATACACAGCTTCTTTGATGTAGTTTGGGAAGAGTCAGTAAACCTGAACAGTGTTAGACAGATGACAGATGTATTATCATGGATGCGGCTGTCAGGATTTTATCTTTTTAATATGATCGACGTAGCTAAAGCCAAGAATGAATTTATCCAACCAACAAGTAGTGTCTGTGTGGCTTCCTAATATAGTTTAAAAGATTCAATATGCTTTAATCTTCAAACTAGTTTTTACGAAGTGTTGTTACACACTTTCCCAAAGTGTTGCTCTCGCTTGTACACACACGAACGGACGGAAGTATTTGTGTGAAGAATGTAAAAGAGAGAGAAGTTTAAACCTGCTTACTCTCTCATCTGTGTCTCTCTGTATTTGTTTTGTGTCTCTTTGTACTTGTTTTGTGTCTCTTTGTAGTTGTTTTGTGTCTCTTTGT
>CALSCE010009779.1:16171989-16183098 GCA_943593645.1 Bovichtus variegatus
ACACACACACACACACACACACACACACACACACACACACACACACAAACAGATAATTAAAGAGAATACATTCATACACGGGGGAAAGAAAACACCTGCCGTCATAATGAGATCTGATCCATATGCATTTGCACATTATTGGTTGTTTATTCACATCTGCTGCAGTCGGAGATGGTTGAGTCATCCCATTTGCTGTACTTTACATCTGGACCAGCCTGCTGTCTATATAATCTACTTAACTCAGATACTAACTAACAACAGTCCCTTTTTTGTGCTGCTGGCCGTTTTCATTCTCATGGATGATTGTTTCATTATACTTATTCTGTCACATTGCTCCAGTGTGACCTCTTGTGGGACGTTTTTATTCAATAAAGTCCGTTCCCGTCACCCTTGCTCTGTAACACCCAGCATATGTCCGAGCAAATGTTTCTGTGGCTTCCTCTGTGCAGCAGGAAAGTGGCTGATGGTCTTGTTCCACTGTCATCTGCTACGTTTCACCACCAATTCTGGATTCTTGACATATGCCACTTCTAATTATCATACTCTGCTACTGTGTGACTTGTCCCTCATGCTCCATTGACAGATCTTCTCTCAGGCATTACTGATGGCGCTATTTTCTGGAGGTATATCGTTGCTATTGGACCAGCGTATGGCACACGTTATGTTTTAATTCTCTTATCCCAAAAGATATGATTAATTGGATGATATAACAAGGTAAATTCAACATATATGAACAATTTTATAAGAATGATCTCATAAGGTTTCCATGAAAGCAGTAACCAGTAAAAATAAAAACAGACAAATTAAAAGCCAAATACAACAGAATGTCTCTGTAATGTTCATTCTTTATTTTATTTTATTTTTATTTGAACAAAAGGTCTAACATTGGGGTTCTTTAGGGTTTAGGGTTTTTATTTTAGTTTTGACTTTTCAATTTCTTTTTTTTCATTTAGTTTCAAAGTGCTTTTGTCAGTTTTAGTTTCAGTTTTTCAGAAAGATTTAGTTTTAGACTATCCTGCATGTGAAATAAAAATGAAAGGGGGGTCTCTGGGTCCCACTCGCAGTGAGGGAGCAGCGAGCCGATTGGCTGCCACAGAGGGAGGTGAGCGAGCCGGGGTGTGTGGTTTGATCATGGCCTGGATGTAGGAAGGGCCTGATCCATTCACAGCACGGTAGGCCAGCACCAGAGTCTGGAAGTGAAGGAACTCCCCCAAAGGACCCGGAGGACGGTGGAGAACAACAATGATTAATTTTACCAGATGAGTTACTCTACTTACTAGAAATTCAAAAGACGGGTAGAGACCAGTGGGTCTGGGTGAGAGGGTGAAGGCTGTGGAGAGAGCAGCAGGGGTGCAAGTGTTAGCTGGTGTGATCCAAGTCTCAGCGAGAGCAAGGAAGTCAAGGGATCGCTGGGAGTCGTAGCCCGAGGTGATCTCTGAACGCTGACCAGCAGTTCCACAGGCCCCCTGTGGCGAGGTGAAGGTAGCGGGTGGGATGGATAAAAGTAGAGAGGTGATGTTGTGAGCAGAGAGAAGACACATGAACAGGAATGGAAAGTATACACGTATTTGAATAAGGAGAGGAAAGAGCAGTTAGAGTTAGCTTTGCTTCCCACAAAGACTCCTTTGTCTTTGTCTTCCTGTGTCTTCGTCCGACTTGATTACTCGGGTGGCTACAGCTGTGCTGACCACTCCCCCACAATCAGTCACACAAGGCTCCTGAAGATGATAGCTGGCAATTGAAACTCACAGATCTCCCCTTAATCAGGATGTTTGCTCCAGAACAGCAGTAAACAAATACAGCTAAGCAGAGAAACCTATTAAAAAGCAAATAGTAAGATTCCTCCAGAGTCAGAATGCGCTGCTTATTTTTGCTTTAGTTTAAGTTTACTTAAGTTAACTACGCAGGGGATGAGAGAGATTTAGACGGGGCTAAAGCAACAGAGCAGTTTTAACACACACTGTAAAACACCACTGCTGGATCTTTGCAGGCCATTTAAATCCTCTGTGTTAGGCCACATTGTCACCAGTTGATTTTCTGATCCAGACGACCAGATGAAAGGCCCGGCGGTCTGTGTTTTCAGGTGAGAAGGTTTCATTATGTTGATTTCCCAGGAGCCTCACATCTCCTCAGTGCCGCGCTTTGTTGGGTCATTTCTGCTCATTACTCTGCAGCTCAATACCAAAACATATGGATCAACAAATGATTCTGCAGCTCCATTTCTTTTTTTCTCCAACAACTCTCCTATAATACATGTTATTTTTCTGTTCTAATACCCGCTACTTTTCTCCTTCTCCCTAAACATCATTTACTTTTATATTCCTCACTGCTGTTAACCCACCAGCAGCCATTAATCTTGAGTGTGAGCGTTCAGTGTTTCTCATTCAGCCTGCAGTCTGTCATGGCTGCCTCTTCCCAGAAGGCCGCTGGCTTACAGCTTGTTACAGTGTCAACTCGCTGACCACCCACTACTCTGTCTGCATGTCTCGGCCCGGCCTTAGAGGCTCATGGGTAATCTTTCATCCAGTGTCTGTGAGTAAACAGAAGTATCTTAATCCATCAGTTGATGTCGCCTCGCTAGCCACGACCCCATATGAACTCCAACTAGGCTTTAATTAACTGTTCGCAATCAGAGCAAAAGATCACTGCTGATATAATTAATTCTCTAGTTGTCCAAATGTATTATTGAAAAGCTCTTTCCAGGCCTGAAGCTTATTGTGCTAATTATGCTCAGTGTAAGTACTTATGTAAATGACAAATATGTGGAATAATTTGTTCAAAGAAAATCCTTTTTTTAAAAAAGGTTTTCGGGGATTTCAACAAACATCAAAATGATTTAAAAAGATGATATTGTCTGATCTTAACTTTTGACATGTGGTGACTTTTTAAACCCACATTAAATTTCAGAGGATTCTCTAATCACCCTTTTCCAATCTCCTGAGCTCCATGTTTACGCCGGCTGCAGAAAACAGGAAGATTGGGTCTTTGTAACGCTGTGAGTGCGAATAAATCTGAGCAGCCTGAAGTGATCCTAATCAATTCAGACGAGTGTTTGTGACAAACATGTCGTCGTCAGGGCAAAATGTGATGATTGAAGAAAAAGAAAAAAACATTCTTTCAAAGGATTCTTTGCTGAGGTTAATAATTTTGAATTATACTTCAGTGCTGATGTAGTGTGTATTTTGAAAACTTATTCTCATAACAGTGGTGGTGTGGAAAGGAAAGTTTAAAGGAATAGTTCAACATTTTTGGAAATATGCTTCTTTGCCTTCTTGGCATGAGTTAGATTAGAAGATTGAAACCACGTTCATGTCTGTACGATAACTATGAAGCTGTACTCCGCAGCAGGTTAGTTTAGCTTTGTTTAAAGACAGGAAACAGGGGGACACAGCTAGCCTGCCTCTGTCGGAAGGTAACAAAGTATCAACGCCTCTGAAACTAATTTGCATGACATCGTTCTAAAAAAACATATGAAAATGAGTGAACTCTTACCGAGAAAATACATTTATTTTCTAAAATGTGTTTTTTTTTGCATTTGGTGTGTTGAAATTATAAATACTTTATTGGTGATGTAAGAAGCGTATAAGGCAGGTTATATAGGATAGTAGCAAAGACATCCCAAAATATATGATTTATTTTATTATATTACACGGTAAATTCCTCAAATCTTTTTTATTGTAAGAATCTCATAAACATTTAAAAATCATGTTGTGTGTTTTTTTGGTTATATATTTTTTTATTATATTTTTATAACAGTATATTATTCTGATATTTACTTCCATTACATTTATTTTTCTATTATATAATTATTGTATATGGTGTTCTGTTAATAATGTTGTAATGTTGAAAAAAAATAATGTTTTTTTGTTTTTACCACTAAATAGTAAAGTGCTTGAAAAGTTACCTGGAAGTAATCAAGTTTTAAATGCTGTGTGTCCTCAAGCAAACGCATATTTTGTTTTTGTTTTGCCTTTTCTTTGTTGTTACTGTGTTTTTGTGTGTAGTACTGTTGTGTACATTTTGAGTTAATATAATGAGTCAGTTTTTATAATAATTGGATTTTCCTCACTTGTCCTCTGATGTGATGGAGGTTTTTTTTCTCCGTCACGACTCCAAAACACCCACTGATTACAATTTATTGTCTTTACACATTTTATTCACGTGTTAAATTACTGTTATTTTTTCCATTAAACAAACTAATTTAAACAACACTTTTATAAATGATCCAGTTTAAAAATGCTGTAAACTCACAAACAACAAATTTGATGAGTTTGAATAACATCACACGATGAGCTAAATGCTGTTTTCTGTCCTCATGAAGAAACAACTAAAGAAAGAAATAAAGAAATAGCGTTTCATAGCTGACCTTTGTGTTTTTTATTCAAAGACTTGGTTCAATCCTAATGTGAAGTGTGTTTCCTCCTGACATGTTTGCTGTGGTCTCACATCTCGTTTTCTTGTAGAAGTGACAACAGCATCAAAAAAACGTTTTATAATATCAAAAAAGAAAAAACTCTCATCTCATATACAAAAGCAAACTAATTTGTATTGAAGTTTGTAAGAAATTCAGTGTCTCCCTGGCATATTAATATTAATCTTTCAATGTTATTGATCCCAAAGAACATCTGCACATCGACATCTCCAGATGCAAAAGAAGGTTTTTAGAGTTTTCTTTTTAGAAATCCGATCAGCAGACTCTGTAATTAACTGATTGGTATATATGCAATAAGGAAAAGAACAAGGTTTTCATTTAAATCTTTTGTCCTGATAATTGAACTGTATGCAAATAATTCCTTGATGGATTAATACTAATTAGAACTGTAAATCATCCTCAATGGTTAAAATACTTTTTTTTAATATTTATTGCTGTAATGTTTTATATTTCTTCTGTAATTTGACTAACACGTTAATCTCCATCTGACCTTTTTTTTTTTTCACATATTTTGTTTCCCACACAGCACTTCTACATTGTTTTTTAATTAGCAGAACAATGCCCGTACCGCAGCGGTACAAATGAAATGTACTATCTTAAGGTTATATTAGCATAACACATATACAGAACAGTGCTGCTTTGTTTGCCTTCAGCAAACACAAAGTATAATTAGTGATTTGGATCACAGTTTCTGCTGCAGAAAAGAAGATGAAGGGCTCATTATTTGTTTGTTTGTGGGAGTGTGTGTGTTTGACATTGAGCTTGTGCACATGTTTATTTTTATCACACACTATTCACATTTTCAAACAAAAAAGCTTTGTAATGCGCCTCCATGCTGCCTTATGAAACTTTAGCTCCTGATACCCCTTTTCTTTTTAGGACGGAAAAATAGTGAATGATAAATTGTTAATCTGATCGTTCGGACCCCGTTAACATGTAATGGATCATCCCCGCGCTCACAATGGCCATGAAAGAGAAATTGGTCGCGCATAATGGAGGCCTTTTAACCCTGCAATCTGCATAATGAACATTAGGTTATTGAACCCCGAGTGTGACTTTCTCTCTGCTGCACTTTGGTGTGTTTCTATTTTTTCCATTTTCCTCTCTCCCATAACAGGCTGCAGCCGGCTGATAGCAGGCCTTCAGTCAGAGAGGACGGAGCTGTGATGTTTCTATCAGCAGACAGACCAATGGATGAACCTCCAACTGTGTCTCTGAAGCCCTCCTCCTCCTCCTCCTCCTCCTCCTCCTCCTCCTCCTCACCCCTGCCCTCTCACCTCCACACCCCTTCTTCTGTCAGCCCTTCCCTTTGGTCTCATTTTGTCTTATTTTCTCATTCGGACTACTTCTTGCTCTTATATAAACCGTTGTCACTCCTGGAATGTCGTTTCTTCCTCTATCGTCACCTTTAACCGTCTCATTGTGTGTTGCAGGAGCTGTGAAACCTTCCCATGTGAAAACAGCAGAGTCCCATTAATCCTTACAGAGTCTGCGTGACGAAGTTTGGACTGGTGGTTGGTGTTTGGGTGGTGATTTTCCACTTGTTTCTCCTCGAAAGAGTGCTGCAGGAATGGGTCCTAAAACCCGGAAAGGAGTTTGCATATTTGCACTTCCAGGTCCCTCGTGTTGAAGTCAGTAGGTTTTTTAAATGGGTTGAATGCCTGAAATAAGGTCTGTGGTTAACATAAGCTAAAACAATTTTTCACGCTTTGTTCCACGACATAAAATCCGTCTGTAAATAGTTTTTTTTACGTGTCATAAAAAAGGTGTTTGCGAACAAGTGGCTGAATGAGACCACAGATGTTATCGGGGACATTAAACGTCATCACGGCGAGCACGGAAACTCATCTCCTCACTCGGCTCGTTGTGTTTATACTCTTGCAAACTAATCCTACTCAAACTTAAAAGCTAAATCAGGTCAATTACAGGCCTTTACACACTGGAGGGCGTGACAAGTAAATGACCCGAAAATGCTAAATACTCCTCTGCAAATATTATACGTCCAGAGCTTTTATTAGATCTGGTATGTGCTGCCTTTAAAAGGTTGAAAAGGAGTAATTAAGTTTGCTGTCTTGGTTCGGACAACGGAGCCTCTGTGTTGTGGTTTTATATTCCTCATAAAAAATAAAAAACTCAACCCGTTCTGCACAACGTGATTTAGTTGATAGAGAAAGCTCAGAGAAATGGACCACGTTCCGAAAATGTCGAATTAAACCCACGAAAAGAAACGTCCCCAGTGTGTAATGGTCATAAAAGGAAAGGCTTTTGTAGAAGAGGTAACAGGCAAAATCTAATTACGTGTTGGAAGCTTAAAGCCATGTGACCGATGCATAATTTGTTCAAAGCCAAACGGTATTTTTCCACTTCTGGTGATTGCATTTATGTCTCAATAATCATAGTCTTTTATTTTCTAGAGGAGCAGTTGTTGTTTTTTCAGATGGGAAAAACCACTCCAAATGTTATAATCAATAATTGACCTAATTGAGGGAAATTTAAGAGGAAGAAGATCTGAAGATTGACGAGTTGGGTAAGTATGGACCTGTGAATTTGTTTTGAAGTAGGTTTTGAAAGTGGACGTCAGAGAGGAAGGGAGCATTTGTTGTATTTATTCATCTGGCATTTATATTCAAGCTGGAAAACCTTCACTTTACCCTGAGCTGAGTCTGAATGTGGTGCTGTGTCCTCTCCATTTGTGCTTAACTCTTTATCCCTTATCTGCTTTTCTGGCTGTCTTTCATGTCATGCTTACACACAATGCAATCTGCAAACTTTAGCAACATTACACCCACAGCCAGATGCATTAATCTCTCTTTTATGGATATGGAGTCAGAAACAGACTTCCTGTCCGTCATGACGGATGAAAAAAGCTCCAGAAACTTTACCTTTTTATTGGCTTTTATTAGCTGTTATCACTACAAATCCTTTTCTGACAGAGTTCCATTAAATCAAGTGCATTTCTACACAAACAAATAATGTGGACACCACTTTTTTTCATGATTTGGGCTGGTATAGTACTGCCAAATCTTTAATTCTACAGAATACAATGATCCTTTTTCAGCTCCAGAGCGAAATAGTTTTGCCAGTTTCGTCTGCAACTTTTTAAGTTCTCTCTATGAATGTTGACTCCGAAAGGACTGGAAACTAAAACATATTGTTTAGTTTAACTCTCAGAGAAAGTCCCTCTTCTACCAATCAATCAGTAGCAACAGTGACATGAACATGTGTTGCTTGAGGTTTTTGTTCCTTTCTTTGTTGCTAGAAAGCTTCAGCAGATACTGATTCAGTTTAATAACCGACTTTCTCGTGTTTCCCACGTCTCCAAATGCTGATTAGAGGATTCAAAGAAAAGACAAAAGAAACTGATGTTTTATTGTTGCTCCCCGCATTGTCGTTGTTAAATTGAGACAAACACGCAGCATTAAGTCATGCTGTCCTCTCCAGTTGAGACGATCGCGCTAACTACTTCTGTTGGGCTTGCCAAAAATAAATCAAAAGTGCAAACGTGTGCGTTCTAAATGCCACAGAGCTGAAAGACTCATCAGAGAACAATAACAAACATCTTGTTCTCTAATAACTCAGACACATGCTGCTAAAGGAAATCAACAGCTTCACAAGGGTCATTTGTGTCTGGTCTCGTCTCAGTTTAGTAAGCTAACACAAACTCTGCTGCTACTTTTTGTTGTGATTCTTACGTCCTCTCTGGGATTTCGTCCGATAACACAAAAATGCTTTGTGGGTGAAGATGGACCACATCCGAGACTCAAAACAGCCTTTCTGGAAACACAAACAAGGACGAACATGATGCGATTTGGACAGTCTGGGGACAAACGACAAACAACACTGAGGTATCCTGCAGCGCCTCCTCTCTGCCTGACCTGCGCTGACACGGGTCAATGTGCGAGATTGTCTTGTGGTCACAGGGAGAAGAAAAATAAAAGCAGAGTTTGGAAACAGCCGACTGTCAGAGACACTAATTGGTTTTGCTGCCTGAGGTGGAAAACAGAGGGACCGGTCTGCTGGATCCACGACTGCAGCTGCAGGTGATTGACAGTTTAGGGGAAACAGACAGAGCTCAGGAGGCCAGACAGGGTGAAGAACAGTGGGGAGGTGTGTTTGGTGCCCGGATGGTGCAGGAGTTGGAGGCCAGGGGTAAAGTGTGAGGCTGGGGGGGGGGTTGGGATCAGGACTGGAGGTCGGCCAGAGGGCTGATCCAGAGCCAGGGAAGTCTGTCAGCAAACTAAAACTTCAACTTGGAATTTATATATATAAACATGAACTCTTGTGATTTGAAATGAATGAATGCACTGCTGAGTGTTCACGAAACTCATTTATTTGACCAAGGTATATTAGCAGACTTTGCAAGGTTAAAATTCTTTTTTTTCCTGTGGATAACATACAGTACATGATGGAAACTTGCTGCATTATTGTTTCCCTGATCATTTTAAAAACAGTGCTAAGCATTGGTCAGTGGTGGAATAATTTTCAGATATTTTGCTTGAGTAAAATCAGAAATTTAAAAGTGCTTAATTGCAAGTAAAAATCCTGCATTTCACTCAGGAAAAAATGTGAGTATTATTAAAATGTCTCTGAGATTTCTGCCTCCAAGACAATGGTAGAAGAAGAAGAAGAAGAAGTAGAAGTAGAAGAAGGAGAAGAAGGAGAAGAGCACCTGCCTGGCAGACCAAAATCAGAAAGCGACAAATGTATCTTGTGCTCAGGTACAGTCTTTTCCTTCTACTCTCGATGTGATCTGGCTGTTTTGAATTGAAGATGGCTGCATGTTATTACTTATTTGTACGAGAGAACATGAGCACAGGACTGTGAAGACACAGAATCCAAAAGAAGCTCTGAGAGTTGCAACTTTTCTTTATTGCGGCATCGAAAACACTTTTGAGTAAATAGCACTGGGTTCATTTATCTTTGTGTCTCTCTTAAGTTTGAAAACTTTGACGTCCAAAGAGTTTTTCTCTGAAACACTAAAGCTGTGGTCAGTGTCCCTCGTCTGGGACACTTTAACACTAACACAGCTATAGGAGATGTCTTGATGGAAACTATTATCTTTATCCTTCATTTTCGGTGCTTTAAAGATGTTTTTTGAGAGCTTTTTTCTCTACCGCAATTTATTTGGTGACTGTAGATGTTTTGTAGCTTGTCTGAGGTCACTCTCATGTTACAGAAGTGCTTTCTGTCAACTTTGCGTTTTTAAAGAAGTGGAGGAATCTGTCCAGCTGAATATTGTCAGGTCTTACTATCCTTTCATTTTCTCTCCTTCCATCGAAGAAGGGAAAAAACTGCAGGCCGAAATTTAGTCCATCTCTAAAGCTTTCACGGTGCTTTTATTTTGAAACTGACCTCTAATAGATGACCTCCACGTCAGGCTGTGTCTTTGCTGTTTACTCCTCTTATAAAAGACGTGTTTAATAGAATCCCGTGATCTAAAATCTTTGTATCGTTGGCTCTCAGAAAGTGTCACTGCTGCTAATAGTGAACTAAATGCTGCTCTGACTCCACACATGCAGTAATCTGTCTTTCTTCTTCTCTTGTCTCCTCACCTCAGGCTGCGTTGTAATATTCAGCTCACTGTACTGAAATCCAAACGTTCCCTGTCGTCACAAGACAGGACAACACAGTGATCACTTCAATAATTCAATTCTCCCAGTTGTTCACTACACATTGGGTGCTGAAATATTTAATTCCAAATCATATTTTTCCTAAAGACAGCTGGCAAGTCCCAGAAAACCTAAATATATTCAATCATACCGCAACGCTCCCTGAAGTTGCATGACTAGACTACTTAGTCAATTGACAGAAAAATAATTTACTATTTTGATAACTGATAAATAGTTTAAGGTAATTTTTCAGGCAGAAAATGCTGTTTTCAGCCTCTCGGATTGGGAGATTTCCTGCTTCTCCCTTTTTTATATCATATGAAATTAAATATCTTTGGGTTTTGGACTGACAAAACAAGACTTTTGAAGTGATCACCCTGGACCTTTCACTATTTTCTGACATTTTATAGATCAAACGATTAATCTATAATGAAAATAATCGTTAGTTGCAGCCCTAACCAATTATTATTGTTTCTAGAATAAAAGCCTGACGGTGAACTCTGGCTACAGGATTTACTTTGTAACACCCAACTGACTTACAGACGGGACATTAAAAACAAGACTGAGCCGAGTAACACGTTTTCGTCATTCTGCTGGAGAAAATAGGAGGAAGGCAGGAAGGGATGAGGGAAGGAAATGAGGGATAAAGAGGAAAATGTTACAGAGCTCAGCAAGCATTTGATGGTCTGTGACAAGAGATATTTAGGACTCAATTTACTAAATGATGCAGGTAAATCAAATCAAATCAAATCAAATCAAGTTTATTTATATAGCCCAATATCACAAATTATACTTTTGTCTCAGTGCGCTTTACAGCCTGTACAGGGTACGACACCCTCTGTACTTAGACCCTCACATCGCACAAGGAAAAACTCCCTAAAAGATACCCCACAATTAGTGGGGGAAATATGGAAGAAACCTCAGGGAGAGCAACTGAGGAGGGATCCCTCTCCCAGGACGGACAGACGTGCAATAGGTGACGTGTGTACAGAACAAACAGCATAGTTAAAAATACAACATGGACAATCTATGCGACAGAAAACATGATACGATGGTATATAAAAAAGA
>CALSCE010009779.1:16193098-16205348 GCA_943593645.1 Bovichtus variegatus
ATATACACACACAGAAAAGCATATTTGAGAAACTGAAAACAGCATTTTCTGCCATTTTTGCATGAAAAGTGTACAAGTTGTGTAGTCAGCAGCCCATTGTGCTGCCTGGAGCTTCTCTTCTCTACTTGTCTATATTCAAATCCTTCATCATTTAAACTGCATGTATTCAGGTTCCCACTTGAATGCACATAATGTAATTTCCTGTGGATGAAGCCATCAGTGAAATGGTGCGTTGTGAATATTCATAATAACTGTAGCTCTTCCATTTGCACAAAAACCTCCCACACCACATAGTGATGCCTTTAGTGTGCTGTAGTTTGCTTTGGGTAAAAGCGGCAATAAAAATGTTAATTATGAGCATTTTTATTACAGTAAAAAAATCGACTTGTGCTCTTTCCAGTCACGTAAGGGAATACTCGCACGGATAAAACAATAATTTACTAATACGTTGGTGTTTTAGTGCTGATTAAGCCGAAAGTGTTCAACTGTAAAACTCACATACGACAGTTTTCTTTTCCTAAAGCCGTTATCTCTGCTGGCTGCTTCTCAGTCTCCCACCTCCCTATCTCATCACCAATTTTTCCTGTAATTACACATAATTGGTTTTCTGCAACAAAAATCATTCATGCGGATAATCTCTCATTTGTCTCCGTGAGAAAAATGAATGTTAGATTACGAAGATTGACGCTTTAATGAAGCTTGGCGTACTCTACAGCGCACACGTGCCCCGTTCAGGCGGTTGTGTGTACATCTGCAAAGTGGTTTAATGTTTTCAAATGATTCAAAACCAATTACATTTCCAATAAATCACAAGTTGAAGCAACTAGAGTGATAGAGTATTTTTGTGTTTATAATAACACACAACTTTATTGTGTAGTACTAATTGTTTACTTATAAGGACCCTGTTATAATTCAACATTATTACTTTCAGCAGAATCGTATGATATGAGCTTATGGTATTGTTTTTTTATTTACATTTCTGTTGTCCAAATTAATAAAATTTGTGAGAGCTGTAATTAAAAAAGTAGCCAAACTAAGTATTAGACAATATCTTAATTGATATTGTGATAATGATTTTAACCATATTGCTTGCGAAGTTTAACAGTAAACACATTTTAGTTTCAGGTGAAAAGACAACGAACATCAAAGGTGAGTAAACAGACGCTGTGTGGAAAAGTTAGGGTTTTTTTTTAATTCCAGTTATAAACAATTATTTAGTCAACAGCATGAAATGTGCTTTTGATCTGATATAAGGGGAACAAAAAAGCAACTTGTTTATTTAGATCTATTGAATCTTAAAACGTCAAATAGTGATTAACTAATCCGTTACACATGTGAGATTGTTTCTAAACCTTTATTCCTGTGAAATTCGCAGCAGGTTTTAATATGCTGATTTCAATTTTTTAAAAGCTTAAAAATAAGTTTTTTTTCAAGCGTAGACTAAATGAATCATGTAGTCAGTGATGAAAAAGCGTAACTGTTTGCAATAATTAAAATCTCAACGTAATATAAAATATATCTAAACATTTCTAGCTTTCTGAAAACGAATGCAACGTTTTAATCCCTTGATGCATTTATCAAGGAGCAGATTTTTGTTCACATGCACAGTTTTTAGTTTAGTGTGAAGTCGGATTCATACTTCAAGGCTTTGTGGTGCAGAAAAATGTGCTCTGCGTTCAGATCATATGTGGATGGATCTCCATTATTAAAACCGTTTAAGACTGCATGATTGTCGAGGTGTTAAATATCTCGCATTACTATATAACATTACATTTAGGATTAAGTCCCGTGAGGGGTCCATATTTGTTTGCTTTTTCAGGCACTTCTGTAAGATATATAGCTATAGTCTGGATATTAACAGTATCCACAATTTTAGAAACAGATATTTATGTTAACTCCCATGATATCAGCGCCGCATGTACAACAGTATGAAATGAAATAGTCAAATGAAAGCTGTTAAGAGTTTTATTTTCTCACACGTTGGTCCTCAGAACAGCGAAAACAATATCCAAGTAGTGAAACTTGTTACAATTCCTCCCAAGCAACAAGATTTAATCAGATGCATAGTTTATAGTTCATGGGATTAATAAGAAAAACAAACGTGTAAACGACAGAACCCTGTAAACAAAACCAACATTTCACAGTTTTATGACAGACGAGTAAAAACAAAATCGTATGTGACACATTTCTAACAAAACTGAGTAACTGCATTAGTGACATTACTGCACTACTTTTTTTTTTTTATTCTTTTTTTTTACCTCAACACTAGAAAAATGACACTTAACTGACTGAACTCAAAAAATACTTTTAATGTATCGCTCTAATGTGACGTTTCCTTAAAACTAATTTCTAACTGTTAATGTACCAGCAGAAGTAAAGTTACTGGTTTGTGTTCATAATGTCCGTCATCACTTTTAATGGGATGCAGATTGCAGTTTTCATAATACGAATGTTTCTCAGAGGCAGATTAATAGGTTGGTATTGAATGTCTGCTCAGATTTAAAAATCAGAGCTGAAACAATTAGTTATTGTAAGAGAAGCAATTTGTAAAAAGCAAACTTTTGAAGTGTTGCTGCTTTTCTCAGTTTTACATCACAGTAAGCTGAGTTTTTCTGGGAAACAGTATTAGGTTTTTTTTTACATTTTATAAACCAGATTATAAATTTCTTTTGATTTAAATAAAACATTTAGACTAAAGTTTAGCTGCTATTGTTGAATAATAGAAAAAACTTTAATTTGGCAAATAAGTATTGTTTTGCTTTCGGACTAGTATGCAAAGTTTTCAAACAACCATTCCTAGAAATAACTGATGTAGTTTAATAGTTGAATTAAACTTCAATTGGCTGAGCTTCCAGTTAAAAAAAAAAAAAAGTGGTTTGTGACTAAACACCCAAATATATCTCATTCATATCGACATGTTTCCCAGAGCAGCTCTGCCTTTGAAAATAAAATTCCAAACTGCGGAAGCGATTTTAAGTTGTAATCATGTACAAACTGCAGGTTTTTGTTAGTTGTATTTTTTTCACAGTAGTTTTATAACAAGAAGACGGTGAAACATGACTGAAAACACTGATTTTCACTCAAAAATACCTGTTTCTGAGAGCAAATATACTTTCATCTCATACAGACAGGCCAGGAGTAAAAGGCACGAACATTATTCAGATTGTCCTGCTGTTTTTGGGGCTTTCAGGTCCGAGATACCGTTGCTCTCCGCTGATGTCTGCAAGAAATCCAAAGTCCTCATTAGTCCTCGCTAAAGCAAAATAGATCTTTATTTTTTATTTGAAATTAGAAAGACGTAGCATGTCTTTACTAACAGTAACTTAATTTTTTTTACTTCTGGGTCTATCAGTAATGTTTTTTCATTGTGTTTTACTGTCATTTTATTATTTTATTGTTGTTGGAAACTATTACTCCCTAAGGTTACAGTAAGATTTGAGCTGAACTAATAAATCATAGGTGAATATACAACATACTCTATTGTGCTTTAAAAGTTGCACAGCCCATTTTAAATTAATTTTAATTCAAATTTAATGGCTCTAAAATGTAATAACACAAAACCCTTGAAGAAACAAGCGTCTGCACCTTCACACCTCAAACCTGAGGTGAAAACAAAACTTACCCAGATTTAATCAGAGAATATCTTCTTCTTTGAATTCTTCTTTTTCTGGAAATATCAGAAAGAAAGAGTTTAATAAATAATTGTAGAAATGCTAAGTTACTGTGTGAGGAAACTTATGGTTTACTTTCTAATGCCCTGCAGCTTTTGCAGTCAGGTGCAGTTTTGTTATTGGAGGATTTGTTGGTGTTTCTTACCGTAGAAGAAGCTCGAGGAGTTTGTTCTTCTGCAGCCGGTTCCGTCTCTTCCAGTTTCTCCTTCAATCTGTTCTTCTCTGCAAACATCGGACAGCACACAACGTGAACATCAGTACATTGTGAAGTTCTTATGCATCATCCATGAAACTATTTCATTTATATAATATCCATAATCACTCATTTGTGTCAGTAGGTTTAAGTGCTGCAGCTCAGTTTGGTATGTCTTTATGTTAAATTAGATTTTTTTTAACGTAATGTTTTTCAACCAATTAAGACAGCATAAAGTACATTATTCAGCACAAGAGACATGTTACTGACTAAACAATGAATCAATCATGAAAATAATAGTAAGCTGTAGCCTTATGAAAATAAAAAGCATTTAAAAATGATTAACAATGAGTCTCACTCTTTTTCTTTGCAGAAGCATCTGGGCTCAGAGTGACGGGAGTTGAGCTCTCTGCCGTCTCCGCACTTTCCTCCGCCTTCATCTTCTTCTTCTTCTTGCTTTCCTTTGAAAGTGGAGACGAGTCAACTTCAGGAGGCTCAGCACCGCCTTCATCCCCCTCCTTCACCAATCCCTTCTTCTTCTTCTTTGGCGGTTGGTTTTCCTTTGAGGAATTATTTTTTTCTTCCATGTTTATTTTTATCTTTTTCTTCTTCTTTGGTGTTTCGTCCTCCTGGGCAGGTTGAGGTCTTTTGGCTGCTTTTGTTCGAGGCGTCTCCTCTGCTGCATCCTGTTTTTGTCTGGGAAAATGGTCAATTTTATATAAATGTCTTATTATCCTTGTAAGATGCACATTGTGCACATCCTACATGTTTACTATTATAACACAATTGTTATACATTGCCTAAATATATTTATGCATTTTTTACTTAATGTATGTTTTATGTATTTCTTTATGTATTTCCCCAAATAAATAAAGTAGTAGGGCTGTACCGAATGTAATTTCTTTTAACATTCAAATCTTGTATTGAGGCTTTCAAATTAAGTTTCAAGTGTCTGTCGTCATGTTTTATAACGGCGTCACCTTAAAAAGAAAAAAAACTTAGATTTTCTTTTGTTTTTAATTTAAATCATAGTGCTGTTAGATTGCTACCCGAATAATACCGACGCAAGCCTCCCTATGCAGCCACCACTGGAATCTAATTCTACAAAAAGTATAATACTAATGATAAAAGTGTAGTCTAAAGTTTGCAGAAATACCGCATTTAAAATGAATGAATAGACATGCATAAAAAGGGTACACCCCTATAAAGTAGTAATAACAGCGTACATGAGGTGTTAAACAAAGATGCCACTACTGACTTGATGCCCTTCTTCTCCTTTTTCCTCTGGAGCCTCACTCTGATCTCCTCTTGCTTCTGGATCCTCATTCTCTTCCTCAGGCTGAGTTTCTTCCTGAGGCGGTTTTTCTTTTTGGCCGAGGAGAGCAGAGAGGAATCTCCGTCTAAAAAGTTAAATATAGCTTAATTATAACACCACCATAACCAGTGGTGGAACAAGTATTCAGATTTTTACTTCAGTAAAACATGTCATTAGGCAGCAGAATGGTGATTGTAATGCTGCCGTGTCATATACTATGTTTAGGGTCAGCGAGGAGCCTATTGAAAAGGTTGTTTATTATTATAATTTATGCAAATGAATCACTTTTTTTACAGGATGCGAAACTTTGCAAACGTGGCATTTACATCCGATATGAGTCTTGCACATGGGCTGGTCCCGCCCTAGTGGTGCGTTTCACCTCGATGTAGGAAATGTTGTCGGTATGTGCAACATCTTTGAGGTACACAGTAAAGTACTTTAACAAACTCCTCCTACAGATTCAACCAGATCAACTTTAGTTAGTCCAATCTAAAGACCTTCACAAGGAAAAGTTATCAAAATCCTGAATTGTTGTAACTCCAATGTAAATTGTCCAATCGGCCCAAAATTTCACCTGCATAACATGGGAACATGCACATGTCAACATTGACTCAGTCATAGCGCCACCTACTGGCAAAAGGAACTTCAGCCCCGCCCCTTTCATAACCCATAAACCATTAGTCGTAAAAACTTGCGGCAGCCTTCACTGCACTCAGTTCCCTGACGTGGGTGAATGTACGAGGCCCAAACTTCTTAATATTTAATATCTTTAGTACTATAGCATTACTGTTAATGTTGTAGCAGCTCTCAACATATTACTTTGGAAAATGTAGGTTTTCTGTGTTAACATTCAATCTTAAAAAGTAACTATCAACTAAAGCTGACAGATAAATGCAGTAAAGTAAAAAGTACAATATTTCCCTCTGAAATGTAGCGGAGTTGAAGTACAAAGTACGTAAAGTACATTAAAATTGTACTGAAGTATAGTACTTCAATCAACTAATACTGATGATTAAAGGGTAAAAGCCAATAAGATTTGAGATTTAATCTATTCGAGAGAAGTTAGGTATAATTGAAGTATATTTTCTGACTACCTGTGGCTTCCAGCTCCTTTTCTGTGTCTGCATCGCCCCCTGCTGGTCTTTCATCAGACTGCACCTTTTTCCTCTTTTTCTTCTTCTTTTTCTCCTCTGTGGTCTCAGCTGGACTCACGAGATTCTCCTCCTCCTCCACTACTACGTCTCTCTGCTCCTCTTCGACATCTTTTACCTTATTCTTTTTCTTTTTCATTTTCATTTTATTTTCTGAAGGAGTGATGGGAGTTCCCTCATCTTCCACTTCATCTTGCTCCCTTTTCCTTTTCTTCTTCTTCTTCTTCTCTGATGAAGTGGCCTCAGGCATGTCCTCCTTCTCCTCCTCCTCCTCCTGCTGCTGCTGCTTCTCCTCCTCCTCCTGCGGCAGCTTCTCCTCCTCCTCCTGCGGCAGCTTTTCCTCCTCCTCCTGCGGCAGCTTTTCCTCCTCCTGCTTCTCTTCTTCATCCTGCTTCTCTTCTTCTTCTTTTTTCTGATCCTCCTCCTCTTCTTTCTTCTGATCCTCCTCCTCTTCTTTCTTCTGATCCTCCTCTTCCACCTCATGTTTCTTTTTGTCTCTCTTTCTCTTTTTGGCACTCTTGGTGGAAAGAGAAGTATCGCTGGATGTATCGAGGGTGGATGCGTCTGTGCTCTGCGTATCTTCACTTGGCGCGTCTACACCCTTTTTGTTCTTTTTCTTCTTCTTGGGAGTTGGGGCATCTTTCCAGGACTCTGCGGCCTCCTCAGGGAGCAGTTGGACGCTTTTTTGCTCGGTTGTGTCGCTTTCCTCGACTTCGATGTTGAGGATGATGGAGACTTCTGGGTCTACTTGCTCTTCTGCCGCCACCACCTTCATATTTTCTACAACAGAACGGAATAACACGTTTAAGATAGTTTTTCTTTCTGCTTTTGAACACGCACAGAGAACTTTTGGACAGCCTCAACAAAACAATAAAAATTATAAGAAAAATAAAATGGCACATTCCTCGGTTTTCTAAATTTCAGAACACACACAGACGGGTGCAAATTTAAATAAAATTAAAACATTTGCACAATTCTTAACCAGTACACCAGTACCACCAGTTAACCAGTACACCATCATTTATTGACCATCGCCATCTCGACTTCATCAGGTTTGTCTTCATTAGTTGTCATGTGACTTAAGTTTAAAAAACAACTTCACTATCACATTTTTACTTGTGTAAATATCATAATTACTCCTTGTGGATACAGAAATTCAGAAAAGTAATATAAATGACCATAAATACAAAGAAAGCCAAACAATTTTTCTAAAATAATTTTGAAGTAGTGAATCTGCAAGATCAACCAGAGATCAAAAATAAAAAAAACTAATTGAGTCAGCGTTACTAATAAATATTAAGAGTTTAAGATATTGTGTTTAACCATGTAAGGTTTAAGATAAAAAGGTTTAATTAGATTTTTTTTTTAAAATAAATGCGTTAAAAAGATGGTTGTAATATTGTATGTTTTGGATACGATTAAAGCGTGGTGTACTAAAGTGGAGTTGTGCGACGTGTTTTAAAACAGTTACCAGAGGGTGGGGTGTCCTCGAGGGTCTGGTCTTCAGGCGTCAGCGGAGATGTGACGTCACTTCCCTCCGTCGTCTGAATTAACACACAGACACCAATCATCATTACTTTAATTACCAATTGTTTTTGTATACGTCCTTAAGTTTAGATTCATATCTTCTCCAAACAGGACTATAAATTGTTATTTTAGGGTACCTTGGATGTCTCCTCCTCCTTCTCCTCCTTTTCCTCTTTGGGATTTTCAGAATCAGGGTCTGAAAAAGATGAAAACACCAGTATGCCATTATTTAATGTTAGTACACTATAAAGTAGTATTTATTTTATGAATTGTACCTTTATATTCTTTATCATCTCATTATCACTTGGTCAATATTGTCTTTGTTACACTCCTGCCAATAAAGCATCTTGAATTAAAAATGACTTTCTACATCTGATGTTTTTTTTTTATTAGTGCTTCGGGAGTATCAGAAGTATTTAGAGATATCTGAAGATATCCTTCATTTAATCCTTAATCCAAACTACTGCAGTACAGTAACAAAACTGGGGAGACGAAAAACAAGAATGAGGCCAAGTTGAATTCAAAGTGACATTTTTTCTGTGTAAATGACATTACAGGCTCCGAGGCTGTACTTGAGTGAGCTAAACATGCTGATGTTTAGAAGGCATAATGTTCACCATGTTCACCATCGCAGTTCAGCATGTTAGCATGCTTTGGATGACGACAATGTCAATAGTTTTGCAGGTACTTTGCAAGTTGCATTCTTCAGGTCTGAAAAGTTAAGCCTATGCGGAATTGCATTAAAGCTGTATTCTTTCCAATATCCAGCAAAGTGCGACTCCACTTCTGATTGTATAGAAGTCTATGAGAAAATGACCCTACTTCTTACTTGATTTCAGTAAACATTTTCCTGGCATGGCAATCCATCCAACCTTCCTCCAAACTGCCCACGTCTTTCTTTCTGAATAAATCCCGATACAGTCAGAGAACTCTCATTTCTTTATTGTTCTCAGACTCTGAAGCCTTTTCACAGCAGACATATTGACTTGCCATGGCAACAAAAGCACAGGTGAAACTAATTAATGGTGGCTCTGTTCCTGCAATTATTGCAATGCAGCGAGTGGTAATGTTATTAGTTTCACCCGAGTTTGACAAGTCAAAAGGTCTGCTGAGAAAAATGAGTTTTCAACTCTAGTGTGTCTGCCCCGAAGCACCATTCATTCAAACACTTTGGTAAATGAGGACTGTGGTCCAGACGACTATAATTCTCAGACGAGTGATCGCTCAAGTTTGCTTAACAAGCTCAGACAGACTTAACAAACCACTTTGAGGAGTGAAACAAGTGACTGACGTTGTGGAAAACTTGTCTGAACAGAGCCGTTTCTCCTGCTTGGCCAGCAATCCTTCAACTCAAGGTAAAATCTGGAACTTATTGCCTTCATTTCTTTTCCGTTCTCGCCAAATAAAATTATCCAAAAGTTATGCATTTAAACAGCAAGAGACAAAGTACTGCCAACAAAAAGGAAGAACAGTATGTTTATTTTACCGCCTAATTAAATGGAATGGATTAAGTGTAAAATTAAATGAAGCAATAAGGCTGTGCCGAGTAGGAAATTTACTTTTGAAACTGTGTTATAAATAAATAAAAAAATATATATATTAATACATTGATGTGTAATACAGTAGTCATATATTGTCCTCAAAAACACATAAATATGCAATTTTCCTCTGAATGTAAAGTGTCCATCTGAAAACAAAAGGGAGTCAAGACATTGTTTAAAGCAGCTGCTGTATCAATTAAAGTTAAATTAAATAAAAGCCATAATGATACATTTTTGAGCTGAAATGATAAAACAAAAAATTATTACAGCTATTTTGATAAATTATTCACATAAGTCACTGTTTAAGTAAAGTTAAGGTCCCAGCTTCTTAGTTTTGGGGATGTGCTGCTTTTCTTTCTTACGTGACGGTAAAATTAATGTGTTAAAGTTTGGGTGGAAAAAAAAAAAACAGCTTAAAAAAGGTAATTAAGCAAAGTTTTGCTTTTTTGAGACATTTTTTTAGACCAAACAATTTATTTACTAATTAGGAAAGTTATACGCAATCCTAAAACACTTCGATCATGTGGTCTTTGTCAGCAGCTTTGAAATCTGCTGCAGAGGCTGTAAAAAGAAAATACCTCTGAGCAGTTTCTTCACAACAGTTTGTGATTCTCGTCAGTGCAGTGAGAAAGAGACGGAAAAGATGCCATACATAACATGTAAAGAACAAACCTGGTTATCAAACGTCTCATTGGCTGCTCATACCTGCAGGGGGCGGGGCTTCGCTCTCGGTCTGCTGTTCATTGGTCTCCTGAGCAGTCAGGTCTGACGTGGCTGGCTCTGCCTGGAGGGGCTTCTGCAAGAGCAATCAACAGGTCAACAACTGTCTCCAACACCCGACAGAAAGACCGTCTTTCTTTATTCAGCAGCAACAGTTTGTCAGAATTTATTGGCACTGCAACGACGATCATTTAATCTTACGTAATTCGCTAAAGGCTTTTGGTAAAGTAAGGACAAAATGCATTCTAAATATTAACAAATATATAGACATCAGTAGGGCTGTACCAAGTAGTTAGAAGCTTCATTCATAAAGTTGACATTCAAATTCAAGATTTTTTTTTAAAATAATTTCATTGTGGAATTAGATTCCAGTTGTGGCCGTTTTTCCCGACTTGTGTGATCTAAGCAATTCCAATAACACCAGAGCGCTGTGAAGTCCAAATTTAGAAAAAAAAAGATAATGTTCTCATTCCAAAAAAAAAAAAAATCACAACATGGTTTCATCTCACAAAATAATCTGCTTCAATACATATTTGTTGGCGTTTGGCCTTTCAAAAACAACATTATCATCGCGGCGGTTTGCTCCCCCGCTTGCACACACATTTATTTTGAAGTTTTTAATGTTTTGAACAGACATAGCGATCACTCACATCCACAGCAGCTTGTAGGGCTTTTGCGGTTTTGCAAAAGACAAGCGGTTTATTGTTCGCACAAATTAAGAGCAATCTGAATATTTTCCTTCTTGCCAACGACAGATATGTTGACATTTGATCCCAAACCTGCCAAAATAATCTCAAAAATTTGATGAATCAGCAGAGCAGCGTGCACTCACAGTTTCCTACTGGAAGCTAAACAGCACAAACAATGCAGCTCAGCCAGTCACAATCCTCTGCAAAATAAGTTTCAGATGTGCACAGGGTGAGCTGAGGGGAACGGAGGCTCGGCTGTGCCAGGAATCAACAAACACCCCAGTTTTTATGAGTTGTGGTTCAAACTGATCAACATTTGTGCTAATTTCCCTTCAGAGGAGTTTGGTGCAGAAGTAGGATGAAATATACAGTACAGGAAGCTGTTTGGTGGCTCAAATGTAGGACAAATTAACATAGTGGACATCAGCCATTCAGGAAGGTTATGAATGATAAAAAGCAACATTTAATTGTCACATCTTCACAGAAAGGTTGGAGTGATATCCTCTCCTGTATCAGGGCAGGAAAAATAAAATGCAGGCAGAAAAAAAAAGGAGAAAAATCTGATCGCAGGGTTACATTTCTTGGCAGGTAAATTTAAGTGAAAAATAAATGCAAACACTGAAAGATATGAATATCTGGGCAGCACTTTAAGGTAAAATTCTTCAAAGTTGTTTAGTTTGTTGGAGGAACGATCTTACACAATCACATTCTTTGGATTCAGCCTCAGGTCACTAACCTGCTTCAGCTCATCTTCGTCCTCTTTGTGCTCCTCGCCGGAGGTCACGGCTGGATCAGTGGCCATGAGCTGATCCTCAGCCTGATCAGGAGCAGCTTCACTGGGCTCGACCGGGCCGGTTTCAGCCTCTTCCTCACAGTTTACCACATTAGACGCCTCAGGAGACAGTTCAACAGGAGCCGACTGCAAAATATGTAAAGGTAGGCAGTTAGAGCAAGGCTAGGTTTAAGAGATTTGAGCATCTTTTTAATGCTCCCTGGGATTTAAAGAGGATTAGGTTTAGGATATTTTATTTGTTTCATGTTATCCCATGAAAAGACTTCAGTCCCATTATACTTTCTAACTTCCCTACTCTGCCTAAAAGTTCCTACTAAAGATCTGAATCTTTTTTTTTTTAAAAATGACTGTATACAATAATCATCCGTTTTTAGTTTCCCACAAAAAGCCAATTACTCAAACGAAGAATTAAAGGTGCATTTGTTGAGACAAACAACAGCGCCTGAATTCATGGCAATAAAAGGATCATGTCACCCAGGACATTAATGGCTTTCTTGTTTTGTTTTTGGACAACACAAGCTTTACTGCATAGAGGAATAAGATATATCAGGCTTCAATTAATTCCCAACTGAACATTGTGAGACAATAAATCAAAAGTAGAAGAAAAAGTACCACACAAAGACACATGTGTTAAATACGTCGGGCAGATT
>CALSCE010009779.1:16218659-16326606 GCA_943593645.1 Bovichtus variegatus
ACACACACACACACACACACACACACACACACACACACACACACACAAAGGTAGACGGGAAAGGTGTGTGCTGTCATGAACTGGCAGTCTCTCACCTAATAGGAAAGCAGCTGAGACATCAGTACAGTAGTAATGTTCACCATGCAGCTGCTTTTAGTCTCTGTCTTACTTATGAAATCGACACTGCATGATGTTGTTGGCTTTGTAGTTTGTATACACGTCATAAATCATATCGAGTATACAATCTGCCGTTCCCTTCCTTTCACAGAACACTTGTCAACACATGTCAAACTGCAGCTTTCTCAGAGAAAAGAAATGCTTAGAAATAAATAAAAAAAAGAACTAGAACATCTAATGCAAAGCAGTTAATCAGCCCTGACACATCTACTGAGAGGCAGTGATGGAGGAAATATCCAGATCCTTTTCTTAAGTAAAAGTCCTGCGTTAAAGATGTTAAATATGTAAGTATAATCAAGAAAATCTACTTAAAGTATTAAAAGTTGAAGTACGAAAGCAGAAAAATTGTCAAAAAGTTTTTTTTTCAAATCATCAAAATAGTTCCCATTCATTTTCTGTCAATCAATTGTATTGTATTGCTAGGTACAGTACTTTAATTGATAACAAAACATCATATTTGTATAAGCTCTTCATATGTTTTGTTTGCAAAAATCTTAATTTGTCAAGTTACTAGTAACTAAAGCGGTCCGACAAATATAGTGAAGTAAAAAGAACAATATCTCCCTCTGAAATGCAGTAAAGTAAAGTACAAGTACCTCAGCTTTGCACTTAAGTTCAGTACTGGAGTAAATGTACTTAGTTACATTCCACCCCTGCTGCGAGGTCTAGTGGGTTTTAAGTGGATGAACAACCGTTTCTTTTCCGAAGAAGCGACAACAACAACGTCTGGCAGCATTCCTTCATGTGTTGCTCACGGCCAATGAATCAGGCCTTAATAAATCACACACACCGCAGCGGGACGCACGTTCTGCTCTCTGAAGATCTAAAGGGTTTATATTTTTTGAACTTTTGTTTGTTTCATGTCTGTGTAAACTGAATATATTTGGGTTTTGGACGGTGGCTCAGGCAAAACAAGCAATTTAAAGACGTCACGTTGGGCTCTCACAACTTGTGAAGGTTTTTTTTTCACATTAATTGACAAATTAGTCAATTGATTCATTGAATAAACGATTGATAGATCCATCAAGATCGACAGTAACTGTTAATTTAAGCTCTAAAATCCATTGCAACACCATCACAAACTCCAACCTCAACGGAAATTGAGGACAATGAAAAGAGCAGACAGTAAGAAACTGAATATTTTAAGTTTCATCACATTGTATGTGTACTCCGAGATTTACTTTGTAGTAAATAAGTTGGCAAACATATATGTGTGTGTGTGTGTGTGTGTGTGTCTGTGTGTGTGTGTCTGTGTGTGTGTGTCTGTGTGTGTGGTAACACAACTTACATTTTAATATAATGCGTTAAATCACGGATAGTTGTGTTAGTTGTGTTAGTTGTGTTAGGACAATATTTACAGAGAGACCATATAAAATTGACATTTTGTCATACCGTCTTAGCTCTCCCTTTAATATTGCAAATGAATGAGTAGGACTTCTTCATGCCAGTATTGGAATTTAAACGATTTTACATAAATTAAGTACCTTAATCTGTCACTTAATTTGCTGGATTTAACAAAAACAGACATAAACTGCTAATTATTTTCCCTCGAAAAATGACTGGCTCATGGCATATATTCAATATTAACACATATATTTTATATATACAGTAGTCTGGTCTGTTTCGGCTCTCTCAGGCACGATTTATATTTTCTGTCCTTTTTATTGTTTTTTTATTCATTTCCAAAGATTATAACAGTTTAAAAAAAGACCTCCTCAGAGCTTCAGCACTCTCCACCAGATGGATGTGTTTCAGATCACAGTTACAGCCAAGTTGGCAAGTCCATCTCAAATGTGGTTTTATGATCTACACTTAGTCCGCCAGTGATGGCATGTGCGTGTGAATTTGTGCCGACTCAAACATTTTTAAGCTTTACTTCCCTGGTGTTTTGTTCGTGGACGTTTTTTCCCTCTATTGTATTATTTTTTTTTTTTTTTGTTCCCTGCAGGGCTCCTGCAGTAAAGATGCAGACTGCTTCTGCTGCCGCCGTGGCTCTCACTGTGCTCACTGCTTTCCTCAGCCTGGACTACCTGTCTGCCAAACCAAACCACGTGCAGAACCAGAATGACAGAAACACTCGGGATGATGAGACAGAACCACAGAAGAAGAAGAACCAGCCGCACATCATCTTTATCCTCACAGACGACCAGGTGTGTGTGTGTGTGTGTGTGAATGGCTCTTATTAGGTCACATGCTAGCAGCAAGATGCTAATCTTGACTACAACACCTGATAAGTATTTAAAAATACAGTATATATAAATACAGTATACTATTAATAACCCCCAGACTTCAAATATACGATAATGTTAAAAGAATAGATGACATACTACATATCATACACCACAATTTCAGCTGTTGGTAATAATATTATTCAAATTCCAAAAACACTTTGTAATTGAATAGTTTAGCATTAAATTAGTAAAGTAGGACAAGTTTGGTTTTTCAGCAGTATTTCTCTTTTCAGAGGGAATACAAACTTAAAAACCCTGAATGATCAGTCAGTTGATTCATTGATTATCATTCTGTACAAAAAGATTGAAAGATCACTTTATATCAGTTTATTAAACTTCCAAAAATACCAGCATCAACCTCAAAAACTGAGTATCAGTCAGGCTTATTAACTCGAAGTGCTCCCTCCGTGAGGTTCAGTAATCACACTTCCATTAGAGTGACCAGTTTATTGCTGCTGTCGCAACATTGTTCATTTGTTTCCTTCTCACATGAAATGCTCCACAAAAAAAGGCACAAATCAAAAACAAAAAACTAAGGCTGATAGCGCGGCGCTGCATGAGCGTGATGAAAAACAGCCTCTCACGCCGCAGCACATCTGAACCTGATTAAAATAAATCTCTAAATCAGTTCCCTCAAAGGAAAGCGTGGCGGTCGTAGGAGTGAACACAAAAAGAGCTAAAAATGTCTCCGAAGATTTAAAGAGGTTCTGTGACCATCTGGGAGACAAGTATCACACGGGGAATAAGGACTTTCCCCAGGAGTATTTAAACCGTCAAGTTAATTCAGTCTCTACAGATGGATCAGACCAATGTTCTGTGTAAATCATCTAAATCTGAAACGTTCAACACGACTCTTAACACAGGGCTTCAACGACATTGGCTACCACAACCCGACCATCAAGACTCCCACTCTGGACAAACTGGCGGCGGAGGGCGTGACGCTGGAGAACTACTATGTTCAGCCCATCTGCACGCCGTCACGCAGCCAGCTCATCACCGGCAGGTACAAATGATCCTCACGGGCTTTCTGCATGAAGTATTGACATCTTGTTCATCTGTCTTCCATATGAATTACTATGGACTGGACATTAAAGGGAACATTTGTCATTTTTATTTTTTGTACGGAGCAACTTCTACTGTTACAAATACATCTGCGTGGTTCTTTTTTTTAAAACCATGTTAAAGTAGCCTTTATTTAGTTTGAGCACCACTGAATATGTTTTGTCATAAAGTTTGTTCTAAGGCTGCAGCTAATGATCATTTTCGATTAGTCTGGTGTTTTTCCAACAGTTCTAAATCCAAAGATGTTCAATCAACCAATATGAAAACAAAGAAAAACAGAATCCTCACTGTTTAGAAGTGGAAACCTGGAGCTGTTTGGCATTTTTGGATTAATAATTAACTTTAAACCATTATCTGATCATCAAACGTGTCTGTCAAAGTACTAATTGATAAGTTTCAGCATCAATTCATACTATCTCTTGTCTTATTTTACTCTCGTGCCATTGTCAGATTCTCTGAAATAATTGTTCAATATCTTTTTACAGCATGTTGTCATTATTATCGCAAGATAAGATAAGACTTTTTCGATCCCGTAGGGGGGAATATTCACAGGTACAGTAGCAAAGGCAACAGGCTAAAGAAGAATGAAATAATTATTTAAAATGAAGATTGATTAAAAACAAAAGAATTGGAGAAAGAAATGAAACTCAAACGCTTCATCTCTGTCTGTTGAGTCTGAGGCTCCGCTCTGAATAATAATCGGATTATTGATTAGGCAGCACAGAATAAATGAGTCTCTGGTTCTACAGTGTGTGAGCAGTTAGTCCAGTACTTTCTTCTTCCAGATATCAGATCCACACAGGACTACAGCACTCCATCATCAGACCGAGCCAGCCGAGCTGTCTGCCCTCACACATGGACACGCTGCCTGAGAGGCTCCGCGAGGCCGGCTACACCACACATATGGTGGGCAAGTGGCACCTGGGCTTCTACAGGTGAGATGGAGGTGACACAGGTGGATGGATAAGTTTCTATTCTATGGTCACTATTCACAGTTATTACCCCAAACACACCAAGCACTTTGTCATGTGTTATCTTTAAGTCTTTGTTGAAGCAGGCAACACGTTTCGTTATCTGCTCATTGCCAACTACTTCACTCAAATGTGTAATATTTGATGGTTTAGTCGATGTCGCCATATTCGAAAACAAACTAGTTTGTTACGATGGTTGAAAAGCCTGCTGTCAAAGAGAAGGGGAAGAGGAAATATATCATTTAAAGTTGGAGTGTGGGCAATAAAATAGTTTTTTCCCAAAATTGCGAATCACCGAAAACCAAGAAAGGTCCTTGAGCATACAGTCATGACCAAACAAATGTTAGGCTGATGGGTCCAGTAGTATGTGAAGTTAGCCGTGCACAGACAGACACACACACACAAACAGACACATTACATTACATTCAGCGGACGCTTTTGTCCAAAGAGACTTACAATAAGTGCAAACAATCATGAGGATACGACGCCGAACAGCAAGAATCCTGCAAGTACAACAGCTTCAAATAAGCCAAACCAACGTAAGTGCAACATACAGAAACCACAGAATGAGAATTCAACCATTAGCTTCAAATAGGTCAAACTGATTTAGTGCTACAAACAGAAAAAAAAAAGTTTTTTTGTTTTTGACACATGATGCCCTAATCTTAAACCTGCCGGAGATAACAACGCAGGTTTAAAACTTCTTTTTAAATCGGCAAATGTTTTAAGCTGCTTGTGTATACACTCAGTTTTACTTTGACTTGTTTTTCCAGGAAGGCCTGCCTGCCCACCAGAAAGGGTTTTGACAGTTTCTTTGGTTCTTTGACAGGAAGTGTGGATTACTACAGGTAAAGTTATAGGATCATTATTATTGTTATTAAAATTAATATCTGTTGTCTGTATCTATTTCTATAACTCACATGTCTCCATCTGTCCCCAGTTATGGGTCCTGTGATGGCCCGGGGCTGTGTGGGTATGATCTCCATGACGACGAAAGCGTGGCGTGGGGCCAGGAGGGAAAGTACTCCACCACGCTCTTCACGCAGAGAGCTCGTAAGATCCTCGAGAGTCACGACCCCACGGACAGGCCGCTCTTCCTGCTGCTCTCCCTCCAGGTATCACGATGAGGTTTCATATCAGAAAAATGTCAATAAAAGCTTCTCTGGAACATAATTGAAATTTAAGCCCCTCAAAATCAAAATGAAAGAGAGAAAACTGCAGAAAACTGGTCAAATCCAACGCAGCCTGACGTGTGTTTGGATGCTAGTTTATGTCTGGATGTGGGGACTCTGAGATGTAACACTAACCCTACTCAAAAGAGTGACATTTTGCTCTAGTTTTTTGTGGACAGCCATGTTCATCTGATGTGAAGTTTTGGGGTTGAGGGGTTTGAGAAGATCTAGCAATGTTGGTTTAAAAGAGTAATACACAGTTTAATAACATAACACTTGCACTATATAGAAATTAAAGACATTTCCTTTCAAATCCAAATAGCTGATCATGCTTTGATATTAATGCTGATCACACTTTTTACTAGTTTGAACAGAAATGAATCATTTGTGTGGAGAAGTTGGCCATTTTCCTTTATTTATTTTTTCGCCCCCTTTCTCCCATAAACATACAATCATACAAATAAACACGTGTCATATTTTACAGATTTCCCCTGAAACATTTGGTTGCACTAATTTAAACGGCACGATGTTATTATTATTATTATTGCTTTGTTTCATGTATTTATTATGTTAAGTTCTGCACCAATAACGCATAAATGAATAAAAATAACTAATATTTAAATAATAAATAAATAAAATGCACAAGGTGAACACATGTAAATACTCTGTGTTAATGTTTTCCTCCAGGCAGTGCACACTCCTCTACAGACTCCCAAGTCCTACATCTACCCCTACCGCGACATGGCTAACGTCGCCAGGAGGAAGTTTGCCGCCATGGTGTCCACGGTGGACGAGGCGGTCCGCAACGTCACCTACGCTCTGAGAAAATACGGATACTACCGCAACAGCGTGATCATCTACTCCACCGATAACGGTGCCCAGCCATTCACGGGAGGCAGCAACTGGCCGCTACGAGGCCGAAAGGTACAAATAACTTATTTTGTACATGAATTTTACTGCTTGCGCGTCAGACTTGCTGGCATATTAACACGCAAACATTACCACATGTACAGAACACGCTAACCTACTGAAGGTTACGTGTCCGATTAAAAAAAAAAACTATATATTGTGCAGCCTTAATAAACCTAACATCAAGTGCCTGCAAATGTTCACACAATATGACCAAAAATGTTGTTGTGAATATCAGTGGTACATATAAAGACTTCTACAGACTGACTAAACTTCCAGACTGTGTTTCCAGGGTACGTACTGGGAAGGTGGAGTCCGTGGAGTAGCGTTCGTTCACAGCCCTCTGCTGAGACGCAGGAGACGGGTCTCCAAAGCTCTACTGCACATCACAGACTGGTTCCCCACACTGGTGGGCCTGGCAGGGGGAAACACCAGCCAGGTCAGTGGAACTTTCACTATTTCCTACCTTTTTTACCATTTCTTTTTTTTAAAGAATTTCTTTTTAAATAAGTCTTTGTGTTTTGTCATTGATAGGAAAGCTCCCAGCCAGGCTTATCTTTTTTTTTTATTATCAGGATATTAAAAGTTGAATACCGTGGAGGAGGCCCTCTCACACTGAGTGCATTACTGACCATTTCATCGTGCTGTAAAACAGACCAGATTCAGGGATGTCTTTTCTCACCACGGCCCCCCAAGCAGCCTGATAAGAGCGATCACTTTGCTGCAAGGCCTTTCAGAGGATTCTCGCTCTGTATGTTCTCGCAGTCGTCTCGCCGTGTCTCCCTCGGACTTCACATTCATGCATGAGTTTATTCGTTGTCACGCTCCGTCTACATTAATCTTAATTTTGGCCTCGGATTTAAGTCAAGGTTACTGCGCTACTGTAAAACTGTCCTTATTTAGTATATAGATAAGCGTGCTCTTTAATTACGATGATAAGTGCACTATTTCTAAACAAATGGCCTCATAGACGCTTTGAGTTTTAGTTCAGACATAAATTACTTTTATTGGCATGTCAGAGCAGTCTGTGTACAGCTCTCAAAGAGTTTTGTTGGCATAATATGCAAGTAGGTTTCCATTGCCAAAGCAGATAAACAAGGCTATCTTGGCTACAATCAAGACATCAGTATCTGACTAATCCAGAAACTCGGTAGCCTGTATTACCAAAGGAAATGTAATATTATTTATTCCTGTGTGTTTTTTTTTTCTTGCGTGCAGGAAACACAGGGACTGTTATCAGAGTTTTCACAGTACCTCTTATTTCTCTACACATTTTTCAAGTGTACAAGTGTATTTGTTTCCCTCTTCAGAGTCAGGGCCTGGATGGGTTCGATGTTTGGCCCACCATCAGCGAGGGGAAGGAGTCACCGCGTCAGGAGATCCTTCACAACATTGACCCGCTGCACAAACCTCCTGCTCACACCATGAACTGGGACGTCAGCACAGAGAAAGCCTCGGGTAACTCCCAAAATAAAACGTCATCATGTGGCTGTCAACTGCCAATTCATGAATGTTAATGCTGATGGTAATTATATAGTAGCAGGGTAGTTCAGAGGCAAGTGTATGTGTTATATCTAAGTATATATAAATATTTAATTATATTCTGTTTTTCCACTTTGGTTCACACTGAAATATTTGTATGAATTCTCTCCTTTCACTTCTCATCTAACGCCATCTGATAAACATTTTTATTTCAATACATATAAGTAGGAAAACAAAACAAGAATACCCAGCAAACTCTCAGTAAACAACTTAACCATTTATGACCAAATTCCTGCAAAACTAATGGCATTTTTATCAGCTTCAGCTGCACTAATTGGCGAATGTTGGCATGCTCGTACATTAAACTAAGATGATGAACATGCTAAACATTATACCTGCTAAACATCAGCATGTTAGTTAGCATTTAGCCTCACACAGCTTCTAGCGTGTCAACAGATACTTCTGTAGAGAAATTCTTAAATCAGGTTTGCCGAGTGGGAATATACGAGAAGAAAGGAAGGAGCGAGGAAGAGAAGTAAACAAAGAAAGAAAAGCAGGAAAAGTCACAGGAAGGGAAAGACTTTTGGCACAAAAAGGAGGAGGGAGGAGAGAAATTAAGATTAAGAACAGGAACATGGTTTAATGCAAGGAAGAGATGTAAGCAGTAGCATCTCTAACAGATAACTAAGCGAACATAAAGCAAAAGTTAAAGTTTACTTCCTGTTCCTCATTCGTCAAACTTGTGTGTTTTCTTTGAACTGTCAGTAAGCAAATCAAAAGGCCCAAAGAAGCCAAAGAAGAAGAAGATCCTGAAACAGAAACCAAAGCAGAAGTCGGCGTTCAAGTTGAAGAAGACCAAGAAACCTCGGTCGTTCTCCCATCATGCTGCTAACCCTAAACCCAAACTCAAATCAAAGCCCCTTCCCAAATCAAAACTCAAACCCAAAACCAAAGTCTACCCCCAGAACCAGAGACGGTCACATTACAGTCCACATCTGAAGTCCCACTCCGGCAGTGCTCCATCAGTGTCGGGAACATCTCGCCCGAAGTCTCAGCCGCACATCCAGTCACGTTTAAAGCCAAAATCCAGGCGGAACATATCCCAGAACCAGAACCAGAAACTGTCACGGTCAAGGCCACCTCCACCTAAATCCAAGACACAGCTCAAATTACATTTAAAGTCAAAGTCCAGGCGGACGTTATCCCAATACCAGAACGTGTCCCAGTCCGAGACGCCGCAGCCTAAACCCCATCCCACGGCCCAGTTAGGTCTCCCCTCGCCCCAGTCGGTGTGGGACGCGTCAGTCCAGGCTGCCATCAGAGTTGGAGACTGGAAGCTGCTAACAGGAGACCCAGGCCACGGAGACTGGGTCCCCCCACAGGTACTGCAACGCATTAACACCCATTTTAAAGGGATAGTTCAAGATTGTTTGAGTTGGGGTTGTATGAGGTACTGAAGCTGTTATCTATACTCTCTTTAAAAACCACCAGACTCCATTCACAAAAAAATTTATTTTAACTTGCAGAACAAGGGGAGTTGCTGGTCTACCGCTGCGTCGATCGCTTACTTTGTTTCTGTTATTTTGTGACTTTGGTGTTTTAAAGGGTTATATCGGATTCACCAGTCACAAAATAACAAAAACAAAATAATCGTTTGAGGAAGCAACTCCCGTGTTCTGCAAGGTAAAATGACTGTTTTCGTCAATGCAGTCTGGTGGAAAGGGCTGTCTCATAAGGTAAATCTGGTGCCGACCGTCATCCACTGTAGGTCTATGCATAAGAACCTCACACAACCCCTCTTCCAAAAACCTCAAACTATCCATTTAACTCTTCTGTTTCAAACTGGTCATCAAGAACATAAATAATTGCACATTTTGATTCTCAGGTATTGTCCACTTTCCCTGGTCGCTGGTGGAACCTCGAACGTCCCTTCTCCCAGCTCTCCAAATCCTCCGCCCCCAAAAACGTCTGGTTGTTCAACATCACGGCCGACCCGTGCGAGCGGCAGGACCTGGCAGACCAGAGGCCAGACGTGGTCCAGCAGCTCATGGCCCGACTCGCCTTTTATAACCAAACCGCCGTGCAGGTTTATTTTCCGCCCGACGATCCTCGAGCCGATCCCAGCCGGCACAGCGGGGCCTGGGTACCCTGGGTGGAAGAAGAGGAGGACGAGGAGGGAAAATATCAGGGCGTGTACAAGAAAGGTAAGAACAAGAGGAAGAGGAAGAAGCAGCGGTGCCCGCTGTGCAAGCTGCAGTCCTTCTTTCTGAAACTGAACACCAAGATGATGTCCAATGGGATCTGAAGTGTCGACTTCAGCCGTGAAAAGATTGTGTCAAAGACTTCACAGTTTTTTAAAAGCTGTTTGTTACATTTTCATTTCCTCAAACAAGTGGAAAATGTGTGACCACGTGAGTTAATTCCAGCGAACCTCTTTCTAACACATGTCCTTTCACTGGCTTCACGTTTTTATTTGTGCCTCTAAAAGTCAAGTGAAAAACAGTTGATTTTTCTTTTATTACGAAAACGTTTCAACACTTATAACATAAATGTCAAATATGGACATTACTGTTCATACATGCAGTATATGTACTGTCAGATCTGAGGTGATGCTGGATCGGTAGGAACTTCATGTGTAAGACTTGATTGAGGCTTTTCGTTGACATTTAAATGGTCAGTTCACTCAAATCACAACATATTTTCTGACGTATCCCTCTTGATATCTGGCCATGCAGATAATGTAGTTTCAATTCTATTAGGTTATGAGAATAGTTGTCGCCAAGATTGTTTCCAATGAAAACAGATGACAGTTAGTAACTTTGTGCATTGTTTTTGCAACAAACCAGTTTTATACGTGGGTAGATAAAGGTAGTGATGGGACACTATCTGCATGGCAAGATACTTAAAGTAGGTGGGAAAATGTGGGTGAACTGAGCCTTTAAATTCCAAACTATTCTGATGGAAAGGTGGTTTTATTTACTGTTGTGACTGCTTTTCAGCACCGTCACCTGATTTATTATGTGATTTTATAATTTTTGGTCCACTGTTTATCTACAGAAGCCTTGAAAAGCAAGTGTGGAAAAAAAATATCTGATGATCCATTTTCTAAGTCTGATCTAAATAGTTTTCTCTCCTTTGTTTATGACTTAAGAACAGGTTGAATAAAAACAGGTTTTGCCCGGATTATTTTTTTATGTTCCTTATTTATTTATATTTCTGTGAAACAGTTGGGGGGGGGGGAGTTTTGCCAAGGTTATATTTCAAAGTTACTTTTTTCTGTCAATTGTGAAAACAGGTGGAATCAAAGTATTTTAAAAAGTATTTAAAAAATATTTTTAAAAGTATTTTTAAAAGTATTCGCAGGTGTTTGCTTTTTCTTTTTTGTTTTGGGGCAGGATCATTTTTCAAAGCGTTTGTTGTTGTAATACTAATTCAGGCCACAAGGGGCACTAGCCCATGTTCGAAATAGGACTAAAAGCATTCACGTTTTCTTCCTGATGAGTTTTAATGCACTCTAAACACAAGGTACACACAATGTGTGTACCTTGTGTTTAGAGTGCATCAACAAATTAAAACTTACCTGGAAGAAAATGTGAATGCTGGAAAAAAAAGGATCTTTCACCTTGCAAATGTTTATTTTCCCCACCTACAAAAAATGTAAGGAACTTAGAACTTATTTTGGCAAAACCTTTATTTTACCTGTTTTTCAGTCATAAACAGGAGTGGAAATAATTTAGATCAGATTTAGAAAATGAATCAACAGCAAAAAGAAACCTCACTGTCCTCTCAGGGCTTCCGTAGTTTCCTCTTCTTTTTTTAAATTGTTGTCACTCACAAACTGACAGAGTTCTTGACACAAGGGCCGACACTGCGTGGCAGTAAAATTGATTTTTTACACTGTAAATGATTTGATTATGTTCCTTTAACTTTGAGCAGAATTAACCAGAGAGCCACTTTTTTCAAGAATCTGTAAAGTGTTTTTAATGTTTGTTTACACCAACAGTTCATACTTAAACATCCCAGATTTGGGTTTTGAAACAAATGTTTACTTTTTAACAGTGAAAGTGTAGTGTATGATCGTGATAATGATTTCAATAATTCTGTTGTTTGTTGTCTCTGTCACACGCAAAACAAAATAAGACACGGAGGTTTTAATATCTTCACATTTTTAGTTGCACATCCCAGTGATATTTTTCTGATATTTGTTGTCAAAAACGTGTAATGTGTTTCTTTATGTGTTACTGTTTGAATGTATTGCAAATGTCAAGCATATTTTGACAATGCATTTACAGTATGTATATTTAATTCACTACATTCTACTGTGAACAGCAGAAACTGCCATTTGAACAAGTTATTTTACAATTAATTATTATTCAGTCCTATATGGGACTAACACAATATTAATATTTCATCATTTGTAAAGATTTTCAAGACATTAAGTGACAAGCGATAAGAGCTCATTTAAATATAAAGTGTTTTATTTCTAGCGCGTTATATTAGGGGAAAGGTTAAATCATTTAAACCCAATTTTCATTTGTTTTAAGGAATATTTAAATAAATTGACGGGTGCATGTTTTTTTCCTCTTCCTCCTGACAGCTGTGTATTGATTTCCACTGAAAACAAAATAAACCGGTTGAACATAAACGTTCCCTTCACAGATGTAAAAGTCCCAATATTTGTGAATTGTCAATAAAAGTTCACGTATTCAGAAAACAGAGAGGGGGGAGGTGTTGCAGCAAAAGTTTAACCGGCATTAGAAAACCTCTTTGAAGTAACATGTAGGTTTTCTCCCCTTGAGAAAGACACCTAACCTCTAAATATTTCAGTGTGTTTGCACAACATTTAACAAACCACGACTGTGGCTGCTCTGCAACAGCAGCCAGTGAGCGTGCAGCACAGCGCTCCTGGGAAACCTTTTAAATGGACGCTTGATGTCTCCACCTTGAGTAAATAAAAGTTAAATAAAATTAACTGTGTCCTTTTATGTTTACTGGAAACAGCACACCATTCATCACGGGTATGTTTGTTTTTAGTAGAATGTTTTAATGTGGGTCACGAGTCTTTAATAGCAAATTGAAGCAGCATTTGGACTTATGATTTTAAAACATAATATTATGCCTCTTTAGTGCACAGACGGGAACACATGTATGTGTATGTATGGCTGTACAAAGCATGCCTGTTACTGTTTAATTTATTCATTTAAATCAAATCCAAATAAATCTCAAATCCTCATTTTGTGACTGAAGTCTGATTTAAAGTTGATGCAAACTCCGAGGATTGTTATTAATGAATACATCATCCTAATTGTTCACGATCAATATTATAAGATAAAGAACAATTCTTCACATGAAGTGTTTCATGTTAGAAACTCAATGCACACCACAGGTTTAACCACTAGGTGGTGCCAGATGTCAACATTCCCTGCAGATTGGCAGTCCACACACACATTTGGGCTAAAAAAAAATGATTTTCCACGCTCGCTGCTAGCTTCCTTCTTCACACTGTTTCCACGGGGGAATAATTGAACCTGGAGTTTGTTTTATCCCTCATCACTAAATGGGATTATGTAATCCTCCGGGATTTAAATATCATGATTCAGAAAGCAGTTTGATGGCCACCCCCAAAAGCAAAATATAATGAAATGTTTGTATTTAAAAGATGAGGCAAATCCTGTGATAAAACTAAAAACAACTTTTCTTTAGTTATTTATACTTACAAATATAAATATAGTTCAGTTTATATACTAAGCCATTTATACTACTTTATACTATTTCATGTTTTTCTACCAAAAACTTCCCACGCACCCTGACCTGTCAGGATCTACCATAATCTAAACACACACACACACACACACACACACACACACACACACACAAACACACACACACAACTTCATACATAACTAATGCTCTAATTTCAGTTATCTCTCACATCTCGAATTAACATGAATAAAAATAAATATCTCACCTTTTTTTTTACTACTACTAAATATACAGTATATATATACTACTTGAATATATGTTTATATACATATTTGTATTTTACTTATTATTATTATTATTGTATTTGTAGGATCTTTACGTGGGACCAGGGGTGGGGGGAAATGTAAAAGGAATAAATGAATAAAAACCCTTCATGTTTATTGTATGACATTGTACCTAATAAATACATTTATCAACAAAAAAAAAGGAACACACACACACACACACACACACACACACACACACACACACACACATGTTGTGTAACTAATAATCCTGCCTACATCCTGCTCCCCTCCAGGGGAACCAGGAGAATATGAGATCTGCAGAACCATGTGGGCGGCTGTGAGATCAGGATCCCTCAGAGCTGCTGTCTGCACGCTTTCTGCTGACACAATCAGAAACTCATAATTGAGTTGTGTTCTGTTGCATTGACTCGAGCCTCGGCTTGTTCTCTTACATTAGATTAAAGAAAAGCACAAAAGAACAAAGGCATAATGTTCCCTCTGTGAGTTGTGATGCTTCAGACAGGTACAGAGTGACTGTTATTTTGGGATTAAAGACACATTTGTGACATGACACACGCTTCATTCAAGTTCCAGTCAGACATTAAACTACTGCCGCTGCTATAACAATCCACACGGCCCTTTTTTGGTTTTTGGATGTTCCCTAAATTCTATTTTTAAGTTTTGAAATGTACACATGGGGTGACGATTTGTACACATTATCATTTCAATGACATGTCATTTTTAACAAATATTTTAGGCATGAATTTGAATAAGAGAGAGCCATGGGAAACTGAAATGAATGCAGACTATACGTGTAACTATGTGAACATAAACACATTTAGTAATCAAATACATGGAGGGAATTCAAATGGAAGGAAATGACAAGTTTTTTTGGACACTTAAATACATTTTGGAAAAATAGTGGCGCACCCATCGACAACCATACCTACATATGTACATGTATATATATATATATATATATACTGTATATAATGTGTATATATATATATTATTTATAATGTATGTATATATATATATTATTTATACAGTAAAGTGATCTAAATCCTCCTACACATTCCGAATAATATATGTATCTTTGTCATCTTATGTAATCTCTTTATATAAATAATTTATCCATCTAAACATATGTTTTTTTTTCTAATTTGTACCTCTGTTGTACTCTAACCCAGGGGTCCACAACCACCGGATCATTTAGTTCCGGGCCGCACAGAAAGAATAAAAAGTATATACTTTTTTTGTGTTAGTAATATTTATTGTAAACATTTTTATATATTATATTATATATATATTTCAACGTAATAATAATATAAATAAGGTGCATAATATAAAATGGAATAATTACATTTACATTATATATGCAATAATTAAATGATATGTTTTGCACTTTATTGTGCGTTTGGTTACGTCCCCGGTCCGTAGAAAACTTGTCTTGTCTCGTCTTGTCGTTGGTGCAGAAAGGTTGGAGACCGCTGCTCTAACTGACAGGTCTCCAACATGGGGTCCGTGACCCCGAAGGGGGCCTCAGAGTTACTGCAGGGGGGCAAAAAAATGTCTGAAATTACACATTACAGTGACATGAATCCAACATATTATATATATTATTAACTTATGATTAATCACTAGCCATAACGGCAAACTACTAGCTTAGCATTGTATGCACCATTAAAATTTCTGTTTATAAAAAGCACTTTAGGCTCAAATTATTTATACATTAGGCCGCGGTCCCTGCTCCGTCTCTACTTCAGCTTAAAAAATGTAAACTTCCAGCTGAAGTAATGTTTTCTTTTTTGTTGAATGATCTATAAACCATATAGAGACAGCTGGAAAGAAACGTGAATATGATCGTATAAGTTGCTAAAACTGAAATAAAGTAAGTAAAAAAAAATATTTTTGCTGGTTTTATTGCATTTTGGCCCTTGAGATTAATCAAAGTTTGTTCTCATTATGTGAAATGTTTCAGTGTCTCTCGCAGATATTTTGTCAGAGCGAAAGGACAATCTTTCAGTTTATGGAGCCGTCTGCCTCCCTCAGGGCGCCAGGACACTCCTGCAACACGCGTCATGCTGTCAGTGCGTCTCTAGTCCCAAATAAAAGTCACTCTGTACCTCTTTGAAGCATCATTACTCAGCAGGCGTCTGCACAGAGGGAACATTATGCTGTTTTCTTTTGTGTTATTTATTGAAAACCCCTTGAGGCAAATTGGTGATTTGTGAAACTAGAATTGACCTGAAAAGTGCTCGTCAGTGCCTGAACTTTTTCTTAAACTTTTAACTATGTATTCAAGGACCCGTCGGCACAAACACACCGAGTGATCAGGCGTAGTTATTGACTGCTGTCTAAAACCTCAGTAAAACTTGGGGAAAAAATTTAATAAAAAACAACTAAATGACTTCACAATGCAAAGCATCTCAACGACGGTCATGTGGTCAGTGTGGTCTTTGCAGACAACCTTGATTCTCCCCATTTGCCCTCTGACTCATCAGCCTTAATGAGCCTGCCCGTCCTCAGCGTGTTCATTAAGGGCTCTCCCGGTAAGTGAAAGCAGCGACTGCAGAAGAAGATACGAAGGTGGCCGGGGGAGATAAAGTCAGTATACATGCGGAGCAACGGGCACAGATAATGAGGCCGGGGTGTGAAAGGCTCTTTGGCTCTGACTCCGCTCTGTAGAGAATAACCTACCAAACTACATTTATAAAGCAAGGAACTAGAAGCAAGTCTTTTTTTTTTTTTTAACAGGTTTACAGTGAGAAAATGTTTACCATATACCATGTAGTTAAGTACATTTACTCAAGTACTGGACTTAAATACAATTAAGACCTACTTTACATTTTATGTTACTTTATACTTCTACTCCACTACATTGACTTGACAGCTTTGGTTACTTTGCATATTCAGATTATTAATATAGAAATATAAATCAACTAATAATTTAACAAAACCTCCTTTTCATCTTTTTCACCTTCGTTTTCAATTTCATCCCTTTTTCACTCACTTTTAGTTACTTTGCATATTCAGATTAATCAAAAATATAAATAAACTAATAAATGATGTATTATTATAGGACAAGTTACCCAGCAGTATATTAAGTAATTTAAATGAGCTTCACCTTCACCAGCTGCAACATTAAAGTGCTGAACACATTAACACAACCAGGAATATAATATATATTATTCTGAAATGGGTTGCTTTTAATTATACTTTAATGCTAAATCTTTTGTACTTTCACTCTTCCACCACTGCCATGTTCACCATCCAGAGAATGTTTTGTACAAAATGTCATCGGAAACTATCTGATGGTTGTTGAGATATTTCAGTCTGGATCAAAGTTATCAAACTCATGAGGAGTTCAACAAACTCAGTAAAAGTCAGTACTCGTTCAGTTCACTTACAATCTTCAGGCATTTCTATTTTTAAGATCAAATAAATAAGAAAAGGTCAGAGTGCAAATGTTCATAAAACACTCGACAAAGATGTTGATTTCATACAAACATCTCAACTAAGTTTAGAGCGTCAGCTGGGTTCAGCATCACAGCTGACTCCTGCTGTAAGATTTGAACCTGTGCTGTAACGTCAACCTCGAGCTGAAACCGCAAGAAGATGTAGCATGTTTGCATCAGTACATCTCAAAACTGAAATTATTTCCACTTATTTGGGTCCAAATTTGACATCTCCACTCTCAGTGGCTCTTTTAAAAAATAAAACTTTAATAAAACTTTCAGTCAGTATTTTATTATTTCTTTGAAACAAAAAAAAAAAAAAAAAAAAAGGTGCATTTACCTCCAGCTGTACATCACCACATGCTTTCACACTATTTAACGCAGGTCTTTCAGGCGCACACTTTCCCAAAGACATGATATCAGCTTCTCTAACATCCCTAAAAACTTTTTGCACCGACAGTTTTCCTCTTTCTATCTTTTTGGAACAAGTCATTACAGGCAAAGATCCAAATATGATCAAGTCAAACGCAATCTCTCTGGGTGTCAGACTGCGGCTCGGCTCGTTTATTTTCCACCTCTTATCAACCTTCCTCTTTTCCTCCTGTAGGAAGCAGAATTTACATTTAAATGTCATCCCTTATCCCATCCAATTTGTGTTTACTTCAATGAATAAGAGCCACGGGTAAACAGAGTGTTCCCGACTGGCCTTTCTCAGAATAAATGTATGTTTTTCTAAAACTTTAAATACTAGAATACTCTACTGCAATGCAGCAGTGTGCAATAAAATACTCTTTAGTTGCCGTCCGTTTCTACATGAGCGCCCTCGTTTCAACCACCTTGATGTCTGCATGATGTAAATTAAAGAAAAAGTGTGAAAAATACACTGAAATGTTTAATTTGACCTACATCACTACACATACACTCTGCTTAATCTACACGTGTCCATATAGTGAGCAAGAGGGATAGATGTGGGCACTCCGCACAAAGATAAGAACATGTACTTGACATACGGCTCTGATTCACCAGGGTAGGGCAATAAAAAGAAACTCAAAATCTAAGATAAGACAATATCCAAGACGTGGTGCTACACCTGGAGACAGGAACTGTGCTGTATGCAGGACGGCGCCAAGTTTTGTGGGCAGAGAAGCAACAGACTGAAGCGTATTTGTGCCAAAAATTGATCAGATTTTACTCTCCGGAGGAGTAAAGATAACGGCTCCGGTTAACCTCGGCCTCCACTTTCTGGACGTTTCCTGCAGCTACATGATGCTGTGGACTCGAACCTTCATCATCATCCTCCTCCGACGGGCACCTGAAAGTCTGAACGCGGCGATTTGTTCTGGGAAACAAAACCAAAACTTTGGGTTTGAATTTTGCATTTTTCATTGTACATGTACTTCATAAAAAAATTATCATTTTTTAAATCAATACTGTGCATCCAATGGGTAAACTTAAAATTCCTGATCCTATTTTTATTGAGACAAATCCAATGCTTATAATCGCTAAAATATCAGTTTTTAAATCCATTTCTTCTTTTATGAAAGTCAATGTGAAAACTTTTCAGTTGCTTTATGTCAGTTTTAAAGTTCTAGCGCCCAAACATTTCACTTAAAAGGCGTGCAGAGAGCACTTTTTAAATATATTTTCATAAACAATTGACAAGAGTTTGTATGTAATAGATGCAAACCTGCTTCACTTGGCAGCAGTGATATTGCAGGACATTAAGGATCTCAAACCAATAAGTACAGATCTTCAAAACTGGACATGTGCTCAAAAATTAAATGTCTATATTTACAAGCACATCAATCAATTCTTCAATGGTTATAATCTAAAAACTCATGAAATAAATAAAATAGTGGAGGTATTTATCATCTTTAAGAACGGAGATTAATGCAGCTCATTGGGGAGAGAAACCTCTATTAAGATCCTCAGATTTAAACAATTGTTCTTTTTAACAACGGAGACGTTCAGCCTTTTTAAATTAAACTTAAATACACTGAGACTTAGTCAGAGATGAACTTTCTGCCTGGAACATTAAAGGGCTGGTGCAGCTTTTTAAGAAGTACAACTCCATCACTTTTCAAGGTACCTAAAACCCAGATTTCCAGACTCAGCCTCCATCATCACATTTAAAGTTACTATAAATACAATTGTGAAAACACATTTACAGAATTCCTTCATACCCACAGCAATCAATGTATATTCACTTTATTTTACCAGCTGTTCATATAAACTGTTTTGATCATATTTAATGCTTAGCTGGCTCCAGCACACATCTGCTGTGACACAAATGACAGGATTTCTTTTCATTTAATATTAAATATTAAAATATTTTAGGTTTACATGAATGATTGTGTAGATCACTGGCTGCTATATTCAGAGTCTAAAAAGCCTCTGGCATTAGAAAAGTACGCAGTTAGAACATCGAAAGAGCTGACAGAACAATGGCCAAGAATCAGAAAAAAAATTAAGAATGTATAAATGTTAAATAAAAATAAAAAACATAACAGAATTGTATAAAAAGTTCCTAAAAAACAACAAAAACTGATCCAATGAAATTGTCATGGGAAATCTGCTCAAAAACCATTTAAAAATTGCGCAATATCTATAAAATGTAATTTAACGTTTAAATGAGTAAGAAAAGGGGTCCCTTAAGGAAATGGAGGAAACGCCAGATTATACTGAAAATCAAGCATTTTTCAGAGTGTATTTGTATTCAAGCACATTCCCAACCTTGAGAACAGAACGGTTCAAATTAAGCATTTCTCTTTCAAGACTTTGTTTGAACCCCGACATGGTGACGTCTTTGACTACAGATCACAGGCGCTCATTAACCAGCCGCCTCCGTTAGACGTTCAAGTGAAATGTTGGTTTGTTGCAGACAGTGATCTGCTCACGCAACATCCAGCACTCGCGTCCTTACCAGACACCTAAAACAAACATTACAGGGGATTGGAAAGAAACCAAAAAGGGACCGACAAACTCTGTCAAAAGTTTTAAACAGCGTTTGGCTGGCGGTTATTCCCCACAGACACATAGCACTACGCTGCATTCAAGCTCGTTCACTTCAGGACACATTCAAGACAAAGACGACAAAAGAACGAGACATGCTGGTCAAAAACACATAATGCCCTGGATTTTTATTTCATTTTGTGACAATTCAAGAGGATTCTTAGTCTTTCCCATGTGTGTGTGCGTGTGGTGGAAGGGTCTACAAAAACAAAACAAAAACTCATGAATCAACTGGGCCATTGGAATGGGCATTGGGCCTGTGGTACAGACAAAGATATACTACAAGTAGCCTTGTTCAGTACCAAACTCTTCACAGAAGAGAGCGATTTCTTTTTTTTGTGTTAGGATTTTTTTTACTTTTTTCCCCAAATGAAGGCACCCGATAACTTGTGGTTCATGGCCTTTCAGCCTTCTGGAGTTTTTAAAAAGTAGAGAAAACTGCTCCCCCCCCCCCCTCTTAGTTTTCAATTCATACATGTTTTCTTCATTTTTATGTAGAAGCTGGAATGATAATGTCAGTTACTGCAATTTATTTTTTTTTTTTCCTCCCTTTTTTTTTTTTTTTTTTTTTTTTTTTTTTTAAAGTTTTTTTTTTTTTTAAGATCAACAAGTAACAAAAGAATGAAGTTGTTTTTGTGAAGGAAATAAAATGGGGAAGAAAAAAAAAAAGTGGGAGATAGAAAAATATTTATTTAAAAAAAAGAGGAGGTGAGGGATTATCTTTTCAGGTATAAGTAAATAAGGCCATCTTGGGCAAACCAGAGGCCAAAATCATACAAAAGCAGCATTAAATCAAGAAACAAATTATATAGTGCTTAGATAAATCAGAAGCAGCAAAGTCTTCTGGGAAAGAGGAATCATCCCCATTGTTTTGTTACTTGTCTCAGGAATATTATATGTATGGAAGATCATTGTGGAAACTGATTAACCCACTGACAAACTGATGCCTACAACAAACAAATTCACACCCGTCCCCCCCTACTGCCCTGCGCCTGAATCTGTATGAATGCACGTCTCCATGGATTCTACATGACACACAGGAACACCGTGGAAGTACGCCCAACAGAAAGACGAGCTCCCGGCCATGTTCACAACATCCAAAAAGAAATACAGTTTTTTTTTTTTTATTTATATAAATCTAGCTAAACACTGACTACAGCACGGGGAACCGGTGAGGGGTACAGTGTTTAAAAAAAAAAAAGGGGGAAGGTTTTTTTTTAAAAAAAAAAAAAAAAAAAAAAAAAACAAGAACGGGGGGGGGGGGGGGAAAAAAAAAAAACCTTTGTAAACACGGCACAATAAATAGATCAAACAGCAGGTTCCGCACCATGCATGTGTTGACATACATTTTTCTGTGGTACAACTTTCACACCTCATACTTGCACCAGTTGCAGTTTGTCGTTTTCTTGTTTTAATTTTGATTTTTTTGATTCTTTTTTTTTTTTTTTTTTTTTTTATATCTCGAGTGCAAAACATCACAAATGAACAATTCTGTATTCAAGTAATGTTATATACAAGAACAAGGGGGGGTGGGGGGTATTACAAATATGCAGTACTGTACATATAATTGTCATATTAGGAATTTACAGACGATCTCTTATTAACAGTAACAAATAAGGAAATGGGGGGGGAAGAGAGAGAGAGAGAGAGAGAGAGAGAGAAAAAAAAAAGGATTTGTACGAGACGAGCATTGCAATTAAGTCCCAAAACAGTTGCCATGGAAACCCAGCCTTGCCGTGCTCATTCCGCCACCACTTTGCTTTCACCACTAACGAACGATGCATAGCACCTAAAAAAAAACAAAAAACCCAACAACAAAAAAGGAGTTACGTTTCCCCCTGTGCTGCGGACGGGAGGCTACGTAACCTCCATGGCCACTGTGTTCTCTGATAGACTGTTCAGTGCTGGCTTCTCTTGTTCGTGATTCTCCCTGAAGACAAAAAACAAAACAAAAAAAAAAACAAAACAAAAAAAAAAAAAAAAAAAACACAAGTTAGCCGCAAGTAGTTGGCTTTAAAAACCGTTAATGTACTACAAGCCTTTCTCCACTGTGGGAGCTTAAAATCTGCAATCTGGGGCGTCTCATAACTCGAACTGCTGTCTTTCACAAACTGTACACCATTTATAAAAAAAAAAAAAAATTAAAAAAAAATTTACAATAAAGTGATCCAAACTCAAAAAAAGGAACAAGCGCTGTCAAACTGGAAGCACTACCTTCCAAATTTTTTTTTTTTTTAAATTTTTTTTTGTAAAAAGCTAGATTGGCCTTCAATCTCACAGGTGTTGCAAACTAGCTCAGGCTATAAATGTATGTGGCATTTGTCCAGATTACATACTAAAAATAAAACAGACGAATATCATTTTCCCGGACACATCTGCTTGACCAATTGTGACATCTGCCGGCAGTCCTTTAAAGAACCTGGCACTTCCAAGAACTTGTCCCCAAAGCAGGAGCAGAACAACGGAAACAAAAGCAGCTGCAGAACCCATGACTATCGTTACATTTCCTAAAGTTCATGGAGTGGAAAAGGGCTTTAATTCACTTCACTTGCTTCCATTTATTCTACAGATATGTGATATGGGAATATCACATTTTTTAATTTAGTTTTTTGGAATATCTACACATAATTAAAAGCAAGCCACTCTAACAGTGTCATTTACAAGCACTTGCTCCATTATATGTGCGATAATTACTACCTTCATTGAAATAAACAGAAGGCTTGTCTTCAGTTTATTACCGCCTGTATATCTGGTAAAACGTGCCTCAGTACAAAAGCAGCGCAGCAGTGAGCTAAAAATGGAGCTCAACATATTTTCTTTTGCTTCCATTGTTCGTCTCTTGGAACCATCCTTTATAATGTCTGTGAAACATTTAAAAAACAGGATGTCCTATATTTATGTTTGCTTCGTACACCTGTAATTACCCGTCAGTCAGACTGATTACATCTGTATTATTAAACCCATGCAACTCCAACTACTGTCATAACTTCATTCTTAAAAAAAAGAAAACGTAGGAGGACGAAATGTCACCTTTCATCCTTTTAACCAAGGCTGCACGATATATCCTTTCAGCACAGACGCGTCGCAGGACGTGCGATGTTGGAAAATTAACTCAAATATGTCATGCTACAACTTTTCAGCTGCTTTATACAAAAGCAAGGTTCTCATTTTCCATGACTAATACAGCGTTTCCTGATGACCTAGGGTCTAGGTGGGCCCACCACAGTTTCATAACGAAACACGGACCCCGTCTCGTTTACCGTGCTTTGTGGGTGTGACTTTTTTTGCTGCGTCATCACCATTCATGTTTACTAGATAACAGAATTGTGCATCTAGCCTCTTAATTTTGCTCTCAAAGTGCACCAGATTGATGCATTAAACTTAAATTATATATTGCAATGTGAGTTTTTTCCATTATCGTGCAGCCCTAGTTTAAACCATCATGGTCGTCTTGTTTTCAACCTGTAACATCCTCACACATGTTGCATGTTTTTCTCACCTGGGCACTATGTCCAGCGGGGAGGCCGAGGTCGCAGTGACCTTGGGTTTCTGACAGTTGGCGGTTGCGGCGGCGAGCTTTAAGGCGGATGTTGACATGGTGGCGCTCAGCGTCCGGGGGGCGTGGACGCGCTTGCCGGTGGGAACACCCAGACGGAGGCTGTTTCCCAGCAGGACCTGAGTGGCGGCGGCGTTAGTGGTGTTGGCGTGGTGGGCGGTGCCGTTGTTGTTACTGGTGGCGGAGGTGGAGCTGGTGGTGGTGCCGTGTTGGAGCAAGGCGGGTGTCGGGGCAGAGGTGGGTGGGGCCTGGAGGGTGGGGGAAGGGGACGCTGTGCTCGAGAGGTGCAAGCCCTTGTAGACACCTGGGGGGTGAAAAGAGGCCGGGTGGTGGAGGGGTGAGGTGGGGGTGGTTGTGACAGGGGTGGGGTTTGGAGATGGAAGATTTCAATTATCAACAGTTCTGAGGAAATATCTTGTTATTTATAGCAGAAACTTAAAGCACTGAATATGCAATGTCCTGTCCAAATCCTTTCCTCTCAGCAGAAACCGTTACTTTAAAACTGAGAATGTGCGCAGTAGTAAGTATGTACCGCGAGGCAGGTCATTTATGAGACGGATTTATTCCTTTTCACCAGAATCCCAAAGAAATTCAAAATCTTTCACAATGATCATCTTAAGTTTTCAGTAGTTTTATCTGTAAAAAAGGACAGATCCTTGTTGTTTTCATCTGCAAAATTATCTCAAAATGGAAAAAACCATTTTGTCACTTTTCTCAGTTATCTCCTAAATCCTGCTGCCTGAAAATGGCATCGGCTGTTGTTTGGGGGGTTAGAGCTGCGGGTTTTGTTCAGCCTGCTTTGAGCCGTTATCGTCTCCGTCAGTGCACTCCATTATGGCTTTTAAAGAACTGTAATTACTTCGCCCTCATTGTTTGCCGGGTCTGTTCAGTGTCCCTGTATTGCAACACTTTGGGTGAAGTGCACGTTCAAATTTTAATTGCTTTTGGTTTTTATTACTTTGCAGTTATTGTTTAAAACATTACATTTTGGGAGGTATAAATAAGCATAAGTTGGGATGAATGTTGTCAAAGTAATAAAACATTCCCAATGGTGCTTATGAATAAAGTAAATGCAGTGAATAAGAACAATCGCCACCTTATTAAATAAAAGAATGACAATAATTACTCCAGAAATGACTGATGGAAAATTGTTCCCATCATAACAATTGGTGAGTTATCTTTATTTTGTGGACTAATTGTGAAAGAGGAGCTCAATGGCAAGTAGTGACTTTATTTACAGAAGACAAAGCTTTCTCTGCCGTCTTCTCGTCATTGAGGGAGCCACTCCTGCCATTAATTAGAGCTGCAACAATTAGTCGATCGACATAATAATAGTCAACTATTTTGATAAGCGATTAATCTTTAAAAAGTAATTCTTCATGCAAAAATGCTGTTTTCAGCCTCTCAAATATGGAGTTTTCCTGCTTTTCTCCGTTTTATCATATTAAACTGAATACCTTTGGGTTTTGGACTGAAAAAACAAGACATTTAAAGACCTCACCGTGGACATATTTCACTATTGTATCATTTTAAGGATTTATAGATGAACTAATTTCTCAAAAAAGAATCTGCAGATTAATCGATAATGAAAAACAAGTTGCAGTCCCATCATCAGCCCACTGACCGAGCCTCCCAACGGTCGTCTGGAGGGCTGTCATACCTGAGGGGGAGAGGACGCCATTGACTCCGCCTCCCAGGGGGGGGTCCTCCTTGGTTTTGAGAGCCAGCAGTTTGTCGGCGGTGACGAGGGCCGAGGCGGCGAACTGAGCGCTGGCCTGGTCCAACGTACTCGACAGGCCCTGACGGGGAGAGAGGAAAACTGTTAAAGCCACTGATGAGGAAAAAAAAAATCAGTTCAGCTTGTATTTGTGGGATACGGACCTTTGTGCTGTTTGTAGTGGCGGTGCTGTTGGCTTGCTGTTGAAGCTGGATCTGCTCCAGCTGCTGTTTCTGCATCAGGGCCAGCTGCTCCTGATGCTGCTGGTACTGTTCGGCTGTGAAAGCTGAGAGACCCCAGTTTGTTACAAATCTACCATTATAAACATGTTTAAAAAACTCCTTTAACACAATGGGCCTCATGCAGTAAACACTATACAAAATTCCTTTAACGATTTGTTCGTATTTCATTAGTACAGCATTGATTTCGGGGATTCAACAATGTTTTTCTTATTTTTGCTCTTTGAGAAATTAACGAGCGGTCGAAAGCAATAAGAATGAACATCTTGTTTTCAGAGTCCACAAATTGTCCAATGCAAGTAAACACAAGTTATAGATTTGAGGAACATAAAAAGTGCACATCATATAATCAGCTTCAGATAAATGCATATTTTAGATTTATTCTAATGACTGGATTACTACATTTGCCTGCTTAATACTTTTGGTCCATTGATCCCAATTAGGACCAACAAAACCCTTGGAGCATGATGGCTGCGTGTGTTCAGCTTCTGAGTGACCTACATACTGCTCTTAGAAGAATTTTGAAAGTCTGAAAAATCACACGTTTACTTCAATCTCACTGCTGAAGTTCTTCTAACAGTTTTTTTGGGTGGCATCTCTCCAATCCTTGTGCATGCGTATTGCACAGGACTTGCACACGGCACACCACCTGGCTTTAAATATAGTTTAGCGGAGTTACCTCTGCTAATAATAAACGGCCACACGCATCAAATTTATGTTCAATGGGATTCAGCTTTCAGCTCACCGGGGGAAGAGCAGATTTGGATGGGGAAGAACGTTTGCTGCATCTGGAGTTGACTGATCTTATTTTCCCTCTCGACAAACAATTGAGAAAATAAGAGAAATTTCAGAGAAGGTTTCTGCATGAGGCCGAATGTTTAACAAGAAAATACATGCAGAACAAATTCACCTCTATGAAATAATGCAGAGACAAAGCGTGGGTAGTGTGTGAAGTGGAGCTGCCTCGGATGAGTTTGAATAAACTGAACATGGTTTCTCAGGCATAAAAACGCATTTTGTTGGCAACAGATTTTTAAAGTACCGCACTACTTTTTGAAACAACTCTTCTACTCAGAAACATGGTGTAGTGCTTCATACAACGTTTGAGTACGTGGCACGCAAGGATGGGAGTGTGATAGGATGTGGCCCTTTCCTTTTTTTGGCTCTTATAGTTAGAGTGCTTGGCCACACCTCATGTAGCTTCTTGCAATTTGGCAACACGGTGTCATCAGCTCCGCGTGACACTCATCACTGATGCATGAGGCCGTTTGAAGCCACTGTTTTCCTCCAACTTTCTCTCTCGAAGGTTATAATGAAATATAAATATGGTCATAGATATTGGTTTTCAATGTTGGTGACTGAAACAGGATTTCATTAGGCAACCACGTTTCTCATACTTCTCTTCTTCCCGTTCGAACACTGCCAACTTTGCAAGACTCTTGGTAGTTCTATGGCCGTGTGGTCATTTGTAGTCTACACAATAATGCACAGACACAACAGCACTTTAAAATTCAAAGGCCCCAACACACAATACTGCCTTTGTTGATAAGGCAGCCGCCAAGGAAGGACTTTCTGGAAGGGAAACTACAACCAGGTTCTCAAGACTGCAGGAGTTACTGAAAAATGTGCTGGCCTATGATAGTTAGAAAGATGCATGCCTGCCATATAGTGGACAGTCTGACTTTGATTCAGGAGCTTGTAGTTTGCTCCTTTATTAGAATGAATACAACAATTGCATCATCAAGCCTATAGTTTGAAAATGAGAACGAGTAAATGCGACGGGTCTGATCCTGCCATGACGAGCCTTCAGAGACGCTGCTGGTGCTTTATCAAAACTTACTAAAAGACATATTAAGATTACACACTTTAGTCACCAGCTTAGGTTAGTTGGCATTCATGGTACATTTAAAATGTTCCTGTTTTGGTTAAAACATCATACTTTACATCATTTGTAAATAAAAATGTTTTAATTTTCCACAATAACCTGGTTTCTTGTGCACATGTTTGCCTTTTTAGCGCCCCAGTTATTCATCCTATAAATAACAACAATTCTTAAATCTATCTTTATTGGCTTTCTATTGATTATGAAGTCCTATTCCCACATTTGAAGGTATTAACAGCCGTTCAATTCTCCCCTTCACAGGATCCAGCACTCATCTGAAAGTCACAGCTCGTCCTCTGGCACCGCCTCCGTCTGGAACACCCTTCATGCTTATTTCATGCAATCTGACACCATCTCATTTAATCAAAAATACTGCACTTATTAATGCAGCACTGCTTGCAGCCCACCTTTACGGCTGCTGTAGTAGCCGTTCCAGATTCTTGCAAAATGTCTTGTTCATAACATCTGCATCCTTCAGTCTCTTTATGGTATTTTACAACCAGATCAATAGGCAGTTGTTTTTCACGCACATCAAAAAACAAACAACTCCTGTAAACTGTTTGTAGCGACATCAAGACACCATCTGCTTGATTGCCCTCACGGTAATACCACCAGGGACCTGTGGCATTTAGTTTGTATTCAAAGCTCCACGCCTCTTAGTCCACACACCCTAACAAATCCTTTGCATCTCATGAATTTATTTATCAAACCAGTTTTAATTGACACCTTGTGGACTCGGTGGGGCGGGAGGTGGTGCACCGTGAATGCAAAGCAACAGCTGCACCTGATGAACAACAAAAAATGTTAAAATGTTCACGATGCAGCTGGAGGGCAGGACGAACACTCCCAATAAACAAAGAAAGAGATCACCGCAATCAAGGTAAAGATAGAGGAAAATCTCTCGTTAAAAAAAGGGAACCTGACATGTGCATCCTGTGTCATTTCATGGATAGATGCTAATTACCTCTCTGAACTAGCATGCCCCAGTTCAACCAAAACACATTTCCCTACTTACCCAGTGTAGTATTTTGACACGCAGGTAGTTTGTTTTATGTGCAGATTTTGGCATTTCCTCTCCAACACAATTCAGGAGGAAATGGAATTTAATCTTAATCTAAAAATTGAAACTCAAAAAGGAATCTAGTCTTCCCCTAACCCAGACATTAACAACAATTTTCCTTTAGACTACTTTCAACAGGAAAAACAATCCATGTGAAAACTGATTATCAGGAGTAATTGGGGCAGTCTACGGGAAAGAAACACTGCTGCAGAATGTTCTAAATGTCAGTATCACCTCAATTGTATAGGAGAGACGTCAGAAATCTCTGTAGCAACACCTGAGCAAATCAAAAATCAAACTACTGGCATGGTTCAATACCACCGGGACTGAGGGATTGAATGTCTTTTCCAAACGAGTAAACTGACCCTTTAACCAAAAAAAAGGGAAAAACAACAACTCACAGGTAGAAGACACGTTTTTCGTAGTCATGTGTGCGAGTGTATGCGTGTCGCATTTTCAATAATATTTGAACTAAATCAGTGGGTCAGATTCCAAAGCAGAGATGGTGCCTGACATGAATGTATTCACAGAGTGCGTGTTTGAGGTATGGCTGCACAAGATTAGGAAAAAAACGGACATTGTGAACGTCATCCTTTCTGTATTTTTTCCGTTTTTTCTGCAACCAAATCTTCCTTTTCTGTGTTTTTCTCCTGTCCTTCACTCATTTTTAGGATGTGGTTGAAGACTAGCGGAGCCTGCTTTGGTTGTGCAATAATCAAGAATGATTTCGATTGGTGGTTCATTGTGCAAGCTGCAATGCTGAAATGATACATCGTGCAGTCTGAAGGCAGCCAATCCACTTACCAGCAATGGGTGCGGGTGCAGGGACCACCCTCCCCGGGCGTTGAGAACCAAAGGGCTGTCCCCCAGCTGTGGAGGCAGAGACGGGTCGCTTCAGGCTTCGACTCAACTTCCTGAATAGCGGGTGGGCATTGTCCAGCTCATGTAGTGGTAGTGTCCGTGGTCTAAAGTGCCTCCATCGACACGACTTTATATTCAACAGTATCTGACTGAGGTCCGTGGAAGAGGGAGAGGAAAGAGAGGAGTTGAAGGAGGAGGAACTTCTGTCCGAGGTATTTGTTTCTGAGGTACTGGCAAACTTGTCGGTGGCCGGCGAGCGTGAAGTAGTTGGAGGAGGAGGAGGAGGAGGAGGAGGGGGGGAAGTTTGGGGAAGAGGCAGGTCGAGCATTTCTGGAACCAGTCCGTGGAAAACGTTGTCATAGTCGGTGTGTGCCCTGTCCAGCAACACCCTGCGAGAGAAGGAGAAGGTCAATAAATTTGTCAATAAAGATAAATGGCCTCATTTGTCTGGCATTCTTTCTGAGGCTTATGTATCAAATGCCTTTTCTAATAAATCTTTATTCTAGTACTGCAATTGGCAGTTATTTTTAGAATTTGAATGAGGAAAATTAGGCAGGCCTTGATTCCTTGTCTGCAAAGATGAGTGATCTACAAATTAACGATTAGCCCCTGTTGCCTGTGAGATTTAAAATCATACAATAGTATGCTAAATGTCCAGCTGAAAAGGTTCGCACAGTTTTTGACAGATAAGTCAAGCACTTTATATTTATAAAAAAAATTAAATTTTTTTACTTTAAAACAAAAGATTGACACTCAAATCCTTTATCAGCACATTTAAATTGTTACTGTAAATGCAATTGCAAAAAGAAAGAACAGAATTTCTTTGTACCCGCAGCAATCAATGTACATTGACACTTTGTTTATGTTACCAGCTATATTTACTTTGTATGATTTGACAGCAGGATTGTTTGGTTTCAAATATAAAAATGTTTTTGTTTACATGAGTGATTGTGCAGATAAAATATCTGATTATGAAAATCATTTTTTTTTTCAAGTCAAGCATATTCGTAACCTTGAAAACATGACAGTTGAAATAAAGCATTTAAGACTTTAAACGAACCCTTTGCTTTGCATCCAGGTATGCATTTAACTAGTGAATAGCATGGTAAAGCCAAACAAAGAAGAGAAAAATGCAAATCTGACAAACAGAAATTAGACTGACCTGCCGCCTCGTCCCACGCGTCGGCGAGCCATGCCATGGCAGCGCCGCGGCACGGTGAGCGTGGTGAGACTGTAGCGAAAGCGAGCTTCTGCCAAACCGCCATCCCAGGGTCCGCACCACGGCCAGCTACCCACACGGTCCTGACGAGCCTGGAATGAACGACAGGATGCTGAAGGTCACCCAATTCATTCTTATTGTCTGGGTACGGCACCTCTGATCTTTGGGGTGTATTTACGTGGTTACTAAGAACTTTTGCAGTGAACTAAACGCCTTTATACTGAAATCCACTTAAAATAAACTGTAGAAATATGCAATATAAACTGAATACTATAAAGATGGAATTCAAAAATAAAAACATAAATTCATCCCTCCTGCTGGACATAGATTTTCTAACCAACTCAAACTACGGGTTGTCCTCAACTAAAGAAATTCTGAGTCGACTGAAAGAAGAGATCATGTAAAAGCACCATTAAATATTGTGTTTACCAGAGATGTGCTCTTAAGTTTCTTGGCAATAAGTCACTCACTAAGTCATTAAATAAAATGACTTATTGACTAAAGAAGTCTTAGACTTGGAGGGGGCAGCCCTACTCAACATTACTTCAGCTTTTCTATACATTTATTTATGTTTAAATACGATGAAAAGTATATGAAACCTTTCACACATTGTTATAAAAAACTTTATGTGGTTAATTGTTCCCGTTCTAACCAGTGCTTGCAAAGAGCATTTAAAAATCACCTACAACCTGAGGGGACCAGGGCTGGGACATAATGCCCCCTCAAACCACCACCATGTAAAAGTAAAGCTCTAACCTAATATGCTTTTTTATTTTTTTTTCCAACTGTGTGGATGTCCAGAGTACTTACAGCGTTGTAATGGCAGCCTGCCTTCCTGCGAAAGGCGTAGGCGCCGTCAGGGTCGTTCTCCTCCTCTGCTTCTGATGAGCCTGAGTGTAGCTGTGGACACAGAGGTTAAAAAAAGGTCAGTCTAAGGTCAGTGGAGGATCAGAATTCACACAACTCAAGCCCACCCACTCATCTCATGTGGTTTCGCAATTTTGAGTGGATTTATGAGGACAAAAAAGGGCGGAGTGGAGCGGAGGTATGGAAAGAGCTTCGGACCGCCGAGTGGTTCCAGAGACACTCAAAAGAACCTGCGATGATGAACAGTGTTTCCAGCATGTAGTGTGCGTTTTGCTTGACAAATTCTAATAAGTATCAGAATATGCAGCCAAAAAAGTATATTTAGCAAATAAAACTTTTGCTTCATCATATCATGATCACATCATCTCGTCGTTTTAAGCAAACAGGGACTCAGATTTGGAGATTTTATTAATGCCATATAATATTTGTTCCTAGTTCCACGGCCAACTTACTAATGCATGCAGAAAAGTGGCAGTTTGCTGGCATTTGCTGTTGTTCAAAAACCTTAAAGCTAAAAATAATGAATATGAAAACAAAAAACCCTGATAAATAATGTTAGAGATTTCACTTGAACACAAACACAAAGCGTCTACAAACGATGACGAGTGGTCATGCGTGGTCTGTATAGTGCGCTCGGCTTCGCGCGAATGAGCGGCTGCGTTTGGACGAGCTGTGCGTGTACCTGGGAGAAGGGCTCGTCGTCAGAGCTGGGGAAGTCGTACTGGTTGAGGTCCTTGGCATTGAAGACTGCAGGACCCGGATGGTGGGGGGCGCCCGACGAGAGAGGCAACACCTTCTGCTTCTTCTCATACTTCCTCTTCTGTCGGGGAACTTCCGTCTTCTCGGGCTAAAGCGGGAAGAAGAGTTAACTCATGAGACTTTGAAGAACTTTAAAAATGAGCCAAGTCACCTCATCATTCAGTACTTACAATGTACAGGACATTTCAACAGTACTTTGACCTCTTGTTCACACCAAATTTGAAAAAAGCTCTGCAAATGTATGTCTGTGAATAATCTGTGCATCTATGCTTTAACTGTATATTATATATACTGTGTATTCTTTTTATACACCGGTCTCTCTTGAAAAAGATCCCGATCTCAATTTGACTACTGGCTTCAATAAAAGGATTAAAACAAAAAAGAACACCTTTAGATAATTCAGGCAATCTTTAACACAACTTTCTTAAAACACTATAAATATTAACATTTATAGAGTTAAAATATGTCTGTTTATAGTTGCTGAAAAATACCCAAGCACTTTCCCTACACCTGGATTATTTTTACAATATACATAAATACAACAATGTGACCATATTCATTCTGCAGATAAATAACACTCTTCACACCGGCATGTTCTTTAGTGTATTAAATGATTAAATGTGTAATCAGACGTTTATATATGTACCCAATTCTCAAACTCTCTAAATGATCCAGTGCAGTGTCAGAACCCTGTTCTTAAAGCAGGCCTCACCTTGGATTTGTAGTCCTTGAGGTCCATGTGGTCCTGGTGTCGGTACTGGTTAGTGACGGGGACCAGGGGAATGGTCTGCGGCCTCACCAGCGCCCGTTCAGCCAAAACCTCCGCCATCACCTCACCACTATAGTCTGACATGACGTTCCTAGAAAAGAAATGGGGAAAAACGATTAGCCAAAACTGACTTAACACTCCGAGACTCTGCCAAATGTTATGTGTTGAAAGTAGCTCAATCAAAGTGGTATGTTTTTTACCCCTCAAACTACATTTATGGAAATTAATTTGGAAACCCGACAGATGAAAAGTAGTTTTAACTGTTTCAGTTTTACACACTTTTTCCTTTATAACGTCGCCCTGCTGTCTCCACTCTGGCAGCCGGCTGTCTAACTGCTTTTTGTTTTATTTCTCTACTAATGCATTGTGCGTGCAGGCCCGGAGGCTCACCTCTTCTCAAAGATCTCCAGTGTGAGGTGCAGCAGCTCTCTCTTGCTCTTCTCCCTCCTTTTGATCATCTCCAGGATGGTGACGGCTCGGCTGAGATCTCTGCGCAGCTTCAGCATCTTCTCGTAGGACGCCTCGTCATTCTTGCGGTTCTGAATGGTGGAGGAGGAATTGGATATAAGCAATACTTAACGAGCAACACAAGCTATAATGATCAGATGTAAACATTAACAGCACTTTAGGGCATAGAGCATCATGCCAAGACAAATAAAAAGGTCAGTTTCAAAGACAAAACTGACAAGTAGTTAAACTTGATCAGTAATTATGAAACTAACATTTGCAGTTATAGGAACTTTGTTTAAATGTATTACATGCTGATTTATGTGCATCAAATGTGAAAGTCAACATCTGGCAGTTTTTTTATTGCTTGGTTTTACTATATTTGAAAGTTGCTTGGAAAAGCAAACCGGTTACTAAGATCACATCGAGGCTAAATTCTTCAAATGACCACTTGGTGGCATATACATCACACCCTTCACAAGAGGGTTGAGAGGAAACTACAAGTTCAGGGAGTCAGTTCCTCTCTGATCAGGAACTTTAGTCTCTTTCTAAATGAACCATAAGCTAATTAACAATCCCGCCTTTATCAATCACTATCTCACAGAACAATCTGGTTGGGCAGACACAAAGAGCAATTTGAAAGTAAAACCAAATCTTGCTTTTCTGCCTTTAATTCATCCCGTCAAGAAAGACCGCATTAAAGAAAGCTGTACTGACACTCAGAGATGCACCATTCGCTGTTTGCCCTAAAATCATCAGGCCTATATGCTAACAAGTTTCCATAAGTAGCCAAAAACTGACCAAATATTTCTGTCCTTCCATTCTGTAGAGAACAAGGATTTATTTCTGGACAACATCATTTACTTCACAGACATGTTCCATATGGCCACAACAAAAATAAATAAATTCAATAATTTATATGTTAACACTGTTTCGATGAATTCTGCATTCACAAACAAAAATGAAAAAAGTACATCGTCATTTTTACCAAGACAAATTACTTTGTCTGGGCAAGTAAACGGTTAATTTACATGTCCGAACGACAAGTGCCTTAACGTTTAAAGTGGAGCCCTGGTTGCAATGCCAGACAGCTTTCTTCTTTCTCTGCCAGTCAGGGTCAAGAATTAGGAATATATTCCATCTACATCACAGGTATATAGTACTATACATGCCTAACTTCAAGCTTATCTGGTCAAGCTTCACAAAAGACAGTGACACAGTGAAATGTTATCAGTGTGAAATGTATTTCATGCAACGAGGAAGCCCGTCTAACATGACAAAACATTTTCCGAAACTATGTGCGGCAAAGCAGAACGTCTTTCTCCCCAGTTCTCTGCCAATAAAACACTGAGTTTAAAGACTACCAACCTTCCTGGTTTGCATCTTCTCGGTGCGCCGTCGGAAGGCCACATAAGGGTCACTGGTGCTGGAGCCGTCCCGTTTCTCCTGCTTGACGTTGGGGATGAGACAGTTGGCCCTGCTGTTTTTCCTCTTGCGGCTCCAGTAGTCAAAGACCTCCTTGATGAGCTCATCGTCCTCCTTCAGCAGCAGTTTGGCCTCCGGAAGACTCACCGCCTAAAAAGATACAAAACAGGAGTTAAATCTTTGATCTATAAAAGATGCATTTACATAATGGACAGGGTGACAAATCTGTAATGGGGGGCTTTCATGCTGATGGCGTCTTACCAACTATTTAATGTAGGTATCACAGTTTATTTTTCATTTGTCTATTAGGGTATTTCATGGGCCTTTCTTTACAGACGGCTATGTTTTTGGGGGGCAGATGGAGACACAAACAGTGCCGACCTGCTGTCCACTGCCTTTCTCCAGCCGGTCGATCATCTCCTCGAACTGCAGGAAGCTGATCTCCATCTTCTTTTTCAGCTTGTTGACAAACGCGTCGTCTTCAGAGTCCAGGTCGTAGTCGGGCTGCTCTGCGTCCAAGCTGAAAGCTGCAGGGAGGTCGAAGAAGGAAACAGACTTGAGACATGGAGAGACGACTAATGGCCAAATAAGACATTGCAGATTTGTAAATGTAAAAACACATTTAAAAAAAATAGGTTGTAGAAAAGGTTGTAGATGATGCAGAAAATAATCTGATTATAAAAGATGAACACACCAGTCTTTGAGCCGCTTTTTAAAAATTCAATGTTGCTTGTTTCTAAGTATTGTTGGAGTTCATGCACTCTTGTAATCCATAATTCAGATAAGCATTTGGTGCAACTGCCAATCTTTTTAAATTTAACATTGTGGTGTTTAGCTTGTTCCTTTATCCATATAGTGACGCGACCTCTCTACTCTGACTCCACAGCAAACTGACCGTTCATAGTCAGAATTCAGCTTAATTGGCCCAGTAATGACTGAAGGCACTGCATGAAGCACGACAAAAACACTATCATGCCAGTTTCCAGCCAAGTTCACTGCTGAACAATTCCTTTGAAATAGCAAATGCAGGCTTTCTATGAACCCCAACTTTTAGTTATTGTTGACACCAAACACACACTTTTATCCCTTGAATTACAGAAGGACAAGAAAGCATAATTTCTGTGTGCAGCTTACAGTGGCTAAAGAATCCCATAAAACTCAAAAATCACTTTCAAGATTTAACAACACTGTTGGATTCAAAAGAGGTTGCTTGGCAATAAGGCTGTCAAGGCCAGTCTATAAACAGGTTATTTTCCTGTCGTTTTGAGTCTTGTTTTTGCGCTGCAAGTCACATAACCAAGATGTATACAGTGCATCTTTTTAACACTGTGCGCCCCACAGAAGTACTACATAGGGAGCAGTCATATTTAGAATTATTCATGATTTATAAGTATTTTAATGACAAGGTCAAGCTCAAAAAACGCAGCCTGGTGTATGAAAAGGAAATCGTCCTGCATGACAAAATAGAACAAATTTAAAGCTTAAAATGAAAACATTCCCTGCTAGACTACCCACAGATACTACACACAATGAAACATTTTTTAAATAGCTTTCTGTGTTGTCTGAACTGTAAATAATGTGGCTTGAGTGATTTAACCATGTTTGCCATATTACTAACAGCACAACTGCTTTATGAAAACAAAAAAACCCAGACCTGTCTGCAGACATACGCTCAACTAAAACAGCGACTGCAGCCGAGAGAAATGGAGGTAAACATGTAAACTAATACAATGAAACAGTGGGAAGGAGAGGCTTTATATTCAGAGCGACATAACCATTCTTATTATCATAGACGAAGTAAAAACCACAGTGGAAACTGATGTGCAAAAAGATTTTGACAAAGTCCCCCAGCAAACAGTGACAGCAGCAGAATCTCAAGGCAAAACAGAGCGTAGTTTTATCCTCAAATGCCTGAACTCATAAACCCGATAACGTTCCTTTCTGCTGAATATATACTATTCATCTAACTACACAGGACTAATGGTCCACACCTGACTGGAATAAATAAAGTGCTTGACGAGTACAGCCCACCGAGCATCTGTTGGATCATAAGGTTAGAAGCACACTAGATGATTATCAGGCATAATTACACCAGATTTGCCCTTCCAAACGACTGAAAGCACAAGGACTTACTGGAACTAACAAACAGTATATAATATCCGTTTTGTTGCGTGGAGTTTGATATATTCAGTCCCAGCCACCCCAATAACTCAGACTGACCAGACACTATCAGACTGCATTGATGTGTTCATAATGAACACTGAATGGGGACATCAGTACAATTTTATTTGAAGCCAGAAATGTTTGACTCTCTGCCCTTTTGTAATAGTTTAGAGTGTGGGCATATTTAGGACTCAAACGACATAAAAATGTTAAAACTTTCTGTGCTTCAGCTTTTTGAGTCTTCTTCTTGGCTGAGGCCTCAGAGACCAGTCAGTCATGTCAAACAACATCAGGCTAATTCAAACCAACTCATTTCCTCTCTGACTTAACGGCCTCAAACTCACAGCAGGAACACTTCCTCATCTGCCGAAGTTAATTAATAAATGAGAAAACAACGTAGTATTTGCTGATAGGATATATGGCATATTGGTTAGACGAAAGAATCAAGTGAAGATTATTTTCATTATCGAATAATTTGACAATTGTTTTTTATAGATTAATTGATTGGCCAATAAAATATATTAGAAAATTGTAATAAAAACAAATGTCCATCCCTCTTTCTCCAAGGTGATGTCTTTAAATGTCTTGTTGTCAGTTTAATATACTATGAAACAGAAAAGCAGGATGTTCTGCTATTTTTGCATGAAAAATGACAAACGATCGATAAACATTACGATTATTTGCGCGTCGATCGACTAACCGAATAGTCGACCGACTGTTGCATCCCTTGTGACCAGGCCAATAATACGCAATGGTGAAGAGTTTTTCCATTTTAAATCTCATTTTGTGTTATTCATTTTTTCTCTTACTTTCCCAGATATTTTGGAACAAGAGCTAAGCTTCTACATGCTTCAGACTCTCTAGACCTCTGAGGAAACCTTGAAATTAGTCAGACAGCAATTTGACAGGATAAAACATTTGTCATTTCAGCTTTCAACTGATAACGGTGTCTGTGTGTAGGGTAAACAAAATTGCTTTTCTTTGATAAACAATCATTGCAACCACTTGTGACACAAACATGGTTACTGAACTAAGCAATCAAGCAAACTCATTTTCTTTGATATCATTAGTGAACTGGGCAATCTCACAAACCCCATTTACTTTGATAAACATGTGACAACTCAGTAAAAGCTCATAAAACACATGCCTGATGCCATTAAAAAAAGGATGAAGAGCTGCCTGAAACAGACCCCTTTACCACTTTGAGTCCCTGAATGGACTCGCAATTTTATTTTTAACTTACGCCTTTACGCAGCCAATTTTGCTAACTTCACACAGCCAGGAAGCATCGAAGCGTTCACTTGTAATGCCACTTTTGTTTTTCTGTAGGAAACTTTATACTCCGCTTTATTAGTCCAAACGTTAATCGAATTAGATGATACTGGTCTAAAGTGATGTTTACAAAGAAAAAAAAGTACACTAATGTGGAATAGTCTACTTATTGCCAAAAGATTGATCAAAAGCCCCTCCCCCTCCCAAGTGTAATTTAATGCATTCAAAATAATTGAAGTATACACCATAACAATCTGATGAAACAGCAAAGGTCCCTAATCTGCTACAGCAAACTCATTTTCTCTGCTATCAGCATCACAAATTTGCTATTAGAGAAGCCCACTTACGCTGTATGTGAATTAGCTGCTTTGGCATCTTGAACTCCCCAGGGTACAGGGATTCGTAGTAGGTGATGTTGCTCTCTGCCTCGGGGACCGGGATGACCATGTTGTCCCGCTTCTCGCCATATACCTGCTGCGCAGAGATGGCCCGCTGGAGATGGTGTTCCTGCAGAGACAAAGATGGAAGTGAGACGCCAGGACCACCGAGGATGGATGTGTTCTTACAAGAGATTATACAAACTGTGGGGTTAAATAATGGACAAGCAAAATGACTGTCAATGCAACAAAGGACGGCATTTTCTTGAAACCATCAAGCTTATCTCACACTTTAAAGAAAACTGGTGGCACAGAGTCGAAAGACTTTTAAAAAACAACTTTAAAAAACTGTATGTAGAACCACTAGCAAGGGAATAAAAAGAGCTTAGAACCAATGCAATATGGTCGTCTACAGCTTAGATCAGTCAGACACACGTGCCAAGTAATTGACCATTTATAGAAAATTATTATAGAGTTGGATTTGTTGGGAAAAAAAGCCTCTTGGAAAAAGCAAAAAAGCAGTATGAAACGGCCAGGCTAATAGTCGGTAATAGCGTATATATGTCGGCCGATAAGCATCGGAAAAAATTGCAGTACAGGAATGCCAAAGTAGGTTTAAGGTCATTTAGAAAAAGTCCTCATTACAGTTTTTTCCCCCCAAACATTGGTTGTCACTAGTCAGCTAAATGCCACACAGCTGTTAATGAGCCAGTGATTTTATAAGCATGAATGAAACAGCAGATGGTTGACTAAACTCATGGTTCAATTTTAAAAATGTTTAATTAAAATTGACAAATTTCTACAAAGTCTAAAGAAACGTTTACAGTCCTCCCAGAAACAGTGGCAGTCATTATCTGGAGCTTGTACCCATTTCAACTGTAATGCAGTGAACGCAAAACACCAACCTGCATAACATTTAATTTTCTGTCACAATAAGGTTTTTAAGAGCAAAAGTTGAATCTTCACAAAGTGCAGCAACAACCTAAACAATCCAAGAAACTTTTTGAACTCCTCAAGTAGATCAATTGCAACAAAACAACACATTTCCCAACTGAATCATAATATTAAGCCTGATAAACTTGTCATTCTGGTACACCCCGACTCATGTATGTACAACTGCAGAGTGAGGGAGAAAACAGACGATTATCCAGTTACCCATTGGGCGACATTGGTCATCCAGACCGTGCGACAAGAAAATAGCCCCCTTCACACATCGTTCCCAGTAAATTGCTGGGATATCCTTTCAGGCACTGCTGATGATTTTAACTTTTCATGCATACAGTATATTCAGGCTCTTCATAAATGCCATGGCAATGCTGGGAAAGATGGGAAAAGGGACAATCCAGCAGGCGGTAATTAACACTTATGGATGCCAACTGCCATAAAAACACGCCAAGAAGCAGCTGGGGCAATGTCAGATGTACGTGTACGCAGTACGTGTAAGACGACACTTATTATTTTCAGGATTATGGCGGGCGAGGAGTTTGTCTGGTGCCAATGTTCTTGTATTGCATTTATTATTCAACCAGGTATTAGTTATTTAAATAAAATAAAAAAAGGTATGTTTTTTTTCGTGGTCTGCTTGAATCAGAAATACGCATCAGATACATTAAATACATCAGCAGAGTCTAGTGACTGGTTGGCTCGATCAACATGAAAGCATCAGACAGATGTAACCCTATACCGGCTTGTCCCTGCCATGGTACTGCTTTCATTCACAACACAGCCACATGATACTAGGTCTTGAGGTGGGAGATTGGCGGCATTTATTGTCCCGAATATCAATCCCTGCTCCCATTCACAAATGACCCCATGCAGGATATGTTACTGAACATTTCAGGGATAGACTGCATGTGTGAAAGAGATTTATGGAAAAACATCTTGCACAGGAACAAACAGGAATGCCAGGTGAAACAGGACCATATTTAAAACATTACATGCTAAATCTACATTAAATTTAATATATGCATTTATAAAGGTCTATTATTTGAATGAAGCTGTACTTCACATGGTCATAAAGACATTACCGACTGAGCCTGGAATGATATGTAGAAGCTACGACGAAGACAAATCGGAACCTGCCATCTAATATAGATCAACTCAAGAGCACAAATATAGAAGAAAACCTCACACGTTTTTTGTCAGTTTGCCTTATCTATCCACCATCAGTGTGACGAGAACCGCTGCCAAGCCTGTTGAGGGGTAATGTGCCGGAAGGAAGGCAGACAGGCTACATGGCTGACTAACTGGTTTGCTGGCGGACTTCTTGTCTGAAACAGTCCCAGTCAGTCGTAGTAGTAGAGCCTTTGGCCCAGAGCTGGGCGCTGAGCCACTGGCAGGCAGTCTGTCAACAAGGCAGCGTGCTGCCGGCCTTGTACAGCAGCTCTCTGGGGAGAAGGTGTGTATTTATTGTTTTCCCTGCGGCTGTCAAGAGACACAGGGGTAGTAAGAGGAGGGGGGAGCGAGGGAATATCTCTGCCTTTGGGAAGGTACACAGAGCGAGTCAAAGGGAAAGTAAGTGTGTGTGTGTGTCTGCTAAATGAATGAGTAAGACACACATTTTCCGACGAAAACCAACCGACTTTGCTTACTGCAAAAACAACCACTGTAAGTCAGTCACTCTTGTGTAACACATGTACAGAGATTGAGGAGGATATACTACATTAACATTGAGAAGCTTCATTAGGATTCAATATGCCGTTGACACTGAGAAACAGCTGTCTGCATTTGATTCTAAACTTCATAAGGTTTGCAATGTTACCATGGTTGACACCAGTTTCTCCAGTAAATTCAATTCTCCAACATTAAGTCACTGCTTCTTTTTCACAAGTAATGTGGCAGTTTATAGTGGCTATAGTGCAAGCTCTACGGTCTGCATCTCTTCTCATGTGCAAGCAGGTCTAACATACCTGCATGGTCAGCCATAGTGTGCAAGTGCCTAGCTTTTAAAATGACTTCTATAATGACTCCCAACAAAGGTTGAGGATTAATAGCAGAACAATTAGTTTATTAAAATCATACAAACCAACCCTGTTCACAAGCTAACTGCGCAACGATGCACGTTTCACTCCGAATCAAATCAACTAGTCTCTACAACTGAATTACCATGTAGAAACAGGGAGCCTGTGGGCACTATAAAACTATTACCAATCATTTTATACATTAGTTCATTCATCTAGCCAATTCTAAATGTAATGCAGAACCTACTTTAAACAACAGTAACACTGTATTCTTAAGTGAGCCTCAACAACATCCTCATAAACTGGACAATTTTTGAACAAACCGTTTGATGGACTGGTAGAGAAAGCAGTCTGATTATATCAATATGGAATTTTCTACTGTAACATTTATGTAAGCTTGTTTTTCCTTCCGCTTAGTGTCTAATGTCAGATGGATTTTGTTTTAAAGTAAGCTTCCTTTGGCCAGACTGCAAACAGTTACATCAGGTAAGTGTGCAGCTTCTCAGAAAGACAACAAGCAAAACTAAAGTTAAATCACTGCAGAACACACGTGTGTGTGTGTGTGTGTGTGTGTGTCTCTTCACTGAACAGGCAAACTTTTCAATGCTGAGGTCTTGCACAGACAGCAGTATTTCATTGAAATCAGTGCAGGATGATCTATTCAAAATGGCCTATATTCCTGTATTATTTCATACAATAGCATTCAGACTAAAAAAGCAGCATATCCAGCTCATAGCCAAGACTAACAAATGTGAATAAACAATCAAATTATTTTGTGCAATTTTAGTTGAAAACATGAATGTATCCTATGCTCATTACATAAAACAGCGTTGTTATAGACAGACACAATTCATAATATAAAAAATGCCAAACTTTAAAGTCTCCTTTTAGAAAAGGTTTTTAAATTTATGCCGATGTAGTCAACAGTGTATCACAATAACTCCGTCACAATATGAAAACATTGGATTATTACCAATTATGCAACTGGAAAAATGTATTGGTCACTTAATCAAAAGAAAGAGGATGTTACCTGGCTACGAGGCAGAAAAGTAAACTTTATAACGTGTGACCTTCAGTACAACATTATGTCTTTAAGACTTTCAGTCCTCTGAATCAAATCTATTTTATTGTGTCCCAAAGCAAAGTGATCATCAACAACACCATTTGGACTTTTGGGAAAAATAATATTCTACAGTCTGTTATACCCCAGGCAAGTGCTTGTATTTTACATTTATAGCACTTTATAGCACCATGTGCTCTGGCGATCTGTTCCAAGGATGTAGCTGGAGAAGCTGCTGTGGACAAGCCTTTCAGTTTTATTCTCAGCACTTCCCTCAGGCATCTCAATACAAAACTCAAAACTCTTATACATTCAACTGTAGCATTTACACTGCCCCCCTCTGTACATGTACGCTCACAGAAACCTTCATGTTCCTATCAGATTCTCACCAAATCATTCCCCAATAGACGAACGCCTAAACCTCCGCATCAACATCCTCGGGCCTCTCCCCAATGAGGGAAAAACTCATAAAAAAAAATAAAAAAAATCAAACTGCCTTAAGCAAAAACACGCTGGCTGCCAAACCTAATAAAGCAATGAGTTTGTTTACTTTTTCAGCCGCGGCTTTTTGCCGGCAAATAAATAGACTTAGATTGAGGTGAACAGTCAGAATACAGAGCATTAGCCACCCCCGCCCCCACCCACACACACACTTCCCTCTTGGTCTCGCTTTCTCACACAGTCCAGAAATAGCCTTCTAAAATGACCACATCCATCACTGTCAAGTCTGCTGAGGCAGCCAGAGCATCTTCCACCTTCCCCAGTCCCGCCTCTGACAGCTACTGTCCCAGACACTGTAAATGCCACTTAACATGATGGACAGGCGCAGAGGCTGGACGGGTAGGGCTGTCGAGGGACGCAAAGCTACAGTACAAAGCAGTTATGTGCACCGCGTGGGAGTGGATGGAGTTTAACACCCAGTGTAAGTGTGGTGGGAAATAAACAGCAGCCATCACTGTGCACTTTTGGCTGGTGCTGCAGTGTGCTAAATTACTGATCATGAATTAAAGAAACTTCTCGTTCCACAGCTTATTTTAGCGGATAAAAGATAGTGGTGTCTACAAGGGTAAAAAGTTTCTCCAAGTTGAATGTTGGCCCACTATTGCATCATAATGAAGTAAAACTAATTACTTTCACAAGCAGAGTGAGACAAAGTTTTCTATCCGTGGGCCAATGACTGGAAAATTCCTAAATTCCTACTTAGAAGTTGTGCCAGCTGAGTTTTGCCTAGCTGGCAAACTAAATATGGAGTTAGATTCAAGAACCTGCCTGGAGGCTGGTGTGAATTTCACTGTCCACATACACACCAATACAAAACTGTCAACAGTGAAAGAAAAAAGGGCAAACAGCTGACAGAGGCAACTTTCAGTTTCACAGCGTGAAGGCTGCAGAGACTTCGGACAGGTGACATGCCCCACATTCCCATTCAGCAGGGTTACACGCTGAGAGAGAGAGAGAGAGGCTGAGAGAGAGACAGAGAGAGAGAGAGACCTGTGTCTGGCAAAGAGACAAACACAACAGATGCCTGTGGGTTCCCACCAGGGCTGCAGACACTGACCTCACTTTCACCCAAACGTCAACACAAGACAAAGTGTCTGACCCCAAAACAAACAAGCCGCACGTGCTGAGGGAGTTTCAGCAATGACAGCTCTTCAGTCAAACCACGCTACATACATATACATCGCATGTAAATTACAAAACCACATGAGAATGAGCAACGATCCTTGAAAAGGAAAGTCTAGTAGCATCAGAGAAAGCAAGAGTAGTGCTCACTAAACGGTACAAACAAGCAAAGCTAAACGTAACATACAGGAAGGTTTCCATTATCCATTGCGTTTTCAGCCTGAGAAAATATGTTGAATTCTGTCACATTTAAAAACAAACTACGATGTCAGGTGATATTGAAAAGACGTACCCTCTACGGCGCAAAGCTTGTCAAAAGTTTGACAACGGCATTATTTCCGCTCTTGGTCCGATTACTTTTTAAAGAGAGAAATCCCTAATTCATGTCACGGTCCCAGACGAATCAAAAAAAGGTCTGGATGCAGGCAACACCGCCTATGCATGCAGGTCTAATGATAACGAGTCTGAGATAACGTTACAGTCTAAAGTCAGAGACTGCTGATGCGGTGGCATGCAATCATTTATATAACTTGGCTATCAATTGTTTACAATCTCTATAAAAACAGACAGTATTCGACCGGGTTTTCTCCCAATTTCCTATTTTTTTGTAATGGAAAGTCAGGAGGTACGGAGACACCACAGTCACCCTGCAGACTACAACATTTAGTGGGTAGTCAATGTAGTTGAGGCCGATCTTATCCTCCACACTAGGGCTGCAACCATTGATTAGGTTCATTTCCAGAAATGCCAAGCACTATGCCCTGTGTAGATCAATGAGTTAAGAAAATCAGGGATGCAAAACTAAAAAACACATGCACTTTCAGTAGAATAAAGCAACAACACCATACCTTAAATGCTAAAGGGGTGAGTCATGTAGAAAGGGCATGAGCGATCAACAGTGATTCAAACCATGTTTCCATCCAACACCTGCCGGAGAAATTCAAAACAGACATCTCCAAACACTGAGCGGTTGGGCATGCAGCAGCCCCTGGCCTACCTCTTATGATAATACAGCCGTTACATAACTGAGCACTCCAGCTGAGCAGAACACAGACTTTGAAGTGACAGCACCCCCCCCCTCCTCCGCCTGGCCTGATCTCCTCCCGAGCACCACGTGCCGCTGGTCTGCCAGCCTGCTGTGCCATCTGACACACTGAACCCCTGACACAGAGCCACCACAAGAGCCGGGAGGCAGACTGGCTGCAACATACTGAATAATAACCGTATCCACCGGGGACGTGTGGAGTGATATTCCCCATTTACTCGCCCTTTCATTTAAACATTAGTCAAGACTGCCGGGGTCAGCTACAAAAACACTTCGGAGAAAAGCCTATTTTATTTCTCAGAAGACCAAGAGTTAGCGGCATTTGTCTTACAAATGACGTGCAAAAAAAATTGTGGAAGAGCACATTTCCCACGAGTTGCGTTAGGTTTATAAAACAACCTCCTAAATCCTGAAGATAACCTTTAACCTCTGGTGGTTACGCTTTCAAATAGAACACCGGAAGTTTGATAGTTCAATACCAGGCTGCCACCATTGTGTCCCAGAGCAAGGCACTTAACCCTGGGTTGCTCCAGAGGGACTGTCCCTGTAGTTAGTTCACTGTAAGTCGCTCTGGATACAAGCGTCTGCTAAATGACCTGTAACCACAACACCCAGAACAACCACAACACCCAGCATAACTAAAACAGGAAACAGACCTTGTTTATTAACCTGCCTCAGTAGCTAGTGCATCCCTGAAACTCGCCTTAAATATCAGTTACTCCTGTCAACTTAACGTCATAATACAGTAAAGAATAGTCACGTTTCAGCCAAAGATGGTAGAGAGCTTCTCAATTTGTATTTTTTGAAAATGTACAAGAGCTGGAGAATTTGGTTTGTGGATGCGATTCAAATGTTAACTGGAAAGTCGAATGTCAACACTGGGAAACCAGAGACATGGCTATTACAGCGACACTTTTCCAAGAGTAACACACTCTGCAAAGTCAACATGAGCCAATATGTTAAGAGAAATCTCTCCAGGTTAGTAGTTAAGACAGAGATTAAATAATATCTCTCTGACCACCACACAAGAAGGCTGGTTAACCCAGTGCATTTACTGTTCAAACAATGGCTGTAATAAATGAATGACAACAGCAGCATTGTATAAATACAGCGAATGATTAAAAAAACAAAACACACACAACCTCCATTAAAAAAAAAAAAAAAAAAAAAAAAAATGAAGGGCTGTATAATAGCTCTGACAAGCTGCACTAAAACAATAGATGTCTAAACAATGTCAACACACAATGTGTGCAGACACAAACACACGCACTGCATGCTGCTCAAGATGACCAAGACTGAGTTTTCCCTCAATGCATGGCAGCAGTGTTGACATTTGTCTGGTAGTAGCGCAGATGCCACATATAATCTGAAATCACTAGCTCCCCCTTGCCCTGGTCCTTTGCAATTACGCCAACACAAGGCCGCGTCCCGACAGACAGAGACAAAATGTCGGAATTGCTGAAGTCACATGACTCCTTTGTACTCAGAAAATCACCTCACGCACAAATAAAACGGCGAAACCGGGTTATTTCATCCAATAACGACACAACTCATCCCGGCGTAACCCAAACGGTCACCCTCGTCCCGCATATGTTCCAGTTACAAGAGAATTCCGTCGTGTTTCTCCTGAAAAATTCGGCGGCCATTTTGTGAAAGCTTGCGCAGAAAAAAAAGGAGGGACGCCTTCGACCATATTCAAATAAAAATAAACCAAAAGCACATATTTTCACATTTTCAGACGGTTTGAAAATCATACCGATTCCTCTTCTTTCTCCATCCCCGTAGGCATCTGCGGCACGGCCCGGTTAATGGATGCATATTCGTGTAAGTCGGGTAAATCCTCACAACGGAAGACGGGTAGTGGCTTGGTAGCGTCCAGCGCCCGTGCCCGAAACGACAATTTACTCATTTTTCACAACTCGAGATGCAATATAAATCTATCGGATCTCCTAATATTCAAAACGGTACCGAGTGGAGCTTTCATGGATGTTTCTGTGCGGTTATCTCTATTCTAACGTTCGAATGGTGGTAGCTTGTATTTAGGGCGTCGCCAACGGAGCCGGGGGAAGGCCCGGATCTTGGTCGCTCTCTCTCGGACTGTTTTTTTCCGACGCTCCGCTCCCTATCGTTGGTTCAGTGCGCCATGGACAACATGGCGGACATTTAAAACTCTTTTGCTCTGTTTCGCTCGGAGCGGTCCAACCCCCAGTTCGCGGACCGACCATTCCCACACGATCCCGAGCGCTTGCGCGTTGCGGGGGTGGGGGGAAGGGGGCATTTTCTCGCAAACTAACTCCTCTGCACACATACACATAATTGACTGCAATTAATATTAGGCATGGGCGAAATATATATTGCGAAAATAAATAAACGAAATAATTGATTATATATTGATGAAACACAAAGAAAGACTAAATAAATACATAAGAAAAGGGAAAAATAAAACAAATAAGTATATTCAATAATATAATTATATTCAATTAGCGTAAAAAAAAAAATTAAAAAAATGTATATATATTATATAAGCCAAAAATAGATACATCAATGTATAAATAAAGAAATTTGAGTCACATGGGTATAATAAAAAAGAAAGTTAGAATTAAGTACACATTTTTTGATCAAATGCATAATTTAGGCTTAAATTTGGTGTTGTCAAAAAAAGGCACTCTATTAATTAAATGTATTATTATTATTATTGACTGTGCAGTCGATATTTGAATATTAAATATCCATATCATCATATACATATATTTTCAAGTTATGAGAAATCAAAGCTCATTTGTATCAAGTTTATTCAGTTGCACAACTTTTCTTTCTCATGATTTAGTCATAGATATGATGAAAAGGATATGTAAATGAAAACAGACTATCATTAGGAAATACAGTATCCTAAAATTTTAGCAGTAAAACATTTTTTTTTTTAAATATTTTTATAAAAAAAAAGCTTCACATTTTTCCAGTTTTAAAGTTAATACTACTTTATTTTTAAGCTTTGTTTTATGGTAGTTGGTTTTATTCTTTGGCACAAAACTGGAAAAACTAAATCATTAGCACGGGTAAGAGTTACAAATTCCACATTATCCACTTTAGGCCAACGCCTAAAATACCGCAGAAGTAACTGAACCACCCAGATCCACTGAACCTCATCTATCACTGGTGATCCTATAACAGCCCACTTTAGAAAATGTTTATTCCAGGTGAAACGCTTCATGTTCACCACCTGAACAATATCGCCCTCTTCTGGTCTGACAGGCAAAGGATCAGACTTCTAGGGCACCAACATGTCTGTTTTATTGCAGTACACAAATCCACTGCACAAACCACTTGCTGAATATTTGTATCCAAAACACTGTGCAGCTCCATCAATGTGTATATTACGCAGTTTGGGTTGAACCAGCAGACCCCATGGATTTGGGAATTGAGAACTGATGCGACACAACAAGAGCCAAAGACATCTAGAGTGTTAATTAATGTTTATCAAGGTCAGAATAATATTTAGCAAATCATTAAAAACCCCTTACCTGTTGAACATGACACTGGGTTTAACCAGGGTCCACCCAGGGGAACGGAGGTTCACTTTTCAGCATTAAATCCATTGTGGGCATCATGATGACCTGAGGGCCAATTGGAAAGAGCAACAAGGACATTTAGCCAAAACTCTGCACTTGGGACATACAAAGCTTCAAAAAGTAAGACAAAGTGACAACTAAGTTACATGAAAAGATAAAACCGAGCGGCATGCACATCAGATAAAAAACAAGAGAAACTCTTCGATTTTTCACTTGGTAATTAAAAAGAGGTTTAGGAGAGGGTTGTATGGGTGGAGTCGAAACATTGTCCACCACCTGATTATAATTGTCAGCAGTGCTGCCTGGTTTAACCCTCCAACGACCACACCTGGCTGTGTTTCTGGGCAACACTAAATTGATTCTTTTGCATTGTGAATTCTTATTACTCAAGATTTATTTTGTTTGCAGCCACCAGCAAGTGACTCCACTGTCACTTAAACGTTCACCGGCCCTCTTTGATCACGCAAGTATCACTGTTTCAGCCGGCAATGTTGCAAAACATGAGGGGAAGGCAAACACAATCGAGTAGTGCAGGGATGACCTATTTTCGTAGGCGACCAGGAAGTTGGAGTCGCACTGGTTCCCTCGGAAAAAAAAGTCAAAAAAAGTCAAAAAAAAGGATTTTTCCATTTGATTTTGGATTATTGCAGAAAATCAGCTCCATGGCAAACAAGTTTCTGATACTAACACATTTTGTTTAGAAAGATAATCTTCACAAAAGGAACACCACTTTTACCATTTTTTTTTAGGTGTAATTCAATAGCTAACGTTAGGCTACAAACAAACTACACCACAGTCACGTGACATCAACGTCCCCATCACCATCACGTCTTCGGTGTGATGACGTTTAGTCGTCTCATTCAGCTACTTGTTAGCGACAGCCTTTTTTAAAGACACGTAAAAGCTTCAAAATTCCAGAGTTGGGTATTTAATGACTTATTTTATGTCAGAACAGAAAAAACTTGTGTTGAATGCCTCATATAAGGTTGGTGGTTAACTAAAAACCCATTGCCTTTGGAGATGAAGGAACTAGAAGTGCTAAAATGTCAACACATTTTCCAAAATGGTGAACATGGAAACCATCATAAGTGCTACACTTTAGCAAGTTGGCGTTGACATTGTGAGCACACCAGCAGGCGGACGTTAACATTTGTCTAAAGTATTAGTGTGGCTGTACTCTTATGTCTTGTTGTGTTTTCACTGGATTATAAATGACGTAATGTAGAAGGGGACCCTGAATGCCACTAGAGGTCTTGCTTACAACTAAACCTGAGACTCTGGCAACATTTCCTAACAATTCAACTGTCCTGGAACCCGCCCTGTCGTATAGTGAGCGTTCATTCAACTAAATCCATGAGCATTTATCATCAGGAAGGATTTCTGTTATGCAAAGAAGCATCATGAGCGCTGAGGCAATTTGAATATATACTATCCGTTTTAATTTAGGACAAAAATATTGACATTTAGTGACGCCTTTATGCATATTTATTGATTCCTCACACACGTTTCATCATCCTAGTCCTGTTTATCATACATTATTGTATAGCAGTATTGTGATGTATACTTTCTTTAAACATTTTACCAGTGGAGATTATTATGGCCGTTTGAAATTTGGTCGATGGCACATAAGTGCATGGTTGTTAAAAACGTTTAGAATCAACATCTTTTCTAAATTCTGTGTAATTAGAAGCAATATATCATTTAGTGGCTATAATATTGATGCGTGCTTTTTGAAAAATGATCCTCCCATTTTAGGAGGTTTTTAGTTACACTGATATTAAGCTGTATTGTAGTACATTTCATTTGCAGATAATTACCAGCCTAACTTAATTATAAAAAGGCAAGCATTGGAGTCTGAAGTAAGAGCCCCTGTGTGCTATGATTACACAAAAATGACAAGGTGAAATAATTTAGTCTTCCAAATTGATATTTATGACCTTGACATCTAAGCTTTTTAAAGCTTAGTAAAACACGTAAACATACTAATAGTCCATCGCAACCTAGCAGGGCTTTCATAGCTCACAAATATATATTTGTAAAAGTCATACTTTGTGCAAGCCTACAAATGTCCCATGTGGGTGTGGTTGTCCCCAAATACCCAGAGAGTTTACACAATCACAGGAAACCCTTCTGTAGTTTTTTGATTTACAGCTTGCTCAGTTGACTTGATGGAGTGAACGCTACCCAATTTGGGCTTTTTTTTTTTTTTTTTTTTTTTTTTTTTTAAAAAGAACTAAAACCCTTTCTTGTTCCCATGAAGTAGCCCCATGCCAGGCTTCCAAACTTAGTCTTAAAAAAAGGGATGTTTTTAAAGTCCCCCCCCCTTTTTTTTGAGTCCATGTAGGGAGAGGTGTGTTTTGAGGAGGGGATCTACTGAGGGTTACAGTAGATAATGCAGGGGATATGAGGGATTCAGACCCAAGCAGGCCAGGGCCAAGCAGTTCCCTGGCAGACCACAGGAACTGCCTGGCACTGTTTAGCCTACACCCTAAGCTTCTGATCCAACAATGTTACATTTCCAACCAAGATGATGAAAAACCCTCATGTGAAATCATGTCAAAATGATCCTCAAAGCCCTCCTCGACTCTTCACCTCCTGCTGATGCGTTATCTCCCTGTTAGCCAGATCAGATGTCTAGTTCTGCCATTAATGTAACAACTACTGAACTAGATTTATGTTTTATACATTAAAAAAAACATTTATTTTGCCTTAATCGATCGATATCACAACCTCCTTCTTTCGAGGGCTGGCAAAGTGATGAGGAACTTAAGGTTTTAGTGCTGAATTGCGTCCAGCTGACCAGCCAGGAATTTGATTGCGTGTATGAAATCATCTGATGCCAGAAAACACTATTCACGATGGGCCTTTCTGGCGACCATCGATTCAAGTTACAAAAAAAAAAAAAACATTAGCTACAAGAATATACTCACCAAGTCGGTCATTCAGCACACGTTGGGGGATTTTAAAAACAGATGCTGAACATTTCTGCAAGTTAAAAAAACGCAACACGACGCAGCTAGCAAGAGAGAGACCGAACATTAGCCACAGCTAGTTCTTCTATTTGTTTTTTATAATGATAAAAAAAAAAACCCACAACCGGTGAGATAGTATCGTGGCAGGAAGAGCCACTGTCTGCTTTATATCCACCTCGTCAAACAGCGTTTATCGGTCGATGAAAAGTCTGTGTTTTCCTGTCGATGCAAAGCAGGCTGAAACTAGAGAGGTGGACACCAAAGTGCTACTGTTGGGGGTTAACAACTTTGCTGTAAAACACGGCCTCTGATTGGACAGCCGAAGCCACCAATCACCTGTGGAGATGCCTGGGCTCGTGGCGTCACGTTCCACAGGGGATGGAACGCAACGTGATTGGCTGACAATGTTGATTTTTATTTTTACCCGTTTAAGTCATCATTTAATTATTTCATCTATTTATTTATTTGTTTGTTTTAGCCCCGGCTTCAATTTAGACTTGAACACCAGTTTCTTGCACTTGTTTACAAGTACAGATCCACTAATTGTACATATCCACCCATTCAATATTTATTTATTTGCATTAATTATATTGTTTACTATTTACAGAAACACTTTAATTGTATATAGACAGTCTATATAGACACCTATTTTTTTTTCCACATACTTTCCTTATCTTTGCTTTCCTTGTGCCCAGCTGTTGTGTCTATTTCTGTACATTGAGCAATGCAAATTCCTTGTATGTGCACACATACTTGCCCAATAAAGCCTATTCTGAATTATGTCTGTTTAACAATGAACATGGGCATGCACACTCATTATATATATCTATATATATATATATAGATATATATTTATATTTTACTTTTTTTATTTATATTATTGCAGTACTTATTTTTCTCTTATTACTGTATGTGTATTGTGATGTTATGCACCAAAATACCAAGGCAAATTCCTTGTATGTGAAAACCTACTTGGCAATAAACCAGTTTCTGATTCTGGTGTAAGACACATCTACGGACCACCTCAAAATATACATGACAATTTTTTTTTTTTTAACAAAGCATGTTGAGCATAATTCAAAGCGCATTGCAGTTTAGCTCAGGCTTAACAGATGACCAAGTAGTCCAACTTTTTTGAAGCACATTTTTCATTAGTCACCTCACTGAGCAGAAATAAAACCACCACGCTTAACAGCTCAATATCATTGTTAGTCTAATTGTATTATGAAGAGTCGATAGGAGTAAAATATAACCAACATAACTTTAGTCTACTTGATGTTTTCTCCAAGAAATAAAGAGCAGATCATTTGTTCACATCCCTACTAAGAATGTTCTCTACCAGGTTAATGCACAATTAATAAAAACATGCCTCCTGGTAAGAAGTGTAAATTTTGAGGCAAGCTATGAAGACAAAGAAATCCACAAAATACTAATTGCGCAATAACATTTTAACAATATAGGGGTACATTGTTTTTGATGTTTATTCAATAAATAATTTCAGAAATACAGAATTGCAAATGTGATGAAAAAAAAAGGCACTTAAAAAAAATGGTGTCAGGTGTAACCTTTTTTTCTTTACAAAAATTCTAGAGATCTAGAAATCATTCCCTTACCACTGATCTTTAAAACTAAATGACATTATTGTCATTCCCATTTCTTTTCAATAAAAATGTTTGATCGAGGCACCACAAAAAAGTCGAGTTGAATTACTGACGCATAGAAAAAAAAGTGGGACCCTTCCCCAATTCATATCCTACAAATTAAACAAGGCATTTCAATAAAAGCAAATTTAGTTAGCAAATAAGGCAGGTTTGCGTGTATTTGGCATTGCTGTGAAGAATTAAAAAGGACCTGAGTTGGCTTTAAATTAGGCAAGTAAAAACTGGAGCCAAACAGTAACACTACTGTACACCGATGTCCTTTAGCCCGAGAAAATATATTTTCTAGACAAAAGATACATTTCAATTGATTGTTCCGATGGAGTAAGTCACTCAGAAAAGACAAACCAACGCCTTCAATCCTCTTCTGTGAATACATATATGGCTTAACACAGAAACCAACACATACTGTACATATTTCATTGCTACCACACTCGGCCAACTGGCGCTACATTTGAAGAGTTTCAATCCAAAAAGACATTTAAAAAAGGAGTGACAGACGCCTACTCCTTTAAAATGATTAGACACAAGAAGATCTTTGCTCACCTGCGTTTAAAAAAAAAAACATTGACTGATAGATGCACATACTTATTTGGAGAGGAACCCTTCATTTGTTGCCCATTATCAACGTCCATTTCAACCCTCGACAAAACACTGATGGCTTGATGGCTCTATAAAAAAAAGGCACAGCTAGACTTTCCGTTACCTTGCCAGTTCCCGCGGTGGAAAAACTACAAATCAGTTCAACACAATCTCTCAAATTCCGCCGAGGCAAAAACCACAACAAAAAATAAACCCCCACATTTATACAGACTGTACACATTTCAGATGATGCATAGAAAATAAAAACAAGTTAGTAAAACAAATTGAAATAGTGGCAAAATGCATTGCCATCATTTGGTGACGACAACAAACAAAAACAAACAAAACAAACAAACAAAGAGTGAGAGCATTATAAAACCCGCCCCTCCCTTCACCCCAGCCCATAATCTTCTCCATACAGTGTTGTCACAAGGAAGGCAAAGCTCCATCATTTGCCTTCGTACTTTGGATTGACGACAGTTGTTACGGCACTTTTGTAGATCGGATTCTCACCCTGAGAAACAGAGAAGAACAACAAGAGTGAGTATAACAGCTGTGGACTTAAACTGAGTAACAGAGAAGCACATCAGATAAAAGTGACCCTGTGCCGGTCAAATTAACACGCATGCACCAACAGTAACCGACTATTGTCACAGCCACACACGGTGTTGCCAATTTGGCGACTTTCTCGCGACCATATTTTTCTAAAAACGCGACTAGCGACAAATTTAGCGACTTATTGAAACCATGAGGGAAAAAGTGAGAAATATGTTCAACTATATTTTTCATTAATTCCCATGCATACTCCTCAGAGTAATTGCAGTCTCTCCGCCGAGAGTTAATATAATACACAATTTGACATTCTTGTAAAGTTACCGATTCATAAATAGTTTTGTATAAATACATACACATAGATAATTAATAGATGAATCTCTACAATAGGCTTACATACACAGTGTAGAATTATATTTTCTCAGATTAGGTATGAAAATACAATTTAATTTTCCATAGAAAAAGTTTGTGTAGACTGTCAATCATAGATCTGAGAAAGAATCGGCAAAAATCAGATTCCAAGAAAATTGCAAATTGGTGCATCTCTGCTTAGTATTAATGTTAATGAATCACAGCACTTGTCAAACTTGTCAATTTTGTGTTACACACATTTCAAAGTTTTACAGTATCATAGCACACAGCCAGCAACGAGCATGTGGCACTTTGTTCGTCTTTCTCACCATCTGGTCCTTCATGTTATATGAACCGTCTATTCTCATCCTAAACTACAACAATCTGCACATAGTATCCAAATGATCGGCCTTCTGCCACTGCACCTACCCCCTGCGGCTGATACTGAACGGGTATTTGCTGCTGCACAAAACATTTGGTGAAGCCGGGCAGACTGTGCAAGAATTTTAGGGCTGCAACTAACAAATATTTTCATTATCGATTATTAATTTGGTCTATAAAATGTCAGAAAGTAGTGAAAGTGCAAGGTGATGTTTTTAAATGTTTTTGCTTTGTTCAGTCCAAAACCCAAACATATTCAGATTAACATTATATATTGGACTGATCCGCTAACCTGTTAATATATATTTGGATGAGGCATACTCGTAACCCGACTTTTCATCTTTGCACTTTTAGTATTTTTGCACCCTTTTTGTTTCAACTGCTGCACAGCAATTTCCCTCGGGATAAATAAAGATTTATCTTTTCTTATGAATTGTTGGAATTCTGGCCCGTCTGGTCGGAGGTCTTATCGTTTGGGCAGTTCCATGGTACGATGATTGTGATCTTAATATCACTTAGAAACTATAGTGAGCTTGTTTTGGCTAGAATAAAATCTTGTTGCAACATTGAGGTTAAACATATTGTTTACTCTGGTTCAATTTGAAAAAAATTTAAATTTTCCTCTAAATATAGAAATAGTAATGGTTTCATTATATGTATATTCATCACATATTTTTGCTGTCCTGTGAAAAGCATGCATCGCCAAAATGGTATCTTTTTATGAAAATCAGCTCTGTGCATTTTTAGACTATAGAATTGGGCTTTAAATGGTTTATTTAGCTTAAAAAATAGGAACAATTCCTCACCGATAAAGGAACATTTAATTAATGAATTATGCTTTCTCTTAAAAATGTAGACATGGCTTCACTGGTCAGCGGCGTAAACTGCGTAGACATAGGAAGTAGGATCTTAATTAGATAAAATGGTTGAAATAAAAAAAAAAAAAACAATAACTTCTAAATTAAAAATCTTTAGTTTACTTTAATCAATTTTTCTTTTTTTTTTTTTCTGGAAATGTGGGCACTAACATCCAGGAAAAATCCCAACATCCCACCAACTTCAGTCACAAACAATTGCCACTTGTGGTAAAGCATGCTAAGTTCACAACATACTCTCAAGGTGTACAACAGCACTCTGCACAGAGGAAGTACATGCAAGCACACAACAGGCGATACGAACTTTGACCTAAAGAGAAGCGCCTTTATTCCCAAAGCTGGGATTCTGGAACTGGTTAATGGGACTCTTGTAAATGGGGTTCCCTTGCTAACATGGAGAAGGAAAAGATGAAAAACAGAAGAAACAGAAATGAAGAGAAGAGAAGCAGGAATAAAAGCAGTGGAAAAGAAAGACACAAAAAGTCTAAAGGAAAATGTTCAGCACAGAGCAGTAAAGGTCAGACGGTAGTGAGTAATTATTGTTGTGATATTATGCTGTACAGATTTTCCTTTTTCCACCTCTAACACGCTGATAATGATTTGTTCTCCTGTAAATCAGATTCCTTTTCTGTTGTAGGAGTAAGTTATTTCGTGTAATAAGCGATTTGAACATTTCAGAAGGATGTCTTTTTCTTTTTTATTCTCCCTATTACATCAGTTTTGTTAGCTAAAAACGCAAAAAACATAATCTTTGTGGGAAAATCGATCCGAGTATAGTTAATAAATAATAATAATAATAATAATAATAATAATAATAATAATAATATGAACTCCTGTAATGGCAAGAATCAGTGCCACGAAAAATTGCGACTCAAGATTATTCTTTTGTTGTAATAGTAAGTTATTTCTTATTTCCTGTAATATCGGAGTTGTAACATTTCAGAAAAATTTATATTTTTATTTTACGTACATGTTACATCAGTTTTTTTTAAAAACCCAACAGCATCTCTTGGGGGAAAGTATACTTGAACCAAATGAGACTGGTTTACCATAAAAAGTAAAATAAATTTTTTTTAAAACTGTAAAAAACTAAAAACAAACATCCCTGGCAGCACAAGCTATCTCGCTTCAACTTTTACAAACAAAGAAAAAAAACAGGTAAATCTTTGTTTATAAAAAATAAAAATAATTACTATCCTCTGCTTAAGAAATAAAGTAACATATTATCTTTACAGTTCATTTCCCACAAACTCTGCCTGTGATTGATGCCTGTTCCCTGCCATGAGGTCATGAACACTGCTGCTGTGAGTGACTACACAGTAGTGGAGCTTTCCATCAATGGTCAGCCGACTGTCCTCCTCTTTCTTCACTTCATTGCCTTTTAAGGTCATGCAGTTGTACCATGTGGACAGTGAGAGGCAGCACTGTCAGTAGAGGGGGAGGCCGCTCCCTCGACTGATACAGACTAAACAAAACTGCATAGAGCTGAGGTTGATCAAGGACAAAGTGAAGAATACGGAGCTGGAGTTTCACTCTTCATCCACCTTACTCTGGTTTAAATCTCGTTTCTGTTTCCACACATTTTGAACATTTTCCTGCCGATTACTTCATGCGTTTGACTACAGAACTGACACTTTCTTTGGTGCTCAATTTCCTTCATGTTTGATACTTTTCCATACAGTTTAAGAGCTGCAAAGTTTGAAAATGATTCTAACTAAACCCGTATAATAATTTAAGATAACCAGATTATTCTTTCCCCTAAGAAAAGATTCTAATCATATTGCATCAATTATGTATCAGCTGAAATAACGCTCACTGTAATAGATATTTGAAATAAGGAAAAAGAGTAAAAGGTGAAGTTCCCTCCATTTATTGCTCCAGGTGCTCTGGTGTGACGCACTCACCGTGTCCCACTTGGCGTTCATCTTCTCCTTCTCAAACTTGGCGAACTCTCGGCGGTCGTGGATGATCATGAGCAGCTTCCAGATGAGCAGCAGGGCGAGGCCGATCAGCACAATGCCCGCTACCACACCTGCCACGATGGGGATGATGTCAGGTCCTGCAGGGCACTCTGAAACAGAGAAAATGCACAGAAACCAAATGATATCCAAAACTGTAGTTCATAAAAATGTGCCTAAATTATAAAGAAAGCTCACAATTCCAAAATACATAATAATGTGTAAACAACAAACTGTATAATTTGTCGGGTCAAGGACACATTTATTTAATAAAGACAAATTAGGAGACCAACTCTATGAAATAGAATATACACGTGGAAGTTACAATGCTCGATTGGCTTCACCTGACAAACCTGCATTTGTAATGAATGTGTCAAAGCTGGACTGTAACTTAGGTATTAATTGTACAAGTCAGGTTTTTCTGATGATTTTGTTCCCTTTTCTTTCTCCCCTGTTTGAACACCGGCACTTCTCCGGAATGGGCCATAATTAGCAAAAAGAAAGAAGACCCAGCAGTATGGATGGCTTAATATTAAGTGTGTATCTTTAAACGCATCACAGGTTAAACCAAAATCGCAAGTAAATTAAAAAGAAGGAGAGTTTTTCTTTAAAAACCCACACAATTCTGTTTACATTCAGTGTTACCAAAGCGGACTGTGTGTGTAAGGATGTCACCGGATGAGATACTTCGGTACAAAGTCGAATGTCGATATGTTCCACTGCTGCCTTCTTGACATGTGAACCACTGGCAGGAGTGCGTATCACAATCGCAGAGGGGACTCACTAATAAAAACACGGCTCCATAGTGCTACTATAACCTCCACATGGTACCTTTCACTTACTTTCAGAGACGACTACCGTTACACGGAAGATGGCTTGTAAAATAACAACTAAAAACATCATATTCAACACACAGAGAATTAGAATATGTTTTCATATTCATTTATGCAAAATGTAGCTGTTAAAATCATACCCAGCGCCTCCACCACGTAGACCTCCTTGGTGTCGTTCCTGATAGCGTAGGTGTAGTAGAACCAGCAGTCGTTGGCGTCTCGCTCTTTGCAGTGAGTCAGCGGGAAGCTCTGGTCTGTGGGTTGGGGCAGCTTTTCGCGACTCTTCACCTTGATCAGCTGGAAGTAGCTGCAGTTCTGCTCACACGTATCCTTCTTCTCGCCGGCCTCGAATGCTCGGCACTGCACGCAGTCTCTGTGAAGACATAGACGGAGGGTTGATTCACTCGCGGTTGTATTTTACTCATTTAAGAGAACTACATGTCTCTGGATGAAGACGAAAACTGAGGAACTCAGACGCAGAGATTTAGCAAAGATTTAGCAAAGATTTTAGAAATTCTCAGGTGATGATACGGTTAAATAATTTGGATGTTTCATAATGTATTCAATTATATTTTGTGTAAATGTTAGTTCCCAACATTAAAAGGCATAACTGCTGTTTCAAAAAATTCACACACCAACGAATAAATATGTGGTGGGGAAATACTGAATCCTTATTTTACTCATTATTTGTTGGCCTTAAAAGTTATTACATTTAAATATATTGAGTCTAAAACCTAGTGGAATCTGCCTATAATATCTAGATTGTTAATTGCAGAACATAAACTGCCCTCAGGCTGCTAAAAAAAGAAAGAAAATCCCACAATATAATACAAGTACAAGACTTTGGTGTCCTCAGTAGTGGCGATGGCTCTGCGGTCTGAAAAGTCATCCATCTGTAAAAGATCTTTACATAATCGGACAGTAAAGTAGGATTTAATTTACAACTCAGTCTCAGTCTGGGATACAACCTCTAAACTTACATGTCATTTCATTATATCTGTGAACAGCGGGAACCCTACATTTTAAGATGTCAGAACTTCTAGCCAAGCATGCCAGCTTCAGACTCACTTGTGCTCAGCGCAGACGCCGGGGCAGGTGGGACAGATCTCGCAGGTCGGACCCTGGAATTTGGGGTTGGTGCATTTGCAGATTCCACAGTCACAAACACCGCGGCCGTTACAGATCTGCCCGTTCTTGGCGAGGCAGGTGGCGGTCTCCAGGGAGCAGTCGCAGGCGCTGCCTGTGTAGTTTGCGTCACAGATGCACTTCCTGCACTCACAGCGCCCATGTCCTGATAAAGCAGAGGAAAGGGTCACCACAGAGTTTACAATAAAAACAGGTGTCAGTCTAAACGATTCTATTTCTACAATCCTTACCTCCGCAGAGCTTATTGTTGGAGCGGTCACAGTTGAAGTTGTCGCACTCGCAGTACATGCCAGTGTAGATCTCTGCAGGATTCTCCCGCTTCTTGCATTCGCAGGTGCCGCAGACACAGTCACCGTTGTTGCTGCAGATATCCGTACCATTGTCTTTTCGGCAGTTGGCGTCCAGATCCTCTGTCCGCACTTCGTCTTTGCTGCACTCACAAAGACGCCCAATACGTCCATCATTACACCTGGGAAGAAAAAGGAGGTTAACCAAAGTCGAACATTGTGAGCAGAGTATAATTCAGTTATACAAAAAAAAAAAAATAAGCATGATAAATGTTTGGGAAACAAGTACTTCCATGTGATTATTTGGACTGAGAGCGTAAACACATTTCCCCCGCCTCATTTATTGACCCATGTACCATAGAAGCCCAAAATCCAACAGCTTTGCATTAATATACCAGCACCTGGTATTTTCTAATAAGTAGTTCCCTTTCTGGTTGAAGATGTACAGTTGTGGTTAGAAAGGCTCCATGGTACAGCAGCACTGATCTAGTGAGTATTTGTGGCTGAATACTTACTTGCAGGCTCCACACTCAAAGGTCCCGTTGCCGTCGTGGCACTTCTTACTCTTGGGCTCTCCTTTAGCGGCGCATTGACAGTTGCAGATGAAGTTCAGAACTATCTCCACCTCCTCGGTGAAGCCCAGCGGTTTGATTTTAATGATCTCAGATTTGCCATGTGAAGGACACTTCTGGGATTCAACGGAAATCTTGAAAGACACCTGGAAGCCAGAGGACAGTTTATAGGGTCATTAAAACTATTAAAAAGGAGGATGGCTTGAAGCCAACTATACTAACTATGACTCAGATTATTTGATGCGTTTCTCAGTTGTTGTTTGTTTTGAGGAGACTTTTTCTAAATGGATGCGTTTTTCCCCCACTTTGTCTCTCAATTTAGAACACATAGTTGTTGACCAGCTTCACACCCTAGACACGGGACATCCAGGCTATAAAGTAACATTGCAGCCAGGGATTGAGCCTAATCCTAACCCTTACACCACTTGTCCTGTGTTGGCATTCCCCACTGTGATATCTGGGTTCCTCCAGGAGTTGAGATGTTCAAGGATCTAAATTAGGGCCGTACCAAAAAGGCTTTGAAGCTTCATTCCTAATGTTAATATTCAAAGGCTGTGCAGCTTTGTTTCCCCATCTTCTTTTTTTGCATGTTTATTTATTCAGTTATAAACCGGTATTTCTGCACAGTTTCAGATTTTGTTCAAGACTTGTAAAAGCAATTTGGATGAGGACATCATAAGATATCACAACAGATATTTGAATTTTCATTTGAAAACTTCAATAAAAACTTTGAATGTAAAAAAAAAAAAAGAAAAAAAAAGAAGACATTTGATACAGCCCTAATCTAAATTATTCTATTCTTTCAGTTGCATCATTCACATGTGCAAACAAATTGCAACACAAAGGATTGCATCTACCTCGTCTCCGATGGAGATGTTGGAGCACTTTCTTCCGTTCTCCCCGGTTCCCTCTACACCGTTCTTACAGATGGACTTGTAGGTGATGGAAACTCCCTCTGGCAGCCTGCCGTTTTCCAGAATGACCTCAGATGACAAAGACTGTCCAAAACAACAGAGATGAAACAATCACTCTAGGCTCTAGTTTGCAGCGACAGTAGTGCACCATCAACCCGAGCATTCAAGTCTTTTACAAGCAGAAACCCAGGTGCGACTGGGCAGGAGGTTTTATAATGTCTGGCCTCACTAACACATGTGAGCCGTGGCTAAAAGGCACAACTGTGCACTTTGAGTGATTTGGTAAGAAGGACGGCATTCATGTAAACTGAATGTCTGCATAGTATTTAACGTCAAGGAGATGGAGTCATAGAAATAGTGCCTTCACTTTGATTATTTGTCTTACATAAGTAAGTGCATGACCCCTTGTAGTGATTAATTGTAATCTTTGTTTAGCCCGGGAATCTTTAAAAGGATTTTGAACATTTCCCCACAGCATCAACGCAAAAATATATAACATTTTACAATAAAATCAAGTTTATACGATGAAAGTAATCAAATTAAAATGATCTCTTAATGCCAGGGACAGTCGGATGTGATGTAAAGGCGGTTGCAGTTTGACTCACATTGTAAGCGTCAATAATGAGTTTGATCACGTTGCTGGAGTTAGAGGACAGCGTGCCCACAGCTGATTTTGGAATGAGATTTTTCAGCTCCTGCAAGAGACACATTGATTGAAGGTAAGAACAGAGTCAACAAATGTTAAACGTGCAGCTTACTGCTGAATTATGTGACAATACAATGTACAGAAAACACAAAAGTTCACCTTGTAAACAGGCTGGAATTCCTGAGTGACGGCAAAGATGGTCTGGATGTTGTGGTCGCTCAGTTTCTGAACCAAATGTGCGATGGAGGGGTAGTCCTATCAAAGGATTCACGTAAATATTAATAAAAGCAGATTTCAGCTACCACTTCATATCCCCCACTGTGTGGACAAATGTGGGTCCGGGAAGAAACAACTCTTAACATAAAAAAACGGCAATCGCTATAAAGCTGAAAACAGCACACACGCTCAGTCAACTCTCCCAGGATACATAATGCATATTAAATAAAAGATGAACTACATACATAGTAGTGGCTCATGGTGTACATGTTGTTCTCCAGGTGACACCTCCCATCGTTGGGCAGGACGATGCCGCCCAGTTTGCCGTCTCCGGCAAAGTGGAAACCAGCATCGGTGGAAAACACCAGCAGACGAGTCACGTTCCTCCAGCCGATCTGGTCCTGGGAAAACCAACACAAAGAGAGGCCCGTCATTCATATTGGACACATTAACAAGACACTCTTGTCTCGATACAGTGAGATAAGTCTACATTTCCTGATTGCCGACACTACAAGCAAGCCCCTTCTTACCTCACAGACTGCCACCTGCATGATGGCATCGAAGCCCCCCTCTGGAGAGTCCAGGTTTCCTGAGATCTGCTGCTGACTGACCAAGCGATTGAACTCGTCTCCCTTGTCTGTCAGGTTCAGGACGTTCTTATAGCTGAAGGGGCTGGTGCAGTTCTGGTTCCCTGTGCAGGGGTTGATGAGCCTGGCTGGCGTGGTGCTGATGTAAGGCATGACTGTCTTTTCCACAAATGAGCCGAAACCTAAAAAGGCGAATGTAAAAAATGTTTGTATCACTACAGGTTTTCTGTTTATTATTATTCCTTTATTGGGAGTTTTACGTACCAATCCTGAAATCTGAGGTGATCTCCTGCATTTCTCTCATGAGGTCAGTACCGAGGTTCTTGACGTTTTCCAAATCATCTTTCATGGAGAAGGAGAGGTCCATAAGGTAATACAGGTCGATGGGGTAATCCTCAGCACGCTTGAATGTCAGCACAAAAGTCTGGGGCTCACCTTAAGGAAAATAAATAATAGTTTTTAGTGGAATTTAAAAGATTGTGACAACAAGAAAAATGTTACATTTCAACCTGCCTGTGCTCCATTTACTGTTACACCAGACTGAGACTCACAACAGAATGTGACATAGGTAAATACAAAAAAAAAACATAAAATACTTTATAATCATAAAAAATATCAATATCGTTTTACTTAGTTAGTTAAAAAATGCATTATATTATATCTTAAAACTAGCACAATTAGTGTGAATCTTTTACAAATCATTTTGAACTAGCAGGCTTGAAAGAATAAAAAAAAGAAAGGCAGATTTTGCAGTAAGAGTCTTTTGTTACAACAAGATACCCTCTGACTGTGTTTAACTAGTCTTTTCCTAAATGTATTTCACACTAATTTTGCTCCAGAGCTGGTCGACTTACATTGGTTTGCCCTGAGACTGTAGGCTGGTAAACTACCAAAATACATACAGTCAGTAAAACACCTTGTTTCAACATGCTTGAGCAACACATTCAAAGATTTGGCTACAGAAGTTGAATAATCTACCAGATCGGAGTGTCAGAGTGAGTTTCTGCGGCTGGATCTGGGTGATCTGCTCAGGCTTCAGTTTCTCTGGCCCTTCCTTCTTGCGGTTGGTGACGGGCTTGTTTTTGTTGATGGCGATGCTTCCGCGTGGGTTCTCAATTTTGGTCACGACACAATTTCTCTTCTTCAGGGACTCCAGATCATCACAGCGAGCCGACTTGGACTCACCCACAGTGAGGAAGTTCTGCGAAATAGCAAAAGAGGTTTTTGTGAGAATTATTTTTAAATGAAATTTGTACTACTAACTTAAATCATTTCCTATTACACCTTGTGCTTAAGCTTTGTTTAAATACACTGTGAGGAGGTCCAATGTATGACATAGCATATAACAAGATGTTCTAAAGTCTCCGGCCACACCTGAAGAGTTTACCAGATGTTTTAAAATGAGCCATACAAATACAAATTTCCCAAACACAAAAATACATGGTTATTTTCATAGGTGATGTATGAGCAGAAACATCTGGAAAGGTCCCAAAAATATACAGGAATTTGTCTTGAGCATGAAGAAACATGTTGACAACTAATAGTCATACTGTACATACTGACAAACATGCTACAGGAACAACAGGACTTTGAACTACAGAAAATGTTATAAATAGGCCTGTAAACAAGATTTTGAAGGGTTAAGAAAGATCTTGATGCCAGAACAGTTCTGTTTCTGTGTTATTTCAACAAACAAACTCACTCAGTAACATCTGGGGTATAAATACTGCAGATGCAATTTTCAGCATCTCCGACATGAAACCAAAGAACCAAAGAGTAATTTCAACCAATGCCTCTGGAATCAATCCATTTTACTTGGCAGTCTGTTTTTTTGTTTTTTTAGGCCATTGTTCTTCGGCAGCAGGAGGAGAAGAGGAGAAACAGATGACCGGGAAGCCTGGCTAAGAATATAGATTGGATGCACATGATATCCCACAAGGCAGAGAAAATAAGTTGAGACAATGAACTCAGTCAAAACGAAAGTAGTGCTTTGACCTAATTCTTTCAATACCACATGACCCACAGAAGCCTCTCACCTGCATTCTGCCGTACACATCAGATAAAAATGATCTGAAAGATTATAAAACACCTATTGTTCTGAAGAATATTGAGTTTTCGGAGTGAATGCAGGTAGTGATGTACAGCAGCAGAAAGTGATATGCAAAGAGAAATGAACAGTTTAGGTTATTTAAAAATGGAAATGCCATGCATACTATTCTCAGCAGTGGGCAGCATACACCATACCATTCATGTTTTTTTCAGATTGTAAAGACATCAAGTACTTTGTTTATGGAGCTCTGCGACACTTGGAGCTGTTCTGCAGTGGTGCCATTCCCTTTGCAATTTTGAAGGTTGATTTTGAACATCAAATGTCTTCTGACTACGAGACTATTAAAAACAAATTCACTTCAGCAATGCGTATAATTCACATTCAGCAACCAAACGATTGAAATTTGAAAAAAGCAGTCGTGTTGCGATTTCATAATCTCAGGGTAGGATGTCAGTCAGCAGTCTGGCAGAGAAACACAGACAAGATCTATCAGGAACGCAGCTTTTTCAGAAACAGCCGACGCAGAGAGAGTTTGTTATTCACCAAGAGAAGCGAGTCACAGCAAGTACCGACTCACAGGGCCAGGCTGACCAATCAAATCACACTATTTAGGACAAATAAGTTAATTTGTTGATCTGATTAATTGGTTAATGATATTTGGGGATGACTACGGATGCTTTCAGATAATGTTTCGAGATCGTAAATCATTAGTGATGGGGCTACAACAACAAACTGGGTGGCGTTCTGTGCATATTTCACTTATCAACATTGTAGTTTACCACTGGACGACCAAGCCATGTTTCTGGGTGACTTTTTGGTTCCTCACATTGATTACTTTGTGTTTGACGTTATCATAACAGAGCAGGGTCTCATACTCTCACAGTACAAATACGACAGATAGCTACTGTCCAGTTCTACTGATTTCATGTTAACCTCAAGTTCCATGTCTTGCAGAGTGAAACCAAAGAAGCTGCAAAGCTTTTTTTTTGCAAAAATGTGTTGCTCAGCACATACAATTTTATAGTATTAATTTGTCTGTCACGTACTTTGTAGCTACCACTCTGACAAACATACTGTGGCTGTGAAGGAGTAAACATATATTTTATATTAACCTCATGTTCCTGTATATCAGTATTTTCCTGTACTGTGGTCTGTTGACTCAGAATACTTGCTTTGGGTACAGTAAACGTCCAATTGAAGAGGATTATTCAGCCAAAGTTTTGCATGCGAGACGAGAAGCAGCAGCACTCATGTTTACAATTAACGGACTAGTTGTGGTTTACTTGACTTTGTTCGAAACGTATGAAAACATAAACTCTCGTGAATCTCTTAACTCTATGGTATTACTTTGCATTTGTTTGTTAAGTGCAGTTTATGGGCATGTATATTTATAGATGGATCTATTTGTATAAAAAGTGAAGATGAAAAAATGAATTTGAGAAAACAAGAAAATATTTTTTTTACTTTGTGAACCCTGCCTCCTTTTCTAAAATCATCAAAAACATTGTAATGACGTATTGAATCATAGTATCTTTGGATTGTATTTGTTTGTATTAAATGGATCTAACGGTGACTCTGGGCTTTTGTAAGCAGACATTTTGTAATGTTGGAATTGTCAATGGTGACAGATAAAATGTATTCTTTGTATTCATTATAATTGTGTAATGCACAAGATGAAGACTCCCAGCTGCGTTTGTTAGCTGATTTTATGCAATTCAACCATAGAGCAACGCTGCCATATAAACCATAAACTACGAACGTGCCACACCCACAGTTTAAAAATCTTCTAGACAACTTTTCTTTTTTTTTGTGCTAAAGACCATTTCTGCTTTATGTGAAAGTGACAGACAGGAAATGCAGCGGAATGAGGGGACGGCCTGCAGCAAAAGGTTCTGTGCCGGACTTAAACCCAGGCCGCTGGGGTAAGGACACTGGGACATGCTCTACCCAGTAAGCTACCAGGACACCCCTAGATTAGTGATCCAACTCACTTCATCGCCGCACCATCCACACGTCTCGGCGACCTGGATGCATTCCCCACACGACTGTGCGTTTGCCTTGATGCATATGCTTCCCTCTGAAAGAGACAACGTTCCTTTTAGCCAAGATGACAAAAACAGAATTTTTCCATTAGTTCACTAACTCAAACCAGCTTTGGTTTTGGGCTGCAAGACACAACCCCTTCCCAGTTCAGTAAATTGAGTCATGCTGAGAGAAGCTCTAGGCAGCTCACCAAGTGATGACTTCACCCTGTAAAAAAAGCCTCCCACCAGCCAACACGACCCACAGAGTCATAAAACCATGAATGAAGAAAATACAAGATGTGAAGAGGGAAGTGGATAAAAGCACTGTTGTACCATGATAATCAACATACACAAGTGTAACAATGAATACTAAAGTGACTGTATTGCATTGGGGTGTCTTTAACACAGCTAAATTAAAAAAAATGGCTACGCTAGAGATTAGCTAATATTTAACAGTCAAGATAAGAAAAACAGAGCAAAATGTGGACTTTTCCTTTTTCTTACCTTGCTGTGCCCAGCTGCCACAGAGGACCGCTGATAACGTTGCTATTAAAAGTAACCGCAGATCCATCTGTAAAAAGAAAAATAAGATATGTCATTTGTTGGAAGTTGAATCCAACATGACAGAAATAGATCTACATCAGACTTCTTTGTCACTAAAAACATGTATACAAGTAAAGTAAAAGTATATAAATGTCTCTTTGTGATACAGCTGCACAGTGGACACTGTAACTTCCCCTACATACAAGTTAGTACTTATAACACTTAAAGAAACTATTCTACTACTAAGTGTACAATACACTTAACAGATCCCCCATGGAAAGGTTATCATGGATGTGTGGCTCTTAAAACAAGTTAAAACAGGCGCCAGGATGATTACATTTCGGTTAAAGACGTACTCTGTGATGTGTTGTACAGGCTGTATCCTGACGTCGAGGTGAAATACCTCAGTTACAGTTAGGTAGCAGAGGGGAGGATAGACTTTTCCAAATATGGAGGAAGGATTTGCCCACATTTAGCTGGCGTCAGCTGGCAGTTCCATCAGCACTTTCACAAAACTACCATGCTACATACTTTCTGACTGCGTGGTTTGGAAACTTTAATGCGGTTACAGGCTTTCATAAAAGGTAGTTTGTTATCTCGCCAGGGCATTTCAGATAAGACTGAACAAGAGAGAGACAGAAAGACAGAGAGACGGTTAAGGGGAGATAATAAATATGCTGCGTAAAGGAGAGAGAATAGTCCCACTTGTTATTCCAGAAGGATTCATAATGAGTCTAGCAGCAGCAGAAGCTCTAATACTAAAATGGCCGACATTTAAAGCAACTGGAGAGGAATAACTGTGGTTCATTGCGAAGTCCAATGATGCCTCTCTACCGCACTGAGCCAAGCAGCTAGGCATTAACCAGCCAGCCACAACACAAAAAACTGAAATAATTAAAATCTCAAAATTTGCAAAAGATTTACAACAACTTTGAAATAGCTTTAGTGGTGTGTCAACATTTTAACAAAGCAAGCTCTGTGCTTCAAAAAACACCCAGCCAAGGTAACCTGGCAGAAAAAAAGAGGTATGCGTCTTTACGTGTGTGTCTGTGTGTTCCCATATTTGGTCAGGCTTATTCATGCCTCTTCCTGAATTGCTGCAGTTCCCCAGACCTCTGGTGACACATTTCCTTGACTGTCTGCCCAATCCTCAAACTTGGAAACTGAGACCAACTTTCTGTGTACTGTAAGATATACATAGGCAATCAGGCTGCTGTTGACAGAAGCTAAGTCAACAGCTGTGTCCCAAAATAGTCTATCATTGTTGGATATTAAGTTAATTCGCACATTGCCAGTGACAGTAGATAAAAGTGATATTTACATTTACACTACACAACAAGAAAATTATATTTTTACAGTTACCTACAAGTGATGTAGAGGTAAAACTGGTGGCTGTACATTCTTAAGTAGATGCTCAGTAAAAAAGTATAATATGTTTGCTGCAGTGCTGTGGGTCAAAGGATACAGGCATCTGCAAAAACAACCACATCCTGTGAAAAGGGTGCCTGGTGGCCAACTTAAATGTGAGTTTCCCCTAAGTGCTTTAGTGATAGTTATCATACTGCTGTGGGACATGGTGAAAGAAAAACACGTCACACAAAAAGAAATGCCAGACTAAAAGATTTGGAGAGTAGTGGGGGATGGAAAAAGTTTGACATCTGAAAAAGCAGAGCCAACTGTGATATTAGTGCCTTTTAACATCTGGCAAGGGGTAACGGAAATACTCGACTGTGGCTCAAATGGCACTGTCCCTTTAAAATATACTTACTAACACAAAGAAGAACTTGTGGCAGGATGGACAAAAAGTTCAACAGCAAGATGCTTGATAAAATTCAAGTCTGCACCAACTGCAAAAGACTTTCTACACCATTAAGGCTCCTCCCCAACATTCCTAAAGGAACAGCTTTGTTTACCACTCTGGGGCTCGTCCTGCACAGGGCTGCAAATTACACAGAGCTGACAGATTGGGAGGTGTTCAGGGTCTCCAAAGCCTGCATGTGCCACATACTGGCATTAGGGAGGCACTGGCATTTCTGGTAATGATCTTGGGGCATGATAACTTTGGAAACAGTTTGCTTCAACATCTACTCTGAATGACATATTAAGGACACCTCTGAGAAAAATCTGCTATTTTAAAATGTACATCTACTCTTGTGTTATTGCCACAGCTCTCATTGAATAAATAAGAGACAATTCATGAAGAGTCTCACTAACTTTTCAGCTTCAAAGCAAACTTAAATTATTGTATGACCATTGGAGGACGAGACTTCACTGGTTCACTGGAATTGGCGGGACATAAAAGTCTGCGCTGCTTCCACAAAGCTTATAAGCCATAGCTGGTAAGAGCTGATAGCAACTTCTGGCAGACTGATGAGGTCTGAACAGACTGGCAAAACTGCAACTCATAATGGAAACATGATGGAAGAAAGACAGCGGGTATGTGGTGGATTCAGCAGAGAGAAAGAAGAAGAAGAAGTAGAGATACTCATCTGTGTTCACCACATAGTGTAGCATTTCTAATCAATAGTCCCTTTCATGCTTTGTATAAGGAATTCCTAAATTAACTCTTAAAGCAAAAGTCTGTCTGAGTTGGACCTACTACCTCCATTACATTTCCTCCAATGCATGAAAATGTACCTGATATTTTGCATTATGCAATTGGATAAAGTGAAACATTATCCAAATGATTCAACACCTGAACAGAAAAGTACATGTCAATAATCACCATGTAAAGCAGTTGTACTTTGGTTAATATGTGTACTGCATATTTACTGTACATGGCACATTGTTTTTTTGTGTGTCTGTAAATAAATACTTGACCGTTTTGGTTATATTTTATATAATGTGTATGCCGTCTCAACTGTTTGTTTGTTAACTACAATACCAATAAACAGAAGTTAAAAACAAACAGGGAAAAGTAAAGCCCTATCTACCAGCTGCATCTCAATAATGTTTTTGTTTTTTTTAAATCCAAACTATGGAGGCACACAGTTGAAGCTACTGTACTTATCTGGACCACACATCAGATGAGAAAATCAGTTGAGTACACATGCAAGACTATTCCGTGCTCGCAGCCAGGGTGGCAGATACTTTAACAAAGTCTCACTCTACTCGTCTTCCTTTTGCAACCCCTATTGCTCTCTCCATCGTCAAGCCGAAACTATGGTCTATGAGTAGTCGTGATGACAGACCTGAGAGCCTAATATTTAGAGTAACAGGAGCACACCGTGACGAATCATGACTTTGTATGGTCAGGCTGGAGAACACACAGACGGCTTTGTCTCTGCTTTGTGTTTGAGATGCTGAACGTTGGTCACAATTTTTCATTTACAGTTCTACCTCTTTTTATAATAGCATGAGCTGCTCAGCTCTTCCCAATACAACTACAGTAACTGAGACACTGGTTTTGACTGGAAATTCTCAAATATGGACATGTGGGACTTTAATAACACAAAGCAGGGTCCAGCTGAGGAAGAGCTTACATACTCTTCTAAACGTCTATAGATATAATAGGTTTAAGGCTTCAGTGGGCAAAGGTTTACTGATAAATACCTAAACTGTCAGCTAAAATCACAAAGTGCAGTTGTGAAACAAAATCAACAACCAAACAATCACAGACATTCATCTGTCCAGTCATTTTTTTAAGATTCTCTAGTTCCAGCTATAAAATATGAAGATTTGGTGCTTTGCTTGGTCATATACGACAATAAACTGAATGTCTTTGGGTTGTGGACTGATGTTTGGATAAAATTTGTCAAATGAAGACACCAACTAAGGCTTTGGGAAATAATATTTAAAAAAAAAAAAAAAATGTAATCGAGAAAATAATTAGAAGATTAATTGATAATAATAATTAGCTGCGGCAAGACAGTCATCTGGTGTTCAGATTCTTGTCATCAGTCTAGTTTAAGCTACAAGATCACTTCCCAAATTGTCAGTTTCCAGAAGATATATAAATGTATTGTAATAAAATGGTTTGATGCAATGAAAAGGGCTCTGGTTGGTCTGACAAAGTCACTAAACTAAACACTAGACAGCATCTGCAGGGTGTAAAGGTGACCTTTTAAAATAGGTCTGGTGTTACAACCATAACAATAATGCCAGCTTTGAGAATGGGAACATCATATTTCTGTACCACAGCCAGAAGATGGGGACAGAAACAATGACAGAGCAGTACACGTTGCGCCAAGTATTTGCTCGAAAAACTGCTCTGAGCAATCAGGATTCTTACAACTTCTGTGACAATTGAAAATGACATTAGCGGGCCAGGTACGCAACTTGCTACTGAATGGTTCGGGCAAAATAACCACCCCTCTAATACAGAAAACAGCCATTATGGACAAAACAAAGACAGAAGTAAAAACACAGATAAGTAAATCAGGCTAGATGTGTGCTGAACATGTTAATATGACTCACTCTAGTGTCTTTTTTATGCCCTTTTTATGCTTTGCTGTCGACTAGATGTGAACACTACCTGCTTGCTAAAAGTCAATACAACAGCCCAGCCTTCGACACAAGCTTTCATGGGCCCAGACAAAACGTTTTATCAAGACTGTCTTCCAACAGCTGCGACTGAAACTCAATCCACCGCAGCGCGTCCTTGTCACGGTCCACTGCCTGCCATAAGCCTCAGACAGGTCAGAGGCGTTTTGATTCAATCTGCAGTCTGAAAGTACACCTCGGGGACCAGAGCCACTCTCTCCCTCTCTCCGATATAAATTCACAGAAAGACTTCCTCTGCTCACACATGATGTAGTTGTGTTGAAAATAATCGACTCCCTGTGTGACATCTCCGCCTACTTGACAGTGGCTTGTTTCTGTGTGGAGGAGAGACATCATCTCTGATGGACAGTTTGGGGATGGTTGTTGTTTGAGAGAGGAACAAGTCATAACAATATGCAAGCTTTGATTGTCCAAATGAAATGCAATTTCAATTTCGGAGGTTTCTTAATAACAGGTAAGGCGACATGACAAATTGTGAATTGATGGAAATTTGTCAACCATCAGAGGTTTTTCAACACCGTTTATACTGAGGATGCTGTCCCTTGAATATCTCTTGTTGAACAGGCCATTATAAGTAATGCTGCACACCAGTGAGGAAGACTGGCAATGTTTGAAAAGGCTTACAGCAAAGTGATGAAGTACCTTCTTCGGATTTTTCATGCATTTGATTCACTGGATTAATCAGAAATCACCGTCTTGTTCTTTTTCTTACAAACATTTTTAGAATTTCCAGAAAATGTCTGATATAACCAACACGTATCCATGTACACCTAGTTGCCATTTTATTATTAGGTACAAATGGATAACATTGTTGCAGACTAATACAACCCTAGAATAAATACTACCTTCATGAAAGCCATAATGTTCAGATTTTGATATACATGTTATATAAATTGGCACTATGGTGATTAATCAGAGCAGCATGCTGCAATGCCAGAAAAAAAGTCAGATTTACAAAGACACCAGTCTGCCATTAGCTTCACCAGCTGAACATACATTTCACCCAACAGAGTATGCATCTGCAGAGACAGACAGTTATATATTGGAACCAATTTCCCGAGGGAAAACATAGAATTGCATTTTCCTAAGAGGTGTTTCTAATAGGCTAATCTGTCCACCCCCATTTCTATCAATGTGGGTAAAAGGAAAATCCTCTGCCTTGTGTCACCTTCGTGACCCACTGTGTGCAAAGCCATGTTTGAAGGAAAACAAATGAATATTCGTTCACTGAAAGCAGAACCGGTATTTTCCCATACAGGGTCAGGTTCAGTCATACTTAAAAACAGAAGTTTAACATGAGGGCTTTCAACCAGACTAAAGACGTGTGTCACCACTACTTCTTTGTTTATCCCTTCCTCTGTTCACTGACGGTGGTGCAGTGCCTTATTATCTAGGGAAACACACTATGCAAAGTCCAGGCTGGGAGACTTCCTCCTGATAGGGTCACTAGCTGATAATCTGAAATATTGCACTAATAGCTTTACTAGGTGTTTGTAAATTAAAGTTAATACAGCCACAGAATTGTCGCTGATATGCTGGTGTCGTAAAAGTGAAAGAGTGTTTTATCCGATTAAAAGAGAAATATGTTTATAAATGATCTGTCTTCCCCACCTCTCCGTTGCTCGCTGCAGCTCGTATGGCTTTGAACAGACACGTCTGGTGTTGTCTAAAGGTGGAGCAAAGCACATCTGTGAATGTTTAGTGATCCTTAACAAAGTCCATGTTTAGACTGTGGATGACAACAGTTCAACAAATAGGCCTAATACTGTTCCTCCATATGGTTGAGATGATGCAATGCTGTACTCTTGTCACAAACATTTTAGTCAGGCTTCTTTACAGAACTTAATGACAACAACCATGAAACATACATAATATCTTGAATTATTCCAAACAATAAAATCTTTCAAAAGTGATCGTTCTTCAACTCCATTTTACTTACCCTGGTAAAAATGTGACAATTGTGATTATTTCATGTCATCTGGTACCTAATTTCTTGTTGAAATGGAAATTAAATTCTCACCAGTTACCAAAATGAGTTTCACAATGCACTTCATTCTTGGGTGCAAATGTTATGGTACAAATAACAAGAAATTAGTGAGTGCCAAACAAAAATATATTATAATACATCAATACAAAAGCAAGCAGGACAAAAACAGACAAACAGCTAACGCGCATGGTTCCTCTTTGTGCATGCATCAGACAAATTGAACTTGAAATAATTGTAAAAGCTACCGCATCTCTAGCTGGTTTCTCAGTGGTTCCTCATTTCATCCAAATAGAGGTTAACCACACTGTGCATTACAAAGCCTGTTGGTTGCATTACTTTTTTGCTCATGAAAAGAGAATCCAACTCCCACATAACAATGTGAACTTGCACTTCAACACTATCTCACTCAAGCCCCCAACTCAACTGCAAATTGCATTCACGACTGATACTATACAGTATACTATACTTCAGTACAAGCATTTCTCTATGTAAAGAAACACAAATGAGAAAAAATTGCCTTGTTATTATATGCAGATTACTTTTTTTTTTTTTTATCATCAATCAATCAATCTGCAGATTAATTACTAGATTCATTGTTTGATCTATAAATGTCAGAAAATTGTGATAACAATTTCTTTAAGCCCACAAATCCTACCAATTGAAAAAGTTATATTTGTCATTTCAGCTTGAAAAATAACCTAAATGATTAACTGAAAGACATCCACCTTGCTAAATTTACCAAACTACATAAAACCATGTGTAGGCAGAATCTCTAGATATAATCATATAAGGATTCTAGCTATTCAATGACCTAGAAAACCAGAAATCGAACTGAACCAGGGCTGATTTAGGGCAGGTTGCGCCTTATGTGTGATCACCTCATGGTATTGTTACAACTGGCATTTTAACACCATCCCACGAGGAGGGAGTCTAGATTGGATTTTGTGAGATTAGACAGCTCTATATTTGGCTTTGTTTATACGCACCTCCTATAGCTGTGCTTTTTTTTCCTTCTCTATATTTTATGTCTGTTTATATTCACTTTCTCCAAACTAAGTGTTCCATATCTCAACCCACAATATATACCCGACCACTTCCATATCTAATTTTAGCGACAGCTATATAGACATCATTTTGTGTGTCCCAGATCTGTCACATAATGCATCCTGGACTAATCAAATAATGAATTCTGCACTATGGTGCCAAGAACTTCTGTGACAACACAGGAAAAGCGAAAGGTGGTGTTCAACACTAGTCCACACGGTCAGCCAGCCGGCCCCCACCTGCTGCAGAAAGTCACAGCACACTCTCACTCCATTAGGTCCCTAAACAACCCAGCATGACTCTGCATCCATTCCCTTAATTAAAGCCACACCCAGGCATCGTTATTCTCCCTCACAGACAGTGGAAATCAGGAAGAACACCTCGCTTCTGACTGCAAACACAGCATGTTTGAAGGAAACCAAACCTACATGCAGGAATAGCTTCTTTTACCGAGCCAACATCTGCCATGACGCTTGATACCGAACTTTAAAAGTGCTGTCAAACTAGAAGAGTGTTACCAGGTGGAGGCTGTCTCTTGAGACAAAGCATACGAAAAGGACACATTTTGACCATCCGACACCCAGCGGACTATAAAAAAAAAGATTAAAATATTTTATTTCCCTTGTTTCTACAATAATGCATGCCTTTGGCCGGTGTCTTAATTAATACCACTATGAATAACATAACAACCAAGTATGTAGAATTACCCTTTTGTTATTTTTTAACCTAAATTTGGATCGGTTAAAAGGGAAAAAAGGCGATGAAAAATACGGCATTTTGTCCATTAATATAGCCTAATCTTATTACAATTCTTCAAGGTGATTAATCAAATGAGTATTAATTATTACATCCCAGACTTATACGTTAGGCATCCCATGAAATAAAATAAACTGAAAGTAAAAAAACTACTTTGCATACATAATTGTGGCAACAACAAAAAAAAGATAAATATGAGCAATGCGAGGTGTGATAATTCTGACATGCAAACATGTTTACATTTGTTTTAACATCTAAGCAGCCATAAAGAAAATCCGAAAATTAAAATTCTCTTATTGTATGCACTCAAGCAGACATAGCAGGCTGACATTGAAGGGAGTTAAAGTCTGTCTGGTGTATATTTTTTAAGTTGTAGAAACTGCGAGACTTGTTTGGGGGTTTTGTCTGCAATGTGGAGGAGATCCCGATCTCCCCTCGGAGAGATGAGATAACGCATTCCATCTTAACTGGCTCCATACTATGTCGTGGAAAAAAAACTACGTCACTGAATTATGGGGTGCGTTTTCCACTTCTTTCCAACCTGAAGCCAGGCTTCACTTGGTCATTTTGATGTATGAAGACATTTTTGGCCATAAATAACTTGTTGATGCCGTTTCCTCCCGAGCTTTCTTTAACATATTTACTGCAGCTGGATTTAATTTCCAACACCTTATGAATTAAGTTATTTGCCTTTTAAATTGGATAATTTGTTCCCCTTGGTGTTTTAAAATATTTTTTATTTGCATTTTTTTTTTTTTTTTTTTAAAAATGTTTAAAAATGAAAAATTATGGTTAAAAAAAAAAAAAAAAAAACACATTTTAAGGATTATCTGTGACATTTATTCTGATCCATTACTCTCTCAAAGTCTGTATCTGTTTGTTATTTGTAGGGTTAGGGTTATTTTCATCATCAATTTAAACATTTTTACAATTCACTTTTTAATCTTAGGAAACAGCTTCCGGAAACAGGAAAGATCACTTCCTTAGAAGTCTTGTTTTATCCAACATTTCCTGTTCAAAAGTCAAATATATTCTGTTTAGAGTGATACAAAACAGAGAAAAAAAAGCAGCAAATCCTCACATTTTGAGAGGCCAAAATAGATTATGTTTTATATTTTTCCTTGATAAATGACTTGAATGATTAATCGATTATCAAAAATGCTGACGATAAATTTCGGGTCACTCTACTAATTGATAAACTGACAAATTAGTCCAAGTTACTTGTGTCTTCTTTTTATGACTGTTTTCTTGTAATCTGGTTTTATTTTGGTCTAAGATTGAACCCTTAATTCCAAATATTGTACTTTTGTGTTGTGCTTCTCAGGTAAATTCCCCATTACCAGCAATATTATATACTTCTCAGAAAGACCTAAAAAAAAATAATAAGTAAGATATCCATCAATCTTCTTGTGTTTCTTACCGCATCTTGTCAAAACACAAACACAGACACTTTTTATGTCTCTGCTGTGAGGACATGGAGCCATAAAAGGATAATATTTGAACCATGATCATATATATCTACAAACATACCATCCCACATGATTTGTCTGGCCGTCACTGGAAGGAAGGCCAGATTATCCATGACTCAAATCTAACATGTCCGGGGGGGGGGGGAATGAGTAATGCTGAATGACCCTTCAATCTGCCCCGGACACTCCTAGCCGAGCACTGCTCATGGTGTTTAAACATCACAACAATGTAACTAAGGGAAGTGACTCAGTGATCTGCAGGGAGCCAGCTATAAGTCTACAGACTTGTCTCCCCTCATGTCTACAATTACCATGCCTGGTGTATATTATCTGCACCCATGGGATCCATTCACGCTGCACTAGATCAGAGACATGCGTGTTCTGATCTCAATGACATAGCCGGAGCATTGTATTATGATGCTGTCTATAAGCAAAACAAAAACAAGCTAGTAATTAACCCAAAGCGTTTCATTCCGTCACTAAATTAGGCCTTGGTGAACACAGATTACTAGTTGAACAAATCAAGCTTCTCCCGAAGATTAACAAGGGAAAGAAAAGCACTCCCTCGGGCTGAAATTTCTTTACAGGAAGTGAATGAGGCAGGCAAGACCAATCTTGTCCAGGCTACGTATTGCACAGTCAACAGTCCTGAATCAGAGCTGTGGGCAAGAACGAACAAGAGACTCTGGATACTGGTTAACCATTCTGGCCTTCTTTAAGACGTCTCGGCCTTACTGTATCCTCAACCACAGTTTATACGGCCCATAATGCAGTTTAACCAGACTGGTGTCCGTCTGAGGTTTTTTTTTCAGGATATTCTTGACAAGACTAACATCATTGAAGTGTTTGCGACTTTGGCTCACTAAAGGGATGTTGTTTTGTTTTCTTCTTCGTGCGCGTGTTGTTCTTAAATGTATGAAACTTCCAAACTTAAAACTAAAAGCTGCTTTTGTACATGCACAAACGCAAAATGTTAAAGACATCTGCAAATGGATAAATTGAGAAAAGCCTTGTCGGACAAATCAACATAAGTGCTTTAACAGCATTCCTAAAGAAAGGTGGTTTTGAAATACAAACTTCACTTTTCAGAAGAAAAATCCTCACTTCATGATTTATTTTTTTTTTTTTAAATGGCATTAGTCATTATTTCAGACAGACAATCAGGAGACTTCACCAAGTACTTAATCTTTCATAAATAGTGTAACTTGTTGAGCTTTCTTTTAAATTAAAAAAGTTTCCTGTTGCTATACGAGAGACCCACAGCAATCCAGTTAGAGGAGTAGATGTAAAAGAAAAACCACAAAACTGCCTGTAAATCTATCCTTAAAAGGGAATTAAACATGCTATAAACACACATTATGTAGCATTATGACAACAATGACAAAGTAGTTTAACAAAAGGCTTTTTAAAAAGGCAGAAAACAAAAGTCACAACAAGATTGTAACTGGGGGCCACAGAAAGATGAAAGTTTTTAGGCATATATAAATATATATGTGTATGTTTAGGAGTAGGATCTGTGAAGTCTTCGTGATGTTTTTTCACTTAAGGATGAAATAATTCAAGTAATGTTGGTCTTCTCACACTTTTAAACCACCCATACTGCCATTTTTGGCCATACAAAGCGGTTCAATGGCCTACTTTCTGAACAAAACCCAATTTAAGATAAATTCGGGGACAGACTTGAGGGGTAGGTTGAAATATGCCAACATTTCACATGTCATGTTGTTGAAAAACCTTACTGTATAGGGATATTTATAAGAATATAATAGCTTTCAACTGGTAGCTAGCTAACTTAGTTATCGTTAATCCACACCCAAAGTTTGCCCCTGAAGACAGGCATTCTTCGCTTCTCCCCTTTTGTCGTTTCAGTGTTTTCAGACGGAGTAAAATGTTAAAAAATATAAGTTAAAATGACAACACTTACCTTACGTTGATGTTATACCGGCGTTTCCGTTGATTCAGAGTAACATTAGCCCGAAAGTGTCCTCTTTTCAGAAGAAATACAAGACGGTTACTGAGGCGAGGACTAGCTAAAACTGTTATAAGGGTGCGCTTTGTTTTAGCTAATAAGACGCGCCGCTACGTCGTGTACGTAACGGGTCCACTCACTGCGCGTCAACGGCTACTTTACTAGAACTAAAAACGTATTAATATGAGGTTATTTAACACTAAATAAGGACCGAGGTGTCCCGACTTGCCCGAACGCGTTACAGCCTCGGCTCCAGTGCTGGTGCTGGTGCTGAGTCGTTTTTTTTTTTAAGTGCTCCAGTTCAACGAACCTCTTTTTCTTTTTTAGACCCCGCCTACACAGGAAGAGCAGCGGCGCGTAGTGTACGAAGGAACAAACACACCGAAGAACAGTGAACCCGTCCTCACCTCGGATGTGGTCAAAGGTCCCAATTCACAAATATATGTAGGTATAAAAACATTTCAAAAACACGATTAAAGACATTAAAAAATAACCAATAAAATCTGATGCATTTGCATTTAAAGAGGGGTGGAACTTTACTCAAGTATTGTACTTAAAATACAGTTTTGATCAGTGGTGGAAGAAGTATTCAGGCCCTTTAAGTAAAAATACATTATTATTATTATTATTATTATTATTATTATTATTTGATTAGTCTTCCCTTTCTCTTCTGTCTCTTGCTTATTAGTTAGAAAAAAGTACACACTCATACACATACACACGTGTGTCTTACACAACCACACTAGTAACAACAGTTACTGCATATTTATAATAATAATAATAATAATATTGTTACATGGTTTTCACTGGACAGGATGGGTAGGTACTAACGGAGCAGGTAACTCCCCCAGTGCTCCTATAACACAACTTTACACTGTGTTATTGGTATTAATTAAATTGAAAATGTGTTAAGGAATACGCAGCATTAAAGCATAATATCTGATAAAATGGGAAGGGCTCCTGCTTTATTATCTAATATTGTGGCCCTGTGTGATAAAACCTAATCTCGTAATTGTTTTAATTGTGTGCTCACTCGCTGTATGTTGCATATTCTTCAATTAATTCATGTTTAATCAAGTTGCCACGCAGTAAATTTGGGGCCAGGTCATATCCAGTATTTGCACACATTGTGCACTAAAAGTGAGAGGAAGAGGGGGGTTAATAGAGGCCCAGGAGGGGCCCTTTAAAGCAGATTAATCCACCCATGTAATTTCAGTTGTGTGCTACTTTTAAATTATACTCCACTATATTTGATATGTAAATATAAGTGTAATATGCATATTTTACCATGCAACAGACCATTCTGTCAGCAAAAGTATAACTCATAATTGAGTATTATGACATTGTATTAAGCCTTTGTTTTCCTGTACAAAACAAACAAACAAAATATTTGTTCTGGCACGGAGGACTGGAGCAGACTTAAGTCATTTTAGATTAACATTAAAACATCTCAGAAGTTAAAATAACATTCATACAATATATTAAAGGAATGATGCAGGGCCATAAAAAGAAAATATCTCCTATCATTTAAAAAATCAAACTAAAATGTAACAAAGGCAAGTGGATAAGCAAAGACAAGCTGTGATTAAACATTGACTTAATGAAATTTTGTGAAAAATTCAAAGGAAAAGCATAAAGTTACATGGTAAGATAATCAATAAACAACCTTGATATGTAAAAATAACAGTAATAACAATACTTTTTTTTTGCCCCAAACTAGATGCACTTTCGAAAAAAACTCACTGTTTTAGAGTGAAGCTTTGAATAAACTGAGAGCCGATGACCAAGTTCCCACATTTAAACTGTGATGAATTTGTAGCAGCTGATGCTGCCAGCTGGTCAAATGACACATGGAGTCACCATCTCTATTTCATTCTTTACACCAGCGTACGATCATCCTGCCACACACATACCTCTCATAATCCACTCAGGGAGAATCTGCTTGGTGCTCTTTTTCAGTATCAGTTTCACACACATTTATAACTGGGAAAGACCAAACACTGATAACCACATCAGAGGGAAACGCTGAGTACTATGGTGGCTTCACTGCTTGTGCTTTACGTATTTACCTTTACCTTTTACCTTTGTCTCTCATGCCAGTCATAGCCAGAGATGGCATTGCCAAAAATGAGCTGCATGAGCTGTATTTTTAGAAAATAGTTTTCAGGAATATGTACCATGTAAGTTTTAGCAAGCAAACCATACAGGAACCACTTAAAGACCCTTATCGATATATTAATTTTGTCTGGCTGTGTGCAGAGTCAAGGGGAGCAGAGGTGAAATGGTGCAAACATATTTATGTTTATTTATCCTTAGGTTTAATGTGCATTTACACTTTAGGCACAACACTGTGCTTGTGTATTAAAGGATCACAAGTAATAATAGCTTTTCTTACCTTGTGTATTGCTTCATGAACTACAACTTTGCAGAGTCAGATTGATAACACAGACAGACTGGAGTAGAATAAGCCACTAAAGCTGCACAAAAACAACAATGTGAGCCGGAAACCTCACCTCAAGCGAAGACACATGATGGAAGTTCACATAAAACACATTCACTCATCTGGAGCAAATAGTTTTGTGAGAAATGTGTGAGAATTCGAGAGGCAATGCTGCCACTCTGTGGTTGAAGCATTGCATGCAGACGGCGACGCTTGCACGGTACGTTAAATGCAAATCCACCATTTAGGACCGTTTCTGAGGTTTAGTTTCGTCAAGTAAGTGAATTTCAAACCTTTTTCTTCTTTAACTGTAGTAAAATATAAGCAAGTTGCAGCATGTAGTGAGTTCACACATGCAGTAAAAAGTGACAAAATGAAGCCTACTGGAAAAGTTTGTATGCAGATTAAATGCATACAAACTTTTTGAGTGCGCTGTTGGTATATTCAGTCTGTGTATATAGATTTTATATATACTTTTTTATTTTATATATTTGTATCGTCTTTGTATGTTATTTATAACTGTGCCTTTGGCTACGTATTGTTTTAAGTTGAATGCAGCTGAAATTTCACCTCAGGAACAATAAAGTCTCATCTTATCTTTATATACAGTCTATGGTTTTTAGACCCACAATGCAGTGCACGAAGGTTACAGAGGAGCTAAAAGTAAAATATGAAAAGTAGTTGTGAATAAGAGCGAAAAGAGTCACAAGAAAGATTTTTGAAAAGCCAAAAAAAAATGCAAGGTCCATTCATAGCTGTTCTGGAGCTTTCGACTTTATCGCACAATCTTCCTGTTGGGTTTTGAGACACCTGCGTCCCCAGAACAATGTGGATCAATGAAACTCAATCTGTGATGTAATCCAAAGAACAATAGGACTATATCTTCAATAAAATGTACTTCCAATGAAAGCAAATTAAACCCAAAATTATTTGCATCACCAGATACCAGTAGAGGTTTGTAATTTGGGCGCAATGACCCTTTAAAAACAACCCGTTTTCTCTCTGTGGAAGGACAGAAACAGAAGATCAGCTTTTACTTAAAACATTTATTTGATCCAATTCTTTGGAATGTAATAGTCAATGATCAGAGTCTGAGACAACAGAGACGGATGAGTCTGGGTGCTGACCAGAAAGTCAAAGTACAAACAATACTTTTAGTCACTTAAGGCCTCACTGCTTTTCCATATTTTTTTTTTTTTTTTTTTTTACTTCCTTATTTCCTTTCTTGTTTTTTTCTGGATCTGAGACAGCAAAAAAAAAAATGACAGAAGCAGTTATTTAAAAAAAAAAACAACAAAAAAAAAAAAAACATTTCTTCTTGTCATACAAAGAAAGAAATAATAAAACAATGGCACGCACATCAGTGACGGTACAAAAACAAGCTGATATTATACCAAGTAAATAAAATTGTTACGTTTCAAAGAGACGCATATAAGCTTTTTCGAGAATGAAAAACATCTCTGTAAATTGTACTTTTCAGAATTATAACATTGTCATCTGAAACAGTGTTAAAAGAAGCAACGATAACACTGTCCTCTCCTGCCTTCTTCCTCTCTTTTCATAAATCAACATCATAAACACAGATTCTTTTTTTATTTTTAAATATATCAGTGCAACATTTGTTTTCACGTCGAGTGCTGCAGCATCCTTTCTTGTTTGAAGGGGAAGCTTCATTGAAAATTATAATAATTTGGATGATCTTTGTCCGCGTCTTTCACTGTAAACATACGTGGTTGATATTTTTTGAACCAGTGTGTTAATAATGAACATCTCAACTGTCAGAGCACCTTAATGTGATTGGAAATGTTCGTTACTGCAACCAGACGATTCTTTCATTTAAACTGATTTCCTTAACACCAAAGTGTCTCTAAGGCCTCATCTCAAAGGAAAGAATTGATGTATAACTTCACATTTTGAGCTCACACGATGCCACATAATGCTACATTAAAAATGGGCAGATTGAACTTCCACAGCGCAACAGGAACGACACTGGGACAAAAAAAAGGTCAAACTATCATAGCTGCTTAATGGCTTTTTAATCTAAAGTAAAGTATCTGTCAGCATAAAAGAACATTCAGTATGAATTTGTTAATTATCCTGTTAATTATCCTGTTAATTATCACCGAGTGAACACAAAACATGTTGGAGGTTGACATGGTTATAGACTGGTAACATCCTCCCGCCTGTACAGCGCGGAGAACAAGTGACCAGCATCACAACACATTTAGCTACAAAAGCTAAAACACAACAAAGCAGTTTTAGTTTTATAAGGCTCATCATTTTCAGTTTTTAACCTATTTTTTTAAAATATCAAGATTTTTTTAAAAAGGAAGTTTGTTTGAGCTGATTTTCATTGTTGTATTTTAGTTTTAAAAAAAAGGCCCTTTTGCAATATTTGCAGCTAAGAAAGTAAAATGGGGGAAAGAACGCAAATCTAGCTGCAGCAGAAAGTTAACAGTGATTTCACTACAAATTATCTTTTTTTTTTTTTTTTTTTTTTTTTTAATCAAAATTTCTGATTTTCTTTGACTCTAAAAAATGAAAATAATGAGCCCGATAGCTTCATTTCTGTTGGGTCTCTGCTCTGATTAGCTAGTAAACTCATTTTTGTTATGGAAACCCTTACATCACTGTGTGTGTTATGACCACTTTAGCTCAAGAATATTGGACGTGAGGCAAGAATTGGATGTTCGGCCGCAGTCAGCCACCTGTTGGGGTTTTTTAAATCCTTCAAAGATTTCTCCTCTGATAGTCGATACAGGACAAACACTGACAGCACTGTCATGGCAAACGTTATTTCTTAGTATGTCTGTCAGGATGGTCGGCAGAGCGTCCACATCCTGTCAGCTCAATAAAAGATGCCGATGGAGGTCTTTCTGACGGCTGGACACACTTCTCGTTCGAAGGTTCAACAGTCATTTTGTGTGCCAGCGAGAAACGTTGAAAACATTTCAATGCACCTCGACTAGCTGTCCTCGTCTTCGTGGTACTGAGGTTGTCCGTTTTACCCTGTACAAAAAACATCACTTCCCATGAGGCATTTCTGAGGCATCTCTCCATAATCTCGAAGCCGTTTCCATCGTTGTGAAAACCTTTCCTGTTCCCAGAGCACAAACAGAAACTAAACGACAACGACAAAAAAATATATAAATCACAAAATGGCAACTAGATCACATTTGTAAAAGAAGCACAAACAACAGGTTTGTGTCTCTGTCTGTTAAAACGGATATTTTCTGTACATTTTAGAGATTAGGGCGATTCCAACATAGAAAGGATACTGCGGCACTGGTGTCTTTTTCTATAGAAAAAAGGGAGCTCAAATATATTAAAACCTATGTACAATATGTTGGATGTGTCATGTGCCATGAACATGAGGCCTTCAGGGCTCCTACACATTTTCCATTCTCAAATTCCATAGTTTTCCCAAAGCTTTTTCTGCACAGATCGACACCGACACACGTGATATTTGACAGTACACTGCTACAACACAAAAAAAGCGTTGCTGTATAATCACAATCTTCACAAAAGTTTCCGGACTTTTCCTCACGTTTTGTGTGTAGGAACCCTGGACGGACGGAGCGCCAGCCGATGAGAAAACAACCAGCAGAAAAACAAGGCAACAGAAAAACTGGAGGAAAAAAAAGGCACTGTTGGAACTAGACACAGGTCAACGGGTCGCCACGGTACCCGCCTTCACACACACACACACACACACACACACAGAAAGATGCTTGCATGAGTGTAACGCACACATAGACTCCTACAGCTAGACTGACACCTTAAATGCAGATGTTTATGAATGTGACGCATGTACAGACACACACACACACATGCACACACACGCACACACACACACACGCCCACAGGGACATATGGCCAGCTAAAGAGCCATATTTGAGAATAGCAAATTTCCCATACTCCACTCTTTCTGTGAAACTATGATATCTGAAAAAAAAAGAGAAAAACAAAACGAAAAATCATAACATTCCATAAAAGTACAGAAACGATACTTTCGTCTGAATTGGTCTCAACACCAGCATGTGATTACAAGAAATCAACAAAGCACGCCGAAAAACAAATAGAATCCTTAGTTTTCTTCTTCTTCTTTTTTTTTTTTTTTTTTTTTTTTGCTGTACAGATTCTTTATACACAGTGCCCCCTACAGGTCAGTCCTTTCCACTGCCGCTCCTGAGAAAAAAAATTACATTGGCTCACTTTCAGCCCACCCTGCCGTCCCATTGGTGGCTTCAGCCCCCCTCCGTGTTCCTCCCACTTGATTGGCTGCATCAACGTGTCCTCGCGGAGCAATCCGCAGCTCCGTGTCTCTTTCCGCCTCACGCCTCTGAATAGTTATTCTGTCCATTCATCTTGTCCTTCTTTAGCTTCACGCCGTCCACCAGCTCAAAGTTATAGTTTTCCAGAGCAGATAAGTTCCTGTCTGTCATGCTGCCCTGCGAGCAGGCGCAGTACAGGACGACGCCGCAGATGGCGCCCAGGAAGACTCCCAGCGCGGACATGGCGATGATGGTGATGAGGATGGGGTCCAGGGTCTTCAGCATGTTCCCCGGGCCGCCAAGCTCACTGTTGTCCTGCAAGAGGGAGTCAATCGCTGCAAGAGGAAGACAAAAAGATGGACGCACGTTATGTTCCATTTAACAACTTCCTGGTTTAACATGTTCTGCATCATAAAGGACAAATAACCTAACTTTCTCCTCTTACAACAGCCATGTTTGTTATTGTTTGTCTTGTGGGTTTGATTTCCCCACATTATAACTTGTGAATGTTGTTGTTTTTCTTTTTGCAGATCTTTTGTGATTGCACCACCAAAGAACAGGCTGCAACACAGACAACAAACTGCTTTATTATATAACTTTTACAGAAGAAAAAGTTAAGGTCAACTGTTCTTTATAATGGACTGTCTATTTCAAGTGGAACCTGTGGAAGTAAGTGGAAACAACTGGCTGTCTGGAACACAGGAAATTAATACAAAATCCATGGTCCACTTTGGAAAATTGATCAGGAGTAACGTAAAGTATGTGTATGTGTCCTTTAAGCTGTCAGAAAACGTAACATACAGTAACATTTATTTAAAGACAGACGAGATTTTTCAAAAGGAAATAATCCTTCAACTCTTATTTCGGTATCAATTTGATGTCTTTCCTTGTCCTCTAAAAGACTATATGTCGGACTTTCTTTCCACACATCACAGCTTCAGGACTGCTCAACAGCAATTCCACCATCCTGCGAAGAGGCAGAGTCCGTCTGTGGAGACGTGTCCAGTAGAAACAAGAGTACATGCAACCAAAATGAACATATTGACACTGTAGTGACAACATTCGGAGTCAGCAATGTCACTTACGTAAGATCTCGGTTGGCGGAGACGGAGGCGCTTCTGGATCTGGAGGGGAAAAAAACAAAACAGCCTCTATTAGATTCAATTTAAGAAAAGCAAAGAAGGGCAACTTGTAAAGCCGACATTATACGGACAGTATAACGGTATACATTTGGAACAGTGAGTTATAATAACACAAGTCACACCGTTGCAGTCCTCAGCATTGAGTCCATCTATGATCTGGATGTTGTCCACCGCTATGTGACCGGCACTGCGTCTGTCGGCCACGCCTTCCACGACCACCTGCAAAGAACAACACACCGTCAGTCACTGAAACAAGCTGAAGCCAAGCAACTTCCTGATCTTTAAAGGTGCAGTATGCAACTTGTTAAATAAATAAGTTGTTTTTACATCACATGTTTCCCATCTTTTAGCGGTTGCAAAATAAATCATGAGATAAATGAAATATTAAGAAGAAAATGTAAAGACAATTCTGTTTATTTAATTCTTCTTATTAATATTAATTAATTGTTGAAAATAAGAAACGCTTTACTTCTTCTGAACATGTGTTAAAATTAACAATATAAGAAAATAACTGTTTCAAGTAGGTGTGCTGACCATGGACAGCGACATCCCTGGTTAGATCCTGCTGCATGTTATAATATTAATAATAATAACCTCTATTCATAAAGCACTTTTGAAAAGCCCAGGAAACAAAATGCCACAGCAAATTAAAAGCAACAAATTATCATTACATTTTATGAGGGAACAGACCAAACCAATTCCAGTACAGTCAGATATAAAAATTAATAAAAAGTAAAAATATATCTCTCTCCCCTTGTTTTCTGTCATGTCTCTCCTGTTAACTCTGATAAAATGCTTCAAAAAATATATAAAAACAAGTAGACACTTTTTGTTTATGGGGTTACCGCTCCAGTAGGTCGGGGAACTCTGTGTTACAGGATCAGTAACTAAAAGTAGCTTATTCAGGATTTCTGTCTTACATCAAACATGGATTGATAAAAAAAAAATTTAAAAAAATGGGCGAGGACTTAAATATGACTGATGTCAATCCACCCGTTTTCTACACAAAGTAATCCTGTTCAGGCCAAGGAAGCTGCAGCCTGTCCCAGCATGCATTGTGGCAGGGCCAAAAGTCCATAACAGGCCGGTTCCAATTGCTTTTTGGAAAAAAAATGTATTACAATTTTCCTGGTTTCGCTGCCTCTTTCTTTAAAAGACAGTAAAGCTGTTATGTCAGTTTTAGGCTAAATAACAGCTCATCAACATGATTCGAGACAAAAAACAAAAAGGGAAAATAAGCTTTGATGTCTCAAATTCTTCACCTTTAAGAATCATTTAGTCCTTTCTCATCCTATAAAAAGAGAATAAAACAACATAAATGTATACAATCTGTATTACCTGATAGGAGATGCTGGAGTGTGGCAGTAAGACTCGTCCCTCCCTCCACCGGCTGCCCTGGTGACCGCTGACCGTCCACAGGATGTGCCCCCCCTCCGCCTCCCTCCTCTGCTTGATGTGAAGCGCCCCTGCGTGTTCACCGAACATGTGGTACCAGAAGGATATGCACAGGTCGGCGTCCGGCGCGGTGATGGGCAGGCTGGCCAAACTCGCCACCTTCTCCTCTTCACCACCGTCTTCGCCCGTTTTACTCGGTGTGTCTGTGTCTGTGTCACCCAGCTGCATGTAGATGAAGTTCCCCGGCCCGCCTGCAAGGGGCAGCAAAAGACCAGGTAAGAGGTGGCAGTGAGTTGAGTTTTAAGGGCTCCTGACTGCATGTTAACACATATTATGTTGACTCTATTTGACCATCATTTAAAAAAAAAAAAAAAGAGCTTAAAGTCAGCAATACTGTTTTCTGCATATTCTGGATATTAAGCAATGAAAAACTTCCAAAACGCTCCAGGGTTCATTATTTGTTGCATGTAATTGATTGCTAAATGTTAATACCGGTCTGTTTTGTTGCAAGTGTGTCTCTGTCTTTTCACTAATTTGAATAATATCCGTGTTAGTGGTTCAGTATTGAGCTTCACACACTCCCAAAGACATCAAATTCAAGGACTGTTCAATATCAGCATGCTACAGGCGGCGATATGACTCGACGGCACAAAAGGCTCATTTTTTACTTGGGTTAAGTCAAGAAATCAAGGTGAAATCATCCATTTCCCAGCTGTCGCTGTCTCCACAAAAACATCCATCACCGGAGGTTTGAATGGGGAGAAGGTCAGAGAGCTGAGGCGTATTGATAAATCTGAGCGCTGTATGCTTTAAAAAGTCAAGTTTTTCAAAGCCATTCATTCATTTAAAAATGTTTTAAGGATCAAAGCAACAAAGTCTTATCCAGCGCAGACTGTACAGCATTTTCACAGCTTGTATATAGTGCTGTTTCTTGCCCGTTTAAGGTGCAATTTAGGTTGTTTTTTTACGATTGTATTAGACATTTTATTCATGCACACATTTCTTATATCTGTAGTTTTCATAGTTAAATAAAGAAAAAGTTACTGTCCTCGCTTATTAGTGCAGAGACAATGTGGTGCACTAAGTTCAAGTCAAAGGTTCAACTTATTCGTCCATAAAAATGACATCAAACGCTGATTATCGAAACACAAAAAATAAATTCCCACCAACAGAACATAGATATAAACACATACAACTATATTGTTGAAAGAACCATCCAAACTCTGATTTGAAATTCATATAAAACACAATTTTTGGAGAGGATGTCCTTGATTTGAATCTTTAATTTGAGTTTGTCCTGTAAAACATGCTCGTGTCAAAACAATTCTGGCCCTATTTACCTTGATTTATTTTATATCTATCTATGCCCTCTACATATCTTTGGTGCTTATGCCTGGAGACGTTCCCGTCAATATGGACCCACTTATAGAATTATCTGTCTCAAACAAACAGAACAACACAAACTTTGTGAAAGTTTTCCATGTTCACAAACTCTTTGTTCTTCAGAGCAGGAATAATGTGTCCAACGGGAATTTCTTACTACATCGTAGGCATCTTTTCCTTATTTAAAAAAAAACAAAAAAAAAACGAGGGACTGAATTCCCAGCAGCACAGCGTGTTATTTAAAGCTTACGGTAGTTAAAATCTTCCAGCCAAAGAGGTTCCGACAGCTGCAGAGTAACGTGGAGAGGTACACAGCGCTCTCCCACCGCGGCTGTCGAGTGGGGCTGATTGAAAACAAAGGTGAACACACGTGTCCTACCTGTGTGGTCGAGGGTCGGCCCTCGGTGGATGGTGAGAGCCCCGTTGGTCTTGATGAACCACTCGGCCCCCGCCCCGCTCTCTCTGGTCCAGCCGCAGAATGAGGAGAAGTCAAAGTTACAGGCGAACCACACGTACGCTGCAACGAAAGGGAGAAGAAGAAGAAAGAAAAGAGCAGTCGGAGGTGAGTTTGGTGATGAAGGTGTTCGAGTTAAAGACGTTGTAGGGTTGTGTTACATGAGCAGTCAGGAGAATAAGGCTTCTGGAAACAGACGCAACAAAGTCGTCACTGTTGGAGACACACACCATGTCTTCTTATATAGAACAGCAAAAGGGGAGAAATGTGTCTTATTCTGTGTGAACAACATTTAAAAATCATCTTACAATGATACGAGATGAGAAAAGCTATAATTCCTCACAATGATGGAGCTTTGTCCCGATTTATTTGCGGTTATGTTGATAGACTAATGATTGAAGGATTTCTTAATTTATTTTCTTTTAATATGGCGCTTAGGACATAACTCTCCTGGACACAAGAACACGATCCTTCACAGGCTTCCCTATATTTTATATGCAGTATATACACAGTATATATATATAAATAAATATATACATATATATTGAGGCTGTGGCATCGAGTAGGGTTTTAAAAACCCAACCATAGAGGAATGAGTATCCTTGAAATTGAATCAAGCACCAAGCACTTTTATCAATTATGCCAGTAATCTTATTTCTAGCTGTCACAGTCAAGACCTGGCCGTGCTTAAATGGAAGTACTTGACTGATTGTGTAAGTGCATGTGAAAGGGGGGGGAGGTGAAGGGGGGGGTACGATTGACAATTTATTTTCTTCCGAAAACGACAATCACAGTCATTTTGTGTGGCAGTCGCATGTGTGAAGGTGAGAAAGTATGCCGGACTTCTCTGTAAAGTTCTCTTTCTTCATCCTTTACGCCCAGGAGACCCAAAGTCAACGCTGACATATCTTTATTTATGTCCCTAATTTAAATAATATAAGAAATGTCATTATTTGAAGCCAAACCAAGATGTTTTTTCTCAACCTAACCAAGTCGTTTTGGTCAATTTACTGCACAACGTTAACCACGTGTTTGAAACTGCAACCGGGAGGAAATGAGTTTACCTCAAAACATAAGTGAGAATGCAAGTTTGGTTGTTTGGGAAAGTAATTTGCAGGAGACAGGGTTGTATGTGGCAACCAATTCTCTGTTTTCCATCGACTCAGGCATGCTGCTCTCTGACATTGTGATCCAGGCTAAAAGCTATGATCATGTGCGCTGTTCACCGACCAAATTGTCTGCAGTTTAGAAAGGGGAAGAGGCGAGAGAGCCTGAGGAAGAGAGTCTTGTAACGTCAATATTAGAAAGCTGTTCCTGCTGTATTGTGCACGCAGTGTAAATTGTATAGCTTGTGGAAAACAAATCGGAGCAAACAAAAAGGCTTGCGCAGATGGAGCGGGGTGAGAAAGACAGAGAGAGACAGTTTGTAACTGTATACGCCGTACAGCGCTGCAGGGCACTCCCCTCCACAGCCGCGGTGAAAACACAGGAACTAAGAAGTCACCACTGATAGAAGACAGCGGCAAACACGCACAGATGTTTGGGATCAGGACATCAAGAGAGAGAGAGAGAGAGAGAGACGGAGACGAATGGAGAAAGGCGTGGTGCCACCAACATGCGGATGTGGCCCCTCAAAAGAAAACCCAAACAGAAAAAAAACCACCCAGATTTTCCTCCCTCCTGGCCGCTATTTCACGACAGCATCCAAATGAATGCAGAAATCTCTGAATACTGGACGTGTTGTTTCTGAGAGGCTAATAGGATGCAGAGACGACCGTGGAGCTGGTAACAACCCCCGCTGCAACCCCAAGCTGTCTCCACGCGATGCTTCCACTCGGCTAATTGAGACCCAAGAGGCCTTTATTCTCTCGCTCCACCTTCACTCTGCCTTTCTGTTTTTGCCTTTCTGTCTCATCCCCATGTATCCCTCTCGCTGGCTCTCCCTGTCTTTGTCTCTCTGTCACCGCGACTATCTTTCCACCTTTCTGCCTATTCATCGCTCTCCTCCTCGGGTTGGCAGTTTCCTCCAAATGAATTGAATTCGGCGTATTCACGAGAGATGATGAGCTGTGAAACGGTGCTTAGATGTTCATGCAAGTGACAAAAACAAAACGCTGCATTTGGCTTTAAGTGCGACGTGTATGCAGCCTCACCAACCTCAATGCAGCAACACCTGCAAATAGTCCTAAATGTCGTGCGACTTTTTTCTTTAAAGGTGGCTTTCGGGAACATGTGTCACATGTTTTCCCACCACGTCTCCCAGTTTTCCATTCAGTGTCAGTTTCATACAGAACACATAACGTTTCATCTCAATCGCTATACAAGGGGGTTGAAGATAAATCTGAAACAGTCACAAGAAGAATAAAATGTTTTTTCTGCTGTATAAATGATGTTTCTTTATACTTTACTTGCTTTCTTCTTGTTATTATCATGTTCTAATTTTATTTTATTCTATATTTACTTTTGTTTTTCTCTATGTAGCTGTACATAGCTCTTTCCTCATGCTGCTGCAACACCCAAATTTCCCCTGTGGGGATCAATAAAGGCTTATCTTATCTAATCTTGTGAAATATTGGATATCTTCACATAGTTAGGCTTTAAAAAATCCTTAAAATGAAGCAATCTCAGAAAGAGAAAACACTCAAAAAAAACAAGACTGTGAAAAGGAGTTGCAGGCGAAAACGCTACAGTTCAATCCATTGCAATATAGAACATGAAGTAAATAAAATAACCATTATGTCACAAATTACTTTTGACAAACCGCCTAAATTGTATTTCTTTAACTGCACGAACAAGAGATTTGTGTTGTACTGCTTTTTCTTTCTCTTCACATTTCGTTTTTCTGAATCACTTTCACTTGCCCTTTTAATGTTGGTAAAACTATGTTACCGTCTTTATCCCTTTTGTCTGATTCCCTCTTTTCCCCCCAAAAAAAAAACCAGATCAAAAAACAACGCAGATGCATTTCAGAGCAAATCTATCATGTCTGCCTGCGGCCCGGTTGTGTGTATGGGCTGAGTGGTACTGAGCTAAAGTCTCATTTGTGAACTGGGGCGATGAAAAAGCCATTTACTCCCATGAAAGCCGGTTTCATTGTTCCCTGTGACTGCGGTCAGTACTCTTGGTGACACTGAATGATTGGACTATTGGCTGGATTAATGCACTGATCTGTTAACCCTGAACAGGCACACTTGTTTGTGCATGTGCTTGTAAAACGGTTCACCTCGACAGTAAAGTTACGGCCCAATTTAGAGAAGAGAGGATGCGAGGTAGAGAAAGAGAAAAGATGAGAAAAGGAAAATGAAAAAGCAAAACAATAGTTGAGAAGGAGATAAGGAGGAGGAGGAGGAAGAAAGATGAGAGGAGAAAAGTGAACACGGGGGCATATTGTGGCGGACATGCTCACCTGGTATGAAGTCCATGATGGGTTCGGCCGCCGTGGTGCCGCCTCCTGCTACAAACAGATGGGACAGTCAGAGTGGGGTCAAAGGTCAGGTGGTTTGTCACCGCCCACGCAGATGGCAACACACACTCGACACAAAAACACATTTTACCAGAAAGCAATAGCAAGCTTTCATGTTGGGTTGCACTGCAATCAGGGCCGCCACAATATCAGATTTTCACTACGTGATTATCGTGGCCAAAATAATTCACGATAGTGTATCACTATAGAAAATTTGTAAAAAATGTATAAATATCGCTATCAGTCAAATTCATCTTTAATGTTGTTTAATGCTGAGAAGGAAATGATTTAAGTATTATTAACATGATATCAATATTAGATTTTTTTGATATCACAGTTATTGTCAATACCAGTATATCGCGACACCCCAAACTGCAATTCAGAAAATATTAAAAGTCCAAAGGATGCAGTATTTATCTTTGAAATTAACGCTTTTCAGAGAAGATCTTTACTTTCCAAGTCCTCACAGGAACAAACACTCTGACAGCGAAAGGGAAGATAAAGGAGAATTTCTGAACGTTTAATGTAACAAGTTAAACAGAAAAATACACATTTCTGTTAAAATCTGCGAGGGAAGATAAGGGAGAATTTTTCATGCCGTTATTCCGACGAGTTTCCCCCTCTGTCAATATCAAGAGGATACACCAACACAGCCATGAAAGAGATAAGTGCTACAGGAAAAGACGAAAGGCATGCAAGGGTGTTTCATGTCATATCACTTCTAAAAACAGACTATAAAGACGAAGATGTAGAAGAAGTAGAAGAAGTAGAAGAAGTAGAAGAAGAAGAAGAAGAAGAAGACGAAGAAGTAGAAGAAGAAGAAGAAGAAGAAGAAGAAGAAGAAGAGGAAGAAGACTTACAAATTGTTTAATTGTCTAAATTGGTTATTTTTCTCCACATTTTCACATTGTAACTTTTGAGGAGTGCTACCGCAATGAAATCCTAAATACGGACCCAGAGTTGGGTAGGAACATAGTCAACGTTTTGGTGCTTTACCCGTCACGTTGTCGTAGTCGTCGGGGGCCTCGGTCTCGCCGCCACAGTCCCGCTGTCCTGCCTCGCAGTCTGTAACCAGGGTCGTGCCGGGGATGGTGATCGGCGCTGTGGTGGTCGCTCCAAACGTGGTCATGGGAAGTGTAGAGGCGATGGGCGTGGTGGGAGGTGCTGTAGTGGTTATGTCTGGACAGGGAGACGGATAAAAGTCCATTAGTCACATTAGATTTCCTGCGCAGTCCTTTCAGCCAATTAAAAAGAAAGTGAAGACACTTAACAATGTTAAAAGTATGACAAATGTACATATTTAATGATTATATACAAGATATAGCCAGTGGTGTGCAGTAAAGTGTGGCTATTCATGTTGTTGTAGCTCAGTTTAGAGTTAGAATAGTCTGTTCTTTATTGCATCTCAGAGGTAAAGGGATATAACAATATGTCCGCCTTTCCCACAGCGAAAACTTTTCCAGGAACCCACAAATGTTTTAGGCACTTAACTTCCCTTTTCCACAGGAGGAACCAGGGTCTAAAATGAGTAGGCGGCTCCAAAAAAAAAGTCCCTACTGACGGAATCTAATTTTCTGATGACCTAAGATCTATGAGGGCAGAGTTTTGCAGCTTTAAGTCGCTGACTGAGCAAAAACCAAAACTAAAAATGAGACTTGACTTTTATTCGCCCACTTTTTTAACAGCTATGTAGTTGAAATAACAAAAGAAATGCAGTTGAATACCACAGCAGAAAAACAACGAGAGAAGGGAACTGAGCCGCTCATTGCAGCTTTACAAACGTCACGAGCTTATCAAAGGCAAACCTGTTGCTTTTAAATCCGTTATCAGTCTGCTGAACCTCATCTTCACCGTTTACAAGGAAAGGCAAACGTATAAAAATAAACTTTTTATCTCCCAAATTATTTGATGGGGCTCCTTAAAAAGCCACTGAAAAATAACAGCTGAGCAGAACATCTGAAGCTTAATGAGAAGATAAGATAGAACTTTATTTATCCCGGGGGAAATTGTTGAGCAACAGTTGCAATACAAGATGGAAAAATTTACATAAATGTACAAACAGTGCAAAATATTTTATACAATATATATATATATATATATATATATATATATGTAGAAACATTTAAAAATAAGATGAGCTGAGATGGGGTAAGGTGCGATATTATGGTGCAATATTCAACAAGATGAGGTAAGGTGCAGGATTTGGCAAAATAACAACATAAAAAAAAAAAAGAATTACCAAACCAAACTAAGTATGAAGAAGGGAGTAAGCTACATATGAACCTAAATATAAAGAATGAAGATGATGATGATGATGATGATGAAGAGAGATGCAGGAGCATTACGACTCATATATATTAGATTGCATACGTCACTCTCAATGACAATTCCTGCAAAACTCAAGACTTTTTTTCTGGGACATTTAAGAGAATAAGAGACTCTTGTTTCCCATCAAAGGCCGAAGAGATAATGACAGAAACTCTTGTATCTTGTTAAACTCTCGCATACAGTCAACGTCTGGTGATGTGTTTTTATGGAAATGAAGCAAATTGAACTTGAATTAGCATAAGTAGGCTATGCAAAAAAATCCCAGATGGTCTACATGTAATTAAACTTTGTAAGGAAACGTGTTTGCAGCGTTTTGAGTGGGACGGAGGTTCGCTCTCACAACAGCGTGGATGTAAGTCGATGAATTAACTCAAAGCTTGAAGCGGCATCAGCAAACCATGAACAAAAAGAAAACCTGATTAAACTGCTGAAACTGATCTGCGGGCGTAGCGTGAGCTTGTTAGTTTCCCTCTTGTGAAGTTGGCATCTTCATGTTTTTGTAGAAACAGGAAGACACTGATGAATCAACAAAAAAAAAACACTTTTTGAGGAAGAAATTGTGCAATAAATCCAAATGAACTGGCGCTTAAGTGATCTTATATTTTCTGCCTTATATATATATATATATATATTATATACATATATATATATATATATATAAAAAGGCTTTTTAATCTCAACTTCAGAAGATTATTTAAAAGCATGAATTCAGCTTGTTTGGCTGATGAGATGCCTCAGTGAGCATCAAGGTACGAGAAGACTGTGATTTGGATAATTGGACGTGATTGCTATTGTGCGCGTGTGTGTGTTGTGTGTGGGCTTGTCTGTATCTTTAAGTGTTCTTTTCACATGTGGTATTCATGCATTTATGTGTGTGTGTGTGTTGTCTGCTCTCTGTTCATCTGGGAGACACACACACGCTGCTTCAAATACTAAACTTTTTTTTCTGTTTTTCTGTATATATATATATATATATATATATATATACTACACAATTAAACATCCAATTTGATTATTACTGAAAGTGAAGTTTAAACTTGTGAGACTTTTCTGAAATGCTCTCTGAGCGCAGTTGAGTTTATTTTGCATACGGACGTTACTTTTATCTGACTTTAGAGGAGCAGGGTTACGTTTATTTATATGTTTATGTAGTTTATTAGATGCCTGCCAGCAGCAGGACACCAGCTGCGTCCTGTCACATTCCCTGTCCTCCGTTTCACTTTCAACATGTCCACATTCACATGGACTTCACAGAATAGATGGATAAATATACAAACTCTATTAGCTGCTGCTGGGAGCTTTGAATGTTTGAGTCCAACAAAAACTTCATTTTAAAGTTTTCAGGCGTCCAAGCAGCTTTTCAACGGCTTTCATCATCATCATCACCATCATCATCATCATCATCACCATCATCATCATCATCATCATCATCATCATCATCGTCATCATCTTCTATGTTATGCCATCAGGTGTTTTTGTGACTAATGAGTATACCGTTAGATAACATGTCTGGCCTTGCATTGTGCTCGTTAACATTTGGACTTTAGTTTGACGTAAGTAGAGACTTTTATGCTTGGATATGGCGTCACGTGAACTCTTGTGCTATTGTAGCATAATATAAAATTATAATTCCTTGTTTATGGCCAAGATGGAAGAAAGATACACATTTTAAATTTCTCCAAACTAACCAAAAGGCTGACTGACTTTCCGACTCGCTTTCTCCCTTTCTGTACTTCAGCTGCCTTTCTTTCTTTCTTTCTTTCTTTCTTTCTTTCTTTCTTTCTTTCTGTCTGTCATTTTGTTTCCGTTTGTGAAAGCTGAGCTGAGAGAGCAACTCTGCCAAAGCCAGAAACCACAGGAGCGTTGTGCTTTAATATCAACCTCCACGTAATATCGCCTTGCCTGGTTGCCTTGGCGATGACAGTTAAGTTTTCCAGAGTAATTTGATCCAGTTTATACTTGCTCTTTTTGTTTGACTGTTTGTGAGCAATGTTAGCAATGAATTCAGATTTTAGACACATAAAGGAGGCCTGTTTATTCACCTTAAATTGCTCTTTTTATTATAAGATATTATTGTTAATTCAGGTTAGATATCAGAAAAAGTTAACGTAAATAATGCAAATTCTTAAAATCATACACTTCAGGCATTAGGTTGAGTATTTTTAAATGACAGATATTACTGGAATATATTATGCTCCATTCAGGAAAAAAAATACCAAAACACTGTTCTTCATGAAATTAAATCTTACATGCTGTATGGTTTCAGTGTTTTTTTTTTTCTTTTTTGACCATATTTTTATACTGACTTAATGCAGACGCTGCTGTTAAAAGTGACTCACCGTCCAGTTCACAGCCCAGCAGCTCCAGCCGGAGGCCCAGGCCCTCGTTGGTGGCTCTCTCCGGGTAGATCCTGATGAAGCGGGTCAGGAGCGGCCCCGTCGACCTCAGCTCTGGGGTGTCGTGGTTCTGGTTCCCGAGGAATATCTGCGGCAGAAGACAGAGAGAGAGACATGTCAGGGCCTGATTGCACTTCACTTGAGATCGACCGGTGTTTTTTCCAGATGCCACAAAAAAAAAAGTTACAGTTACAGTTACAGTTAAAGAAGTTACAAATCTCTTACAAAGGCTGTGAGATTGAAATAACTGCATTTTAAGGAAGAGTAATGAGAGGCTCGGTGCTCGGATCCGCAATTTTAGCTACAAATAGTTATTTGTGTTAATTGTACGTAGCTCAGAGTATCAGATAGGCTTGTGATGATATGAACGTTTCATGTCATGATTGTTCCGGCATATGTACGGTATTATGCCGGTAAATTAATCAAAATATGCTGACAACTCTCTAAAACATGCTGGACATCACTTTACCTTACATTTTGTTAAGAAACAAATATTTTGAATTGCATCGCAGATATTTTTTTTAGTGCACATCCTTTCTAGTGAAAAACAATCTTAAATAAGGTAATCATGGATAATTAAAGGCTAAATAAATAGAAAGGTTGTGTGCCTGTTCTTTCTCACATGATAGTTCCTGTGTTTTTCTGGTGGAGAAGTTAAAAATATACAGCTTTTTCAAGTCACTCTTGAGGATATTCACGATTATCCCGATAGTGGAAATTCACAAAAATCAACTTATTGCGAGAAAATCTTTTATCCCTCCCATCCCTCATATCAGAAGAAGTGTATTTCAGAGGATGCCCGCAAATGTCATTGAATCCCAAAGTTCAAAGACATTTCTAGTGAATATAGAATGACTTTTAAGAACCAGTTTTGCTAATTAAATAAATGTAAATCTACAAAAAACTGATTCTTCATCAGAAGAGAGATCAGTAAAGCTTCACAATATAATTTTGGGATATATTTCATTGAATATTTTTGAGCTCTCAAACGTGTTTTTCCTTCAGCAGGTAAATTACAGATAGGTGAAATATAATAATTATTCATTGTTATTATTACTGTTAAAACTCTGCAGCACTCTTTGCACTGTAAAGCCCTCACAGAGCAAAGAACAAAAACAAACAAGAACCTTTTGTGTTCTGACGCGAGTCAGTTTTGATACGAGGCCGAAACAAAATAAAAAAAGGAGGAAAACAAAGACAAAAGCCAGGAAATCAGAACCAGAGTCAAATCCTTTCATATCTCCAACGTGGAAGCAGCACAGATGAAAATGGTTTCCCTCACACTGGGAGCCAAGAGGTGGGACACCAAACACCAAAAGCCCTCCTGCCTGTCTGAAGTGCTGAGGTTTCCTTTTCTTGATTTATCACAAGCTGCACTGTGGCATTATGGGTGCAGCTACAATGGGATTTTGTGTGCCAGAGGCAGAATTTTTTAAGAATACACCAAGACTCTTGTCTGCGTGGGCACAGTCGCTAACTCTTTAGCATTTACCAAATACAGATGTTTTGTTGCTGCATTATTTATTGGTGCATGTGTACTGTACTGTGTGAATGATGTTGGTTTTTTAATGCTCCTTTGAACACGTCAACTTTACAGATCGACATTAGCACTGGATCCTGTGCGTTTTTTCTTTATTCGCTGTAAATCAGTGAGACAAATAAACAAATTGCTTAAGGTTTGTAATAATGTTGACTGTGAAGTTCAGCATTTTGGCATTTAGTGTAAAATAAATAAATTGCTGATCCAAGGCGTAGAAGAGCTCCAACTGTGAGTCACGAAACATTGTCTATGAGTCAAGTGAAGGGACTTTTACTGGAGCCAGGGATGCCCAAAACTTTGCAACTCTATTTTAAAATGCATTAATATTTACTTGGGTTTCAAGGAAATTAATATTTTGTCAAAAAGAATTGCCAAGTTACAGAGTTCTTTCCGGGAAACTTCCAATAAATGTTAAGGGGAAATGATGGATTTGTAAAAAACAGTATTTTTTGATGGATTTCATTTATGCTGCTGTGTTTCTGTGTGGGACACCAAAAAAGCCTGAATGTCAAAAAAAACTTAATTTTCTTGAAAAAAGCTTGGATATGAAAAAATCCTTAATTTTCTTGAAAGAAAGCTTGGATGTCAAAAAAAACTAAATTTTCTTCAAAAAAGCTTGGATGTGAAAAAACCTTAATTTTCATGGAAACATTTTTAATTTTCATGAAAAAAGCTTGGATGTGAAAAAAAACCTTAATTTTCATGAAAAAAGCTTTGATGCCAAAATACTTAATTTTCACAGAAAAAGCTCTAAGTAAAAATATAAATAAATATTAATTTTCATGAAAAAAGCTTGGATGTGAAAAAAATCTTTTCTAGGATTGGTGTTTATGCTCAGGTAAAATGACCAACAGGCCAGTCTCCCACTACGCACTCATACTTATGCATGAGCTTATACAGTATGTCCATGTACCAGCCGGGGCTTCACTGAGCCTTTTGAAGAGGTTTTTATAAAAAGACACAGGAAACAGAGCAGAGAGGATTAGCGCGGGGCCAGAGGAGCATCTAGATCTGCAGTCTGCAGTAAATCAGCAGGAGTCTGACGGCCAACCCGTCCTCCGCCCTGCCATCTGGAACACATAGAGGAGGATGTCGCACCAACGGGGCCGGCCGAGGAGAGGAAGTGGGGTTTTGACCGCAACGACATGAATTTCCTCTTGAGGATCAGAATCAAAAGTCACGTAAAGTGGCCAAGAAGAGGTTAGAAACGTGTGGGATCTGATACTATCAAAGCGAAACAATTTGTTTTTAAATCAGATAAACATTATAATGTTTTTCTGGATTATGGAAGTTGGAGCAATTATAGTATTTTTTGCGGTGTTATTAAGGCAAATGTACAGGAGAGTCATGGATAAAGGAATCATTAAGGTATGAACTCAATTAATATCTTTGTAACCCCACACTGCAGAAGATAAAAATAGCATATGCAACCTCTGATATTCAATACAAAGCCTTTGTGAATGAGTGAAAGAACAAATCAATCAGCAGGCGAGGTGATAAACAAATAAATGAAAACCGAGATTTCCCCCCCACACTGAAACCTTTATTTTTCATTTTGTAGTCTGTATTTCATTGTGGAGCCCTCTATGTAATATCATTTGCTCCAACAACAACTCAATTTGCTGAGTGCGTCAGAACAAAAAGCGTCCAACAAACAGACGGAGTGAACAGCCGACTATAATTTGGGTGCTGAACACTTCGTACCAGGAGCCGCGCTGTGGCTGGAGGAGCGTCGGTCTGAGGGCTTTCAGGAATTACAGATTACAGTAAAAGGAGGTTTTAGTTCATGTCTCCTGGATAATTCACTTTCTGTTAATCTGTTCTCATCACCATACTGCCACTGATGGATAAAGAGAGAATGAGTGAACTGGAAAAGGACGAAACAAGATAAATAAAACACTCTAAAAGTGCTACTTACAGTATATAAAAACCCATATCACATCTATTGTCTTAAACGCACCAATACAAAGTGGGACAAACTTATAGCTGATACAACTGCAACTACGGGACGAAGAAGGGCGATTATTATACGCACATCACGTAGGTGCAAGGCTATCAGAAAAACGCCTGCACACTCAGAATGCAAAATGTAGTCATTAAAAACACTTCTGCGGCATTGTGTAAGTGTGCAGGCGTTACCTTTTTCCCTATTGATACAACTTTCTGATCAGCACAGTGACATGGGTCAAGCGCATTGGCAGACAATCTGAAAATGGTCAACACTTGTCATTCGACCGGGCTCGGCGACCCGTTTCTCGACCTGGGTCTTAAAAGAAAAGACATTTACATGTTTTCCTGCGTAATTTTAGCCGTGGATCTACCGGCGACACGCAGGTTGAATGCATGAACAAGTTGAACCAACCTTGGGCTTGGTGGTGTTGTCCTTGATGATGGTCCACTCCTCTCCGTCCAGGCTGTGTCCCAACCTAAACCTCTTCATAAAGACGTTCCTCTCGCGGTGTTTCCCTCCCTGGATCACCACGCCACTCACCATCTTGTCCTGGCCCAGATCGACCTGCCGGGGAGGGCGAGAACGGGAAGAAAAGGTTGGTTTGACTCACTGACTGATGGACTAATTGATCCATTGGACGGTCAATGTTGTTTTTTTGGTCAAATAAATTGTTTTTCTTGCAGCAGAAATGAAACAAAACCCCAGAACATCCAAAGAATGTAGAGATTCAGTATCTTGTTGACAGAATCCGATCATCTGTTTCCACCCATAAGCCCCATTATTAAACTTTCAAAGTTTAGCATTAAACCCCACCTGCAGCCACTCGTTTCTGAAGGGCTGCTTGGCTTGCTGCCCGGTCCAGCCCCATCTCCCCGTCAACAAGCGCGCGTTTTCAGCCACCCAGCCCCGGTCGGCGTACGACGAGGCGCTGATCTGAGCATCTGAGATCTGACCGGACACCATCCCCAGCATCCCTGAACATGGGTAGTCTGCACAGAGAGAGAGAAACAGTGGTGGATAAGAAACTTTTGAAAGGCGTACAGCACGATAAAAAAGGCTACTGCCATCCTTATCTTGTCAACGCTTTAGTCAGCAGTTTTAGTTGATGCCCTCTGGCCGCTGCTGCAGTGTTTAAACTTAAGAGTAAAGACACCACAGACTCATTTATCATCTCTGGGAGGAGTTTGTTTGAACATGGAATGATGTAGCTTTTTCCTGTGTATAACCATGCCTGAGAACTTTAACGTTAACAACTTGTGTTTTTACTTGTAGCTCTGCTGCTACAATACGACCAATATAACCACGAGCTCCGTGCTCAGACCAACAATAGTACTGCGTCAAAATATGCGCTCTACGAGGTGGTGGTTCGGAGCGAAATCAGCCCCCATGTTAAATAAATTCAAAGGGCTGCATTGCTTCAGGGGACTCCTCAGTGAGATGAAATATGATCCAGGAAGTCCAGTTTGAGTACCAGATCCATCAGTCTGCATCTCACTGCACAGTGAGTTTTTTTGTTTTTCTCGATTAAATCGATTAGTTTGGTCTACAAGATTTCAGAAAATGGGGAAAAAGGTTGATCATTGTTTTTCCAAAAGCCCAAGATGACGTCCTCAAATGCTTTGTTTTGTCGACAACTCGAAAGTATACTCCATTTACTGTCATAGAGGAAATATAAAATATTCACATTTTCAAAGCTGGAATCAAAGAAATGTACACATTTTTTGTTCTTACTAAGTTACTTAAATGGATTAAACCATTATCAAAAAGAGTTGGCCAAACAATTTAACAGTTGACAACTAATCCAATTATCTTTGGCGCTAGAACAACACCCTCTATTCTTAAACCCTTGATTTCCAATGAGGAACAACTCCTCTGAAAACTTTAAAAAAAGGGGGGAAAAATTGTAATATTTCATCTTCTATAGCTACCTGTAGAAACAACCCATCACACACACAGCCATTCAGGTTCTTTGTTTTAATGTAACTGCTACTATTTCATCTGAATATACAGTTTGTACTTTTTGCATGTCCATCTGAGATTTGCACGAGTAGACATTATCAGAAGTCAAGAAGCAGCTGGTAGCAGATTTTTTGGAGAGTGTTGGAGGTTGAAAGTCTAATGGGCACTTAACACCGACAGACTCGCCCGTTGAAGGGGACGCTGCATGTGGCCTCGAGGCTCCGAGACAATCTGTTGAGCAACCAGACCAGCCTGTTGTTCAAGTATTAGGAAATATACTGCGATGAATACTGGATCGTGGAGAGACTCGAGCGGTACTTTTCGTTTTCTCGTAATAAGATAACTTAATTAAACTCTAAAATGTGTGGACACAATGGTCCGGTCACTGCGAGCCAAGTGAAATCCATTATCCAAAACAAGCTAGATCTAATATCCGGACTCAAACAGTTGCAGTCTCTGCGTGATATTTGTATTTGACAAATGTTTCCTGAGTCATATCTGGGGCTTAACAACAGCTCCTGAGGATGTACGTATATCCACAATGTGAATTTACAGCTACTCAGTGTTCTTTAAGGAAACCCCCTACAGCCCTGTCTGTGTGTGTTCTTGTGTTTCCGAATGTCACATAAAAAAGGGGTTAAATGGACAAAGGGGAGCTTGTCTTTCCTGTACTTTATTACTTCCTTAAATTGCATGATTTGGATTAGGAGTTTGGTTTAGGATTAAACACAGACATTGGATTAAATTGAAGTTCAAAGGAGGATCAAGTTTAAGGTTATGGGTTTGTGAGTGAACGATAGTTCTGTTTCACGTTCAGTACTTGCACACCACACACACACACACACACACACACACACAGTTCTGATATTAAATCTCCTGAATCACCCGTCTAGCACTCTGCAGCCCGTTCTTCTGTGAGTAAGAGCCTAATATCTACGTTATGGAGCTCTCCTACTGAACGTTGCTTGTAACACATTAAAGACTGGGGTTTATGTAATGTTAGAGGATGAGTAATGAGGCAGCGTGTTTTTCCTCTGCTCCTCAGTAATGAATAACGATATCCTTCTGTGGGAGTTTGTGCTCGCCTTGGAAGCGGTTATTATTTTAAATCAACAGAAAGCGACAGGAGGTTCTCATCCTGCAGCCAAAAAGATGTTAGTTTGATTCACAATGTGCAAAAGTGAAACACATGGGAGAGTGTATCGTCCGAAAGAAACCTTTTCCGCATGAGGCGTTAATAATACTTTGTCTTGTCCTTTTGTAAAGTTAGTTGTTAGTTGTTTGTTAAAAAATGCATCCAAGGTTTTGGCAAGTGCACGTAATGTCTGTAAGAAACACATTTTTGTTTGTTGAATTGTGTAAAATGTTTGAGAAAGTTGATTTTGCATTAGCAGAAATAAGCTGAAAGTTTAACAAAGTAACTTTGTGTTTGAAAAAAAGTTCACCGATTGGTAATAAAGTTAAAATTCAGATTAAAGAAAAAGAGAAATTTAGTTCATGTATTGTTTAAATTTGGATGTTGCATTAAACAATATACATTACAATATACATTTTACAAAATGGTGAAATAGAGTGTTGGTTATTGTGTTTTAAGTTTTAAAAAAGTATAAAAGTATTTAGAAAAGCAAGCACATGCAGACAATAAATACTAGGTGCTGTACAAAAAACGGAAAAAATAAGAATATATATTTTTTTGTTTACCAAAAATGTGTGTGTTGTGTGTGTAGATATGATATTCATAAATCATGTGCTGAATATAATATAAAAAGGCAGTGCAAGAGAGAAGTCAAATGTGTGTGGGTGTGAGCACACGCCCATATGCATATGTGTGTGTTAGATTAGATAAAATGGAGATGACATTAATCTTTAACGTTCCATGCGGGGACAGAGAAAGTTAATTAAGAACGAAAAATGCATGAAATATATGAATGAATTATGATTGCAGTACGAACAGGATGTGCCGGAGTTATTGAAAAACATAAATCCATGCGTCAAGAGTTTAAGCTTGGAGCATAGCCTCATGTTATGCACAGTATGTGCGAGTTTGTGCGCTGGAAGTGTTTGCTAACGTTACCTGACGTTCTGCAGCCGTAGATCTCGAAGCGCATGCAGATGCCTTGCTCCCAGGACGTGGGCCGCACGCGGATGTAGCGAGCCAGAGTCTGTTTGGGGAGGAAGGAGCGAGCCTCGTCTGTCGGGTTGTGGTTCCCCTGGAAGATCTGAAGACGAGACACAATGTTAGGAACTAATGTTTCTGGTGCTCGGGTTCATGCTTACAACTAACTGGTAACTGTTGTTAACTACTACTATAATAACTACTACTACTATTACTACTACTACTACAACTACTATTACCACCACCACCACCACCACCACTACTACTACTACTACTAGTAGTACTACAACTATAACTACTACTACTACTACTACTATTACCACCACCACTACTACTACTACTATAACTACTGCTACCAACATTGACACTACCACTACTATTGCTACTACTACTACTACTAGTACTGCTACTATTACTACTACTACTATTACTACTACTTCTACTATAACTACTTATACTACTACTACTACTAGTACTAGTACTACTACTAGTACTACTACTGCTATTACTACTACTACTATTACTACTAATATTACTACTACTATTACTACTACTACTATTACTACTACTACTACTACTACTACTATTACTACTACTACTATTACCACCACCACCACTACTACTACAACAATAACTACTAATATTACTAATATTACTACTACTACTACTACTACTACTACTACTACTATTACTACTACTACTACTACTACTACTATTACTACTACTACTACTACAACAATAACTACTAATATTACTACTACTACTATTACTACTACTATTACTACTACTATTACTACTACTATTGCTACTTACTACTACTACTACTACTATTACTACTACTACTACTACAACAATAACTACTAATATTACTACTACTATTACTACTACTACTACTAC